>CM060891.1:98110000-98560000 GCA_030762935.1 Hymenopus coronatus | reverse complement strand
CATCAAAGATATCTGCAGTAGCATGCAGGCCAATAGATATCGGGCCACCTTATAGTTTAGACTTGGAGCAGCCTAATTCTTGATGGTAGAACAAGAAGAAAAACAGGCAGCACAGAAAGTAAACACGAGTAAAACCGAGAATTGGTATTTATCTTCAGCATTTTTAGAAAGATGCGTCACCAAGTGTTTTGGCACTATTTTGGAAATGTTTAATGTTTTGAAAATAGCTCTAATGATTTTCATTAAGATATACATTTAAGATATTTGCATGCCATATACCATTTTATCTTGAAATCTCTAGAACAATCTTTAAAGCCTACGACCCTTTTTAAATATATATCAACTCGGAACCTCTAAATACTTACAACTAATGAACTGCTTTTACAAACGTTTATCTTATGATTAACATAAAATAGGTAAATAAAATTAGCTTTAACAAGAATATTTCGTACAAACTATACATATTGAAAGAGAGTGGATAGAGAAAACCATGTGAATATAACATATAAGGGGTTTATTTATACGTATATAATCTTTGTAAGCACTAAGTGGCTAATCATGGTCCATAACCATCTTGGAATTTCAACGCCATCGCATAATGACGCACCTTTAAAAGTATTCACTATTACTTCAAACTTGTGTAGTTACAGCGAAATATTAGGTGCAGCTACTCCACGCGTTTAACTGCGTGGACATATCGGCGGCATTTCCTTAGGAACATGTTGGTTATCGGCAGCCACACTTCCAGACTCTGAGGAGGCTGTGGAACAATGGTTAGAAAAACAAAATGTCCTACTATCCTGCCGATAGGCAAACTGGAGACCCCACGCTCAGCACACTGAGCTACATTTCCGGCCTACAGCAGTAAAACTAGACGATAGATAGAAGAGTAAACTTTTCTAAGAGCAGTTTGTAAAGCAAGTAATCTTAATGCGTGTGTCTATGTGTGTGTATGTCTATGTGTGAGTGTATGTTTGTGTGTGTCTATGTGCGAGTATGTCTATGTGTGTGCACGCTTATGTGTGTGTATGTTTGTGTGTGTCTATGTGTGTGTATGTCTATGTGTGTGCACGTTTATGTATGTGTATGTTTTTGTGTGTCTATGTGTGTGCACGTTTATGTGTGAGTGTATGTTTGTGTGTGTCTATGTATGTGTATGTGTGTGTATGTTTGTGTGTGAGTATGTGTGAGTGTATGTTTGTGTGTGTCTATGTGTGTGTATGTCTATGTGTGTGTATGTTTGTGTGTGAGTATGTTTGAGTGTGTCTATGTGTGTGTATGTCTATGTGTGTGTATGTTTGTGTGTGAGTATGTTTGTGTGTGTCTATGTGTGTGTATGTCTATGTGTGTGTATGTTTATGTGTGTGTATGTTTATGTGTGTGTATGTTTGTGTGTGTCTATGTGTGTGCACGTTTATGTGTGAGTGTATGTTTGTGTGTATCTATGTGTGTGTATTTCTATGTGTGTGTATGTGTATGTTTGTGTATGTCTATGTGAGTGTATATTTGTGTATGTCTATGTGAGTGTATGTTTGTGTATGTCTATGTGTGTGTAAGTCTATGTGTGTGTATGTTTGTGTATGTCTATGTGTGTAAGTCTATGTGTGTGTATGTTTATGTGTGTGTATGTTTGTGTGTGTCTATGTGTGTGCACGTTTATGTGTGAGTGTATGTTTGTGTGTGTCTATGTGTGTGCACGTTTATGTGTGTGTATGTTTGTGTGTGTCTATGTATATGTATGTCTATGTGTGAGTGTATGTTTGTGTGTGTCTATGTGAGTGTACGTCTATGTGTGAGTTTATGTTTGTGTGTGTCTATGTGTGTGCACGGTTTATGTGTGTGTATGTTTGTGTGTGTCTATGTGTGTGTATGTCTATGTGTGAGTGTATGTTTGTGTGTGTCTATGTGTGTGCACGTTTATGTGTGTGTATGTTTGTGTGTGTCTATGTGTGTGTATGTCTATGTGTGAGTGTATGTTTGTGTGTGTCTATGTGTGTGCACGTTTATGTGTGTGTATGTTTGTGTGTGTCTATGTGTGTGTATGTCTATGTGTGTATGTCTATGTGTGTATATGTCTATGTGAGTGCACGTTTATGTGTGAGTGTATGTTAGTGTGTGTGTCTATGTGTGTGTATGTCTATGTGTGTGCACGTTTATATGTGTGTATGTTTGTGTGTGTCTATGTGTGTGTATGTCTATGTGTGTATGTGTGTATGTCTATGTGTGAGTGTGTGTCTATGTGTGTATGTCTATGTGTGTATGTGTGTGTATGTCTATGTGTGAGTGTATGTTTGTGTGTGTCTACGTCTGTGTATGCCTATGTGCGTATGTGTGTATGTCTATATGTGTATGTGTGTATGTCTATGTGTGTATGTGTGTATGCCTATGTGTGTATGTGTGTATGTGTGTATGTCTATGTGTGTATGTCTATGTGTGTATGTCTGTGTGTACATCTATGTTTGTATGTCTATGTGTGTATATCTATATGTGTATATCTATGTGTGTATGTCTATGTGTGTATATCTATGTGTGTATGTCCATGTGTGTGTATGGCTTGTGTGTATGTATGTATGTCTATGTATGTGTATGTGTGTGTATGGCTTGTGTGTATGTGTGTATTTCTATGTATGTGTATATGTGTGTATGTCTGTGTGTGTATATCTATGTGTGTATATCTATGTGTGTATGTCTATGTGTGTATGTCTATGTGTGTGTATGTCTATGTGTGTGTATATCTATGTGTGTATGCCTATGTGTGTATGTCTATGTGTGTATATCTATGTGTGTATGTCTATGTTGTATATCTATGTGTGTATGTCTATGTGTGTATATCTATGTGTGTATGTCTATGTGTGTATGTCTATGTGTGTATATCTATGTGTGTATGTCTATGTGTGTATATCTATGTGTGTATGTCTATGTGTATATCTATGTGTGTGTATGTCTACGTGTGTATGTCTATGTATGTGTATATCTATGTGTGTGTATGTCTATGTGTGTATGTCTATGTGTGTATATCTATGTGTGTGTATGTCTATGTGTGTATATCTATGTGTGTATATCTATGTGTGTATATCTATGTGTGTATGTCTATGTGTGTATATCTATGTGTGTATGTCTATGTGTGTATATATATGTGTGTATGTCTATGTGTGTATATCTATGTGTGTATGTCTATGTGTGTGTATGGCTTGTGTGTATGTATGTATGTCTATGTATGTGTATGTGTGTGTATGGCTTGTGTGTATGTGTGTATGTCTATGTATGTGTATGTGTGTATGACTATGTGTGCGGGCGTGTATGTGTGTATATGTGTTTGTGTCTGTGGTTTTTTTTTTTAATTTTGTTAGTGTTTAACGCCCGCAGGCGGATGTGTGTGTCTGTGTGTGTGTCTGTGTGTGTGTGTATGTGTGTGTCTGTGTGTGTGTCTGTGTGTGTATGTGTGTGTGTCTGTGTGTGTATGTGTGTGTTTTAAGCCTAACTGAAAAAAGTTTTGATGTGTTACATTCACATGAGTTTCTGTAACTATTCTACAATAAAATATTTTTTCGAAAGCTCTGCTATCTACGTCATCTTATTGAGATAAACATTTGACGAAATATTTAATTGCACATTAACTTGTAAATACAAGAGGAAAAGGAATACACTAGCCTAAATTCTTAGTCATATGTTTTAATAGCGGGCCAATTTGAATGAGCGGGATGAAAAATGAATAATGAATTCCCATTTAAGAAAATGTGTAAGGGTTGGAAATTTTAAATCAATTAAAAATAATATTTAAAAATGGTAAGTCGGAAAGAAAACTTTACTTGACATACATTCTATGCTTCAAGAACATTTACATTTTTGCAGTAATATTATGTCTATCAGATATGGTTTACCAGTTATCCATTAGTTCCCTAGACTACAGAAAACATGAGAGGTTTCCCGCTTCAGTATTTCAAATTTCCTTAGGGTGATTTATCCGGATAAGGCTTTTTGAAGTTTTGCCTCATCCTGAGAAGACGAATGACTTTAAACTCCACAGACCCCGAGATCATTTTAGCATTATTTCACTGATTTCCTTCATCGTCCGGTATGACTAACCAGGGCAAAGAACTTTAAGGTATATATATATATGTACTCCTATGTACACAAATGTAATTGATAATGAGAGACTCAAAACTTTCGAAAAATGTTCCATGTAAAGAGATTCCCGTCACATCCTTCGACTGTGTAGGACTTAAATATGAAGTTTGATATTTAACCGACTTTTCGGCTGCTTTGAGTTATATTGTCCACAGACGCGCGCATGTACACACACATTTTTTTTTCTGAATTTTTTCTTTGTTTTTTTGTTTTGTGTTTTGTTAACTAGTCCTCAAAAGTGTTTCTTCTATCAAAGTTCGTTAACGAATTTTTGGGCAGTATTTTCTCTATTTACTATAAATAGTCGAGAAAGTGAAAAACCAGCATCACATTCACATGACTTTCTATATTTATTCAACAAACTATTCTTACAAGAGCTTATTGTTCTGACCACTTCTTGCTAATTGACATAAACTTTAGCAGAAATGGCCTAGTTAGTTATTTTATTGTAGGTACATGGGAAATGTGTGAACAATTTAGGCTTAATCCACATTCAAATCATTTAAGTGCTGTTCGCTGTGTAAATCTCTTTTAAATTCGATTCTCCTTGCTTGGCATGGAATGTTATATTCACATGACTTTTGACACCCATTCTGTAACAATAGTTAAAATGCTTATTCTATCTGCTGCATGCTAAATGTATGACGGATACAATCGGAATAAGAATGTGTACCGGCTATGGTGATAATCAAATCCTTTAAGAGCTAATTGGCAAATGGTGGTTTTGAAATTACATTCTCTTTGCATGGCAAAGACGCAAAAATATGTCATTAACAATACTTTCTCTAGCTATTGAGCAACAAACAAATCTTGCAAAAGCTTATCCTTCATGCTAATCGAGATAAGCATTAGCAGTAATCCTTTTATTACTTAGGTAAAAGAGAAATTAGAAATACATTAGGCAAAAAGCGATTGTAGGATCTTTTAAGAGCTGTTGGCTATGAGCTTTGAATCTCGGTTTTCTTCGTATGACTAGGAGTAAAAATCTGATGTTTTACATTTACATAACTTTCTCTACCTGTTCTTACAAACAGTTGTTGTTCTATCAACTTCATACAAATAAAAATAAACATTAGCAAAAATAGTCTTATTACTTATTTCTTGTTAAGTACATAAGGAATAAGAGAATACATTAGACTAAAGCATAGTGAAAACATTGAAGAACTGGTAGCAATGTAATGAAGCTCCATTCTCTTTGCATATCCTAGAATAAAACAAAATAAAAATAAATAACGACTTTCCTTTGAGAAAAGCAGTTACTATAATGAAAAATTGAAAATATTTATTTATTTTATGTATAGAAATATTTTGCAAATGTAATTATACAAAAATATTTCATACAAGTTATTTGAAATATTCATATACTTATTATATATTCGAAAATGTTTGTGTAATGTAACGGGATTGCTATTCGTTAATTCCCCACGTGTTGTGAGGTTATAAGGAACGAGACTTTATATGGTGGTGGTTTGTAGTTTACACCGCACGTCGGACAGTCATATGTAATAGTAATTTTACGTTGTTAAATTTTACGCCTCATCGTGGGTGCTTATGTGCGGCGTACCTAAGTGTCACTTCAAACCAACTCCACTACGCTCACGTACCTGGTACTGAAGCTCTTCTTGGATGGGTTGCCACGGCGTTGCTCAGTCATGCACGAGCATTGACTCTCTCTGGCGTGGATTTGGCAAGTGGGAGGAGTTGTAGGAGTGATCTTTTAATTTTGAAGGAAACACTTGTGAACTTTTACTGTTATTTATTCTATGAGGCGATTCCAAAATAAGCACTTTGCTGTACACTGTTATTGTGCTGACTGGTCCTCTTACCACTCACTCACTCACACGTACTCTCAGTTACACTGTTTCTACGTTAAGTACATGGCACAATTCACTCTCAAGTAATCACGAGCCGACTATTAAAGAAGTGAGCGACGTTACAATAATTCACTAACAATTTCTTCTCATAACAATCTTACTTCGCGAACAGAGTTTACAGCTACACGTCATTACTTCGCGAACAGAGTTTTTTTTTTTTTTTACAGAACGACGACCTACCGCATCTCGTGGACAGATTTTTGGCAAAACGACGTTGCCTCTCACTGACGAATTCTTAGCAAACGACCACAATGTCTCGAACCCTAATTGTTTTATACTAAAAACGGTGTCATGGTGGCTTCTTCCTGATTGGTTAGAAAGTCCGCCAAAATGACACCATCGTGATGCAAAAACCAAAGCGAATCTTCCAGAATACGTCATAATAACCACGTGATACTACGAATATAAAGCAGAAGTCCCCTCGTGGGCTTTAAACTGGACTGCCCCTGTATAAGAAATTTGTACGTGACTTACACAAAGGAAGCAAATTCTCACCCTTCTCTACAGTGTGGCGTCAGGATTCTGTGTAGCTTTAAGTTAACAACTGACTTTTTGGTTCCTATGTATACAAATTAATAAATGTTAACTTTCTTTACTTATATACACCTTTCTAGACAATTAATAGAATGATTGTCATTATTACGACGAGGCTAATTAACGGTCTCAGTAATAAGAGTTCCTCTATTTCTTTCGGTTTACCAGTTATATAAAGATGATCTAGAAGGAAAAGAACTTCCCTGAACATTCAGGATATGCAGTTGTCATGAAAAAAATCGTTATTCATGTTAGAAAACAAATTTCTGAAAAAAAATGTCATGTAAAGGGTAGTTTGAGGTGAAGAATTATTAAGAAGATACCATGTTTGGTATTTAGCAGGCTTTAATTTTTTGAATAATGCTGTTCACTCACACAAACACATATCTAGGGACATCTTTGTTCTAAAAATGCCTTTCCGCTAAAATCTTGACATCGAATGTTTGCTTGGAAAGCAAAACTTGAAAAATGCAATGACGATTTTCTATTTATAACAAATAAGTTTTTGAAAATGTTTAAGCAATTACAAAAAAAATATATCAGAAACAGTTAGCGCCCCAAATGCTGTTTGAAGTAATATATTATGATATTAATATAACAATATTTAAATATTATAAAACCCTTTAAGGAGATCTATATTTTTGTGTACCATGACTTTGTGTGGCTCCTGCGGCTTATCATTTATGAAAATGTCATCCAGAAAGAAGAGGACTTAAAAAGTTATTCCCATAAAATTCATAAAATAATGCGAAATAAACATATTTTAAACATTAGATATTTTAATCAAAATCGGTATCGCCATTTCTGAGTTACTCAAAATTTAAAAATGTACCATCTATAGGGTGGTAGAGGAGTAACCATAAAACTATGTTTATTGCATCCCCGGATGTTGCTGCACTAAGATACCAAATGTACCATCTATAGGGTGGTTTGTGTGGGAGAGGAGTAACCATAAAACTATGTTTATTGTATCCCCGGATGTTGCTGCACATAGATACCAAATGTACCATCTATAGGGTGGTTTGTGTGGGACAGGAGTAACCATAAAGCTATGTTTATTGCATCCCCGGATGTTGCTGGACTTAGATACCAAATGTACCATCTATAGGGTGGTTTTTGTGGGACAGGAGTAACCATAAAACTATTTTTATTACATCCCCGGATGTTGCTGGACTTAGATACCAAATGTACCATCTATATGGTGGTTTGTGTGGGAGAGGAGTGACCATAAAACTATTTTTATTGCATCCCCGGATGTTGCTGGACTTAGATACCAAATGCGCCATCTATAGGGTGCTTTGTGTGGGAGAGGAGTAACCATAAAACTATTTTTATTGCATCCACGGATGTTGCTGGACTTAGATACCAAATGTACCACCTATAGGGTGCTTTGTGTGGGAGAGGAGTAACCATAAAACTATTTTTATTGCATCCCCGGATGTTGCTGTACTTAGCTACTAAATGTACCATCTATAAGGTGGTTTTGTGGGACAGGAGTGACCATAAAACTATTTTTATTGCATCACCGGATGTTGCATGAATTAGATACCAAACGTACCATCTATAATGTGCTTTGTGTGGGAGAGGAGTAACCATAAAACGATTTTTATTGCATCCCCGGATGTTGCTGGACTTAGATACCAAATGTACCAACTATAGGGTGATTTGTGTGGGACAGGAGTAACCATAAAACTATGTTTATTGCATCCCCGGATGTTGCTGGACTTAATACCAAATGTACCATCTATAGGGTGCTTTGTGTGGGAGAAGAGTAACCATAAAACTATTTTTATTGCATCCCTGGATGTGGCTGGACTTAGATACCAAATGTACCATCTATAGGATGGTTTGTGTGGGAGAGGAGTAACCAGAAAGCTATTTTTATTGCATCCCCGGATGTTGCTGGACTTAGATACCAAATGTACCATCTATAGGGTTGTTTGTGTGGGAGAGGAGTGACCATAAAACTATTTTTATTGCATCCCCGGATGTTGCTGGACTTAGATACCAAATGTACCATCTATAAGGTGGTTTGTGTGGGACAGGAGTAACCATAAATCTATTTTTATTGCATCCCCGGATGTTGCTGGACTTAGATACCAAATGTACCATTTATAGGGTGGTTTCTGTGGGAGAGGAGTAACCAGAAAACTATTTTTATTGCATCCCCGGATGTTGCTGGACTTAGATACCAAATGTACCATCTATAGGGTGGTTTGTGTGGGAGAGGAGTGACCATAAAACTATTTTTATTGCATCCCCGGATGTTGCTGGACTTAGATACAAACGTACCATCTATAGGGTGGTTTGTGTGGGACAGGAGTAACCATAAAACTATGTTTATTGCAATCCCGGATGTTGCTGGACTTAGATACCAAATGTACCATCTATAGGGTGGTTTGTGTGGGAGAGGAGTAATCATAAAACTATGTTTATTGCATCCCCGGATGTTGCTGTACTTAGATACCAAACGTACCATCTATAGGGTGGTTTGTGTGGGAGAGGAGTAACCAGAAAACTATTTTTATTGCATCCCCGGATGTTGCTGGACTTAGATACCAAATGTACCATCTATAGGGTACTTTGTGTGGGAGAGGAGTAACCATAAAACTATGTTTATTGCATCCCCGGAAGTTGCTGTACTTAGCTACTAAATGTACCATCTATAAGGTGGTTTTGTGGGACAAGAGTGACCATAAAACTATTTTTATTACATCCCCGGATGTTGCATGAGTTAGATACCAAACGTACCATCTATAATGTGCTTTGTGTGGGAGAGGAGTAACCATAAAACTATTTTTATCGCATCCCCGGATGTCGCTGGACTTAGATACCAAATGTACCATCTATAGGGTGATTTCTGTGGGAGAGGAGTAACCATAAAACTATTTTTATTACATCCCCGGATGTTGCTGGACTTAGATACCAAATGTACCATCTATAAGGTGGTTTGTGTGGGACAGGAGTAACCATACAACTATGTTTATTGCATCCCCGGATGTTGCTGGACTTAATACCAAATGTACCATCTATAGGGTGCTTTGTGTGGGAGAAGAGTAACCATAAAACTATTTTTATTGCATCCCTGGATGTTGCTGGACTTAGATACCAAATGTACCATCTATAGGGTGGTTTGTGTGGGAGAGGAGTAACCAGAAAACTATTTTTATTGCATCCCCGGCTGTTGCTGGACTTAGATACCAAATGTACCATCTATAGGGTGGTTTGTGTGGGACAGGAGTAACCATAAATATATTTTTATTGCATCCCCGGATGTTGCTGGACTTAGATACCAAATGTACCATTTATAGGGTGGTTTGTGTGGGAGAGCAGTAACCAGAAAACTATTTATATTGCATCCCCGGATGTTGCTGGACTTAGACACAAATGTACCATCTATAGGGTGGTTTGTGTGGGACAGGAGTAACCATAAAACTATGTTTATTGCAATTCCGAATGTTGCTGGACTTAGATACCAAATGTACCATCTATAGGGTGGTTTGTGTGGGAGAGGAGTAACATTAAACCATGTTTATTGCATCCCCGGATGTTGCTGGACTTAGATACCAAATGTACCATCTATAGGGTGGTTTGTGTGGGAGAGGGGTAACCAGAAAACTATTTTTATTGCATCCCCGGATGTTGCTGGACTTAGATACCAAATGTACCATCTATAGGGTACTTTGAGTGGGAGAGGAGTAACCATTAAACTATGTTTATTGCATCCCCGGATGTTGTGCACTTAGATACCAAATGTACCATCTATAGGGTGGTTTGTATGGGAGAGAAGTGACCACAAAACTATTTTTATTGCATCCCCTGATGTTGCTGCACTTAGATACCAAACGTACCATCTATAATGTGCTTTGTGTGGGAGAGGAGTAACCATAAAACGATTTTTATTGCATCCCTGGATGTTGCTGGACTTAGATACCAAATGTACCATCTATAGGGTGATTTGTGTGGGAGAGGAGTGACCATAAAACTATTTTTATTACATCCCCGGATGTTGCTGGACTTAGATACCAAATGTACCATCTATAAGGTGGTTTGTGTGGGACAGGAGTAACCATAAAACTATGTTTATTGCATCCACGGATGTTGCTGGACTTAATACCAAATGTACCATCTATAGGGTGCTTTGTGTGGGAGAAGAGTAACCATAAAACTATTTTTATTGCATCCCTGGATGTTGCTGGACTTAGATACCAAATGTACAATCTATAGGGTGGTTTGTGTGGGAGAAGAGTAAGCAGAAAACTATTTTTATTGCATCCCCGGATGTTGCTGGACTTAGATACCAAATGTACCATCTATAGGGTTGTTTGTGTGGGAGAGGAGTGACCATAAAACTATTTTTATTGCATCCCCGGATGTTGCTGGACTTAGATACGAAATGTACCATCTATAGGTAGGTTTGTTGTGGGACATGAGTAACCATAAAACTATGTTTATTGCATCCCCGGATGTTGCTGAACTTAGATACAAATGTACTATCTATAGGGTGGTTTGTGTGGGACTGGAGTAACCGTAAAACTATGTTTATTGCAATCCCGGATGTTGCTGGACTTAGATACCAAATGTACCATCTGTAGAGTGGTTTGTGTGGGAGAGGAGTAACCATAAAACTATGTTTATTGCATCCCCGGATGTTACTGGACTTAGATACCAAATGTACAACCTATAGGGTTCTTTGTGTGGGAGAGGAGTAACAATAAAACTATTTTTATTGCATCCCCGGATGTTGCTGCACTTAGATAACAAATGTACCATTTATAAGGTGGTTTGAGTGGGAGAGGAGTAACCAGAAAACTATGTTTATTGCATCCCCGATTGTTGCTGGACTTAGATACCAAATGTACCATCTATAGGAAGGTTTGTGTGGGAGAGCAGTAACCAGAAAACTATGTTTGTTGCATCCCCGGATGTTGCTGCACTTAAATACAAATGTACCATCTATAGGGTGGTTTGTGTGGGACAGGAGTAACCATAAAACTATGTTTATTGCATTCCCGGATGTTGCTGGATTTAGATACCAAATTTACCATCTATAGGGTGGTTTGTGTGGGAGAGTAGTGACCATAAAACTATTTTTATTGCATCCCCGGATGTTGCTGGACTTTGATACAAATGTACCATCTATAGGGTGGTTTGTGTGGGACAGGAATAACCATAAAACTATGTTTATTGCAATCCCGGATGTTGCTGGACTTAGATACCAAATGTACCATCTATAGGCTGGTTTGTGTGGGAGAGGAGTAGCAATAAAACTATGTTTATTGCATCCCCGGTTGTTGCTGGACTTAGATACCAAATGTACCATCTATAGGGTGATTTGTGTGGGAGAGGAGTAACCAGAAAGCTATTGTTATTGCATCCCCGGATGTTGCTGGACTTAGATACCAAATGTACCACCTATAGGGTGCTTTGTGTGGGAGAGGAGTAACCATAAAACTATTTTTATTGCATCCCCGGATGTTGCTGTACTTAGCTACTAAATGTACCATCTATAAGGTGGTTTTGTGGGACAGGAGTGACCACAAAACTATTTTAATTGCACCCCCGAATGTTGCTGGACTTAGATACAAATGTACCATCTATAGGGTGGTTTGTGTGGGAGAGGAGTAACCAGAAAACTATTTTTATTGCATCCCCGGATGTTGCTGGACTTAGATACCAAATGTACCATCTAATGGTGGTTTGTGTGGGAGAGGAGTGACCATAAAACTATTTTTATTGCATCCCCGGATGTTGCTGCACTTAGATACCAAATGTACCATCTATAAGGTGGTTTGTGTGGGACAGGAGTAACCATAAAACTATGTTTATTGCATCCACGGATGTTGCTGGACTTAATACCAAATGTACCATCTATAGGGTGCTTTGTGTGGGAGAAGAGTAACCATAAAACTATTTTTATTGCATCCCTGGATGTTGCTGGACTTAGATACCAAATGTACAATCTATAGGGTGGTTTGTGTGGGAGAAGAGTAAGCAGAAAACTATTTTTATTGCATCCCCGGATGTTGCTGGACTTAGATACCAAATGTACCATCTATAGGGTTGTTTGTGTGGGAGAGGAGTGACCATAAAACTATTTTTATTGCATCCCCGGATGTTGCTGGACTTAGATACGAAATGTACCATCTATAGGTAGGTTTGTTGTGGGACATGAGTAACCATAAAACTATGTTTATTGCATCCCCGGATGTTGCTGAACTTAGATACAAATGTACTATCTATAGGGTGGTTTGTGTGGGACTGGAGTAACCGTAAAACTATGTTTATTGCAATCCCGGATGTTGCTGGACTTAGATACCAAATGTACCATCTGTAGAGTGGTTTGTGTGGGAGAGGAGTAACCATAAAACTATGTTTATTGCATCCCCGGATGTTACTGGACTTAGATACCAAATGTACAACCTATAGGGTTCTTTGTGTGGGAGAGGAGTAACAATAAAACTATTTTTATTGCATCCCCGGATGTTGCTGCACTTAGATAACAAATGTACCATTTATAAGGTGGTTTGAGTGGGAGAGGAGTAACCAGAAAACTATTTTTATTGCATCCCCGATTGTTGCTGGACTTAGATACCAAATGTACCATCTATAGGAAGGTTTGTGTGGGAGAGCAGTAACCAGAAAACTATGTTTGTTGCATCCCCGGATGTTGCTGCACTTAAATACAAATGTACCATCTATAGGGTGGTTTGTGTGGGACAGGAGTAACCATAAAACTATGTTTATTGCATTCCCGGATGTTGGTGGATTTAGATACCAAATTTACCATCTATAGGGTGGTTTGTGTGGGAGAGTAGTGACCATAAAACTATTTTTATTGCATCCCCGGATGTTGCTGGACTTTGATACAAATGTACCATCTATAGGGTGGTTTGTGTGGGACAGGAATAACCATAAAACTATGTTTATTGCAATCCCGGATGTTGCTGGACTTAGATACCAAATGTACCATCTATAGGCTGGTTTGTGTGGGAGAGGAGTAGCAATAAAACTATGTTTATTGCATCCCCGGTTGTTGCTGGACTTAGATACCAAATGTACCATCTATAGGGTGATTTGTGTGGGAGAGGAGTAACCAGAAAGCTATTTTTATTACATCCCCGGATGTTGCTGGACTTAGATACCAAATGTACCATCTATAAGGTGGTTTGTGTGGGACAGGAGTAACCATACAACTATGTTTATTGCATCCCCGGATGTTGCTGGACTTAATACCAAATGTACCATCTATAGGGTGCTTTGTGTGGGAGAAGAGTAACCATAAAACTATTTTTATTGCATCCCTGGATGTTGCTGGACTTAGATACCAAATGTACCATCTATAGGGTGGTTTGTGTGGGAGAGGAGTAACCAGAAAACTATTTTTATTGCATCCCCGGATGTTGCTGGACTTAGATACCAAATGTACCATCTATAGGGTGGTTTGTGTGGGACAGGAGTAACCATAAATATATTTTTATTGCATCCCCGGATGTTGCTGGACTTAGATACCAAATGTACCATTTATAGGGTGGTTTGTGTGGGAGAGCAGTAACCAGAAAACTATTTATATTGCATCCCCGGATGTTGCTGGACTTAGACACAAATGTACCATCTATAGGGTGGTTTGTGTGGGACAGGAGTAACCATAAAACTATGTTTATTGCAATTCCGAATGTTGCTGGACTTAGATACCAAATGTACCATCTATAGGGTGGTTTGTGTGGGAGAGGAGTAACATTAAACCATGTTTATTGCATCCCCGGATGTTGCTGGACTTAGATACCAAATGTACCATCTATAGGGTGGTTTGTGTGGGAGAGGGGTAACCAGAAAACTATTTTTATTGCATCCCCGGATGTTGCTGGACTTAGATACCAAATGTACCATCTATAGGGTACTTTGAGTGGGAGAGGAGTAACCATTAAACTATGTTTATTGCATCCCCGGATGTTGTGCACTTAGATACCAAATGTACCATCTATAGGGTGGTTTGTATGGGAGAGAAGTGACCACAAAACTATTTTTATTGCATCCCCTGATGTTGCTGCACTTAGATACCAAACGTACCATCTATAATGTGCTTTGTGTGGGAGAGGAGTAACCATAAAACGATTTTTATTGCATCCCTGGATGTTGCTGGACTTAGATACCAAATGTACCATCTATAGGGTGATTTGTGTGGGAGAGGAGTGACCATAAAACTATTTTTATTACATCCCCGGATGTTGCTGGACTTAGATACCAAATGTACCATCTATAAGGTGGTTTGTGTGGGACAGGAGTAACCATAAAACTATGTTTATTGCATCCACGGATGTTGCTGGACTTAATACCAAATGTACCATCTATAGGGTGCTTTGTGTGGGAGAAGAGTAACCATAAAACTATTTTTATTGCATCCCTGGATGTTGCTGGACTTAGATACCAAATGTACAATCTATAGGGTGGTTTGTGTGGGAGAAGAGTAAGCAGAAAACTATTTTTATTGCATCCCCGGATGTTGCTGGACTTAGATACCAAATGTACCATCTATAGGGTTGTTTGTGTGGGAGAGGAGTGACCATAAAACTATTTTTATTGCATCCCCGGATGTTGCTGGACTTAGATACGAAATGTACCATCTATAGGTAGGTTTGTTGTGGGACATGAGTAACCATAAAACTATGTTTATTGCATCCCCGGATGTTGCTGAACTTAGATACAAATGTACTATCTATAGGGTGGTTTGTGTGGGACTGGAGTAACCGTAAAACTATGTTTATTGCAATCCCGGATGTTGCTGGACTTAGATACCAAATGTACCATCTGTAGAGTGGTTTGTGTGGGAGAGGAGTAACCATAAAACTATGTTTATTGCATCCCCGGATGTTACTGGACTTAGATACCAAATGTACAACCTATAGGGTTCTTTGTGTGGGAGAGGAGTAACAATAAAACTATTTTTATTGCATCCCCGGATGTTGCTGCACTTAGATAACAAATGTACCATTTATAAGGTGGTTTGAGTGGGAGAGGAGTAACCAGAAAACTATGTTTATTGCATCCCCGATTGTTGCTGGACTTAGATACCAAATGTACCATCTATAGGAAGGTTTGTGTGGGAGAGCAGTAACCAGAAAACTATGTTTGTTGCATCCCCGGATGTTGCTGCACTTAAATACAAATGTACCATCTATAGGGTGGTTTGTGTGAGACAGGAGTAACCATAAAACTATGTTTATTGCATTCCCGGATGTTGCTGGATTTAGATACCAAATTTACCATCTATAGGGTGGTTTGTGTGGGAGAGTAGTGACCATAAAACTATTTTTATTGCATCCCCGGATGTTGCTGGACT
The DNA here is from genome assembly GCA_030762935.1 of Hymenopus coronatus. Lineage (NCBI taxonomy): Eukaryota > Metazoa > Arthropoda > Insecta > Mantodea > Hymenopodidae > Hymenopus > Hymenopus coronatus. Next base: position 98,544,124 of record CM060891.1, on the reverse strand, counting down.
TTGATACAAATGTACCATCTATAGGGTGGTTTGTGTGGGACAGGAATAACCATAAAACTATGTTTATTGCAATCCCGGATGTTGCTGGACTTAGATACCAAATGTACCATCTATAGGCTGGTTTGTGTGGGAGAGGAGTAGCAATAAAACTATGTTTATTGCATCCCCGGTTGTTGCTGGACTTAGATACCAAATGTACCATCTATAGGGTGATTTGTGTGGGAGAGGAGTAACCAGAAAGCTATTGTTATTGCATCCCCGGATGTTGCTGGACTTAGATACCAAATGTACCACCTATAGGGTGCTTTGTGTGGGAGAGGAGTAACCATAAAACTATTTTTATTGCATCCCCGGATGTTGCTGTACTTAGCTACTAAATGTACCATCTATAAGGTGGTTTTGTGGGACAGGAGTGACCACAAAACTATTTTAATTGCACCCCCGAATGTTGCTGGACTTAGATACAAATGTACCATCTATAGGGTGGTTTGTGTGGGAGAGGAGTAACCAGAAAACTATTTTTATTGCATCCCCGGATGTTGCTGGACTTAGATACCAAATGTACCATCTAATGGTGGTTTGTGTGGGAGAGGAGTGACCATAAAACTATTTTTATTGCATCCCCGGATGTTGCTGCACTTAGATACCAAATGTACCATCTATAAGGTGGTTTGTGTGGGACAGGAGTAACCATAAAACTATGTTTATTGCATCCACGGATGTTGCTGGACTTAATACCAAATGTACCATCTATAGGGTGCTTTGTGTGGGAGAAGAGTAACCATAAAACTATTTTTATTGCATCCCTGGATGTTGCTGGACTTAGATACCAAATGTACAATCTATAGGGTGGTTTGTGTGGGAGAAGAGTAAGCAGAAAACTATTTTTATTGCATCCCCGGATGTTGCTGGACTTAGATACCAAATGTACCATCTATAGGGTTGTTTGTGTGGGAGAGGAGTGACCATAAAACTATTTTTATTGCATCCCCGGATGTTGCTGGACTTAGATACGAAATGTACCATCTATAGGTAGGTTTGTTGTGGGACATGAGTAACCATAAAACTATGTTTATTGCATCCCCGGATGTTGCTGAACTTAGATACAAATGTACTATCTATAGGGTGGTTTGTGTGGGACTGGAGTAACCGTAAAACTATGTTTATTGCAATCCCGGATGTTGCTGGACTTAGATACCAAATGTACCATCTGTAGAGTGGTTTGTGTGGGAGAGGAGTAACCATAAAACTATGTTTATTGCATCCCCGGATGTTACTGGACTTAGATACCAAATGTACAACCTATAGGGTTCTTTGTGTGGGAGAGGAGTAACAATAAAACTATTTTTATTGCATCCCCGGATGTTGCTGCACTTAGATAACAAATGTACCATTTATAAGGTGGTTTGAGTGGGAGAGGAGTAACCAGAAAACTATTTTTATTGCATCCCCGATTGTTGCTGGACTTAGATACCAAATGTACCATCTATAGGAAGGTTTGTGTGGGAGAGCAGTAACCAGAAAACTATGTTTGTTGCATCCCCGGATGTTGCTGCACTTAAATACAAATGTACCATCTATAGGGTGGTTTGTGTGGGACAGGAGTAACCATAAAACTATGTTTATTGCATTCCCGGATGTTGGTGGATTTAGATACCAAATTTACCATCTATAGGGTGGTTTGTGTGGGAGAGTAGTGACCATAAAACTATTTTTATTGCATCCCCGGATGTTGCTGGACTTTGATACAAATGTACCATCTATAGGGTGGTTTGTGTGGGACAGGAATAACCATAAAACTATGTTTATTGCAATCCCGGATGTTGCTGGACTTAGATACCAAATGTACCATCTATAGGCTGGTTTGTGTGGGAGAGGAGTAGCAATAAAACTATGTTTATTGCATCCCCGGTTGTTGCTGGACTTAGATACCAAATGTACCATCTATAGGGTGATTTGTGTGGGAGAGGAGTAACCAGAAAGCTATTGTTATTGCATCCCCGGATGTTGCTGGACTTAGATACCAAATGTACCACCTATAGGGTGCTTTGTGTGGGAGAGGAGTAACCATAAAACTATTTTTATTGCATCCCCGGATGTTGCTGTACTTAGCTACTAAATGTACCATCTATAAGGTGGTTTTGTGGGACAGGAGTGACCACAAAACTATTTTAATTGCACCCCCGAATGTTGCTGGACTTAGATACAAATGTACCATCTATAGGGTGGTTTGTGTGGGAGAGGAGTAACCAGAAAACTATTTTTATTGCATCCCCGGATGTTGCTGGACTTAGATACCAAATGTACCATCTAATGGTGGTTTGTGTGGGAGAGGAGTGACCATAAAACTATTTTTATTGCATCCCCGGATGTTGCTGCACTTAGATACCAAATGTACCATCTATAAGGTGGTTTGTGTGGGACAGGAGTAACCATAAATCTATTTTTATTGCATCCCCGGATGTTGCTGGACGTAGATACCAAATGTACCATTTATAGGGTGGTTTGTGTGGGAGAGGAGTAACCAGAAAACTATTTTTATTGCATCCCCGGATGTTGCTGGACTTAGATACCAAATGTACCATCTATAGGGTGGTTTGTGTGGGAGAGGAGTAACCAGAAAACTATGTTTATTGCATCCCCGGATGTTGCTGCACTTAGATACAAATGTACCATCTACAGGGTGGTTTGTGTGGGACTGGAGTAACCATAAAACTATGTTTATTGCATCCCCGGATGTTGCTGGACTTAGATACCAAATTTACCATCTATAGGGTGGTTTGTGTGGGAGAGGACTGACCATAAAACTATTTTTATTGCATCCCCGGATGTTGCTGGACTTAGACACAAATGTACCATCTATAGGGTGGTTTGTGTGGGACAGGAGTAACCATAAAACTATGTTTATTGCATCCCCGGATGTTGTGCACTTAGATACCAAATGTACCATCTATAGGGTGGTTTGTATGGGAGAGGAGTGACCATAAAACTATTTTTATTGCATCCCCGAATGTTTCTGCACTTAGATACCAAACGTACCATCTATAATGTGCTTTATGTGGGAGAGGAGTAACCATAAAACGATTTTTATTGCATCCCTGGATGTTGCTGGACTTAGATACCAAATGTACCATCTATAGGGTGATTTGTGTGGGAGAGGAGTAACCAGAAAACTATTTTTATTACATCCCCGGATGTTGCTGGACTTAGATACCAAATGTACCATCTATAAGGTGGTTTGTGTGGGACAGGAGTAACCATAAAACTATGTTTATTGCATCCCCGGATGTTGCTGGACTTAATACCAAATGTACCATCTATAGGGTGCTTTGTGTGGGAGAAGAGTAACCATAAAATTATTTTTATTGCATCCCTGGATGTTGCTGGACTTAGATACCAAATGTACCATCTATAGGGTGGTTTGTGTGGGAGAAGAGTAACCAGAAAACTATTTTTATTGCATCCTCGGATGTTGCTGGACTTAGATACCAAATGTACCATCTATAGGGTGGTTTGTGTGGGAGAGGAGTGACCATAAAACTATTTTTATTGCATCCCCGGATGTTGCTGGACTTAGATACCAAACGTACCATCTATAGGTAGGTTTGTGTGGGACATGAGTAACCATAAAACTATGTTTATTGCATCCCCGGATGTTGCTGGACTTAGATACAAATGTACCATCTATAGGGTGGTTTTGGTGGGACTGGAGTAACCGTAAAACTATGTTTATTGCAATCCCGGATGTTGCTGGACTTAGATACCAAATGTACCATCTGTAGAGTGGTTTGTGTGGGAGAGGAGTAACCATAAAACTATGTTTATTGCATCCCCGGATGTTACTGGACTTACATACCAAATGTACTATCTATAGGGTGGTTTGTGTGTGACAGGAGTAACCATAAAACAATTTTTATTACATCCCCGGATGTTGCTGCACTTAGACACAAATGTACCATCTATAGGGTGGTTTGTGTGGGACAGTAGTAACCATAAAACTATGTTTATTGCATCCCCGGATGTTGCTGGACTTAATACCAAATGTACCATCTATAGGGTGGTTTGTGTGGGACAGGAGTTATCATAAATCTATTTTTATTGCATCCCCGGATGTTGCTGGACTTAGATACCAAATGTACCATCTATAGGGTGCTTTGTGTGGGAGAAGAGTAACCATAAAACTATTTTTATTGCATCCCTGGATGTTGCTGGACTTAGATACCAAATGTACCATCTATAGGGTGGTTTGTGTGGGAGAGGAGTAACCAGAAAACTATTTTTATTGCATCCCCGGATGTTGCTGGACTTAGATACCAAATGTACCATCTATAGGGTGGTTTGTGTGGGAGAGGAGTAACCAGAAAACTATTTTTATTGCATCCCCGGATGTTGCTGGACTTATATATCAAATTTGCTAATTTATGTTATGAGTTGCCCTGTTCACATACATATGGCGGACACATACGAACCTTTTACTAAAACTGTTTGTTTTGAATTTGGGGGGCCCTAAAATAGTACTGCCAATGAAATCATCGTATATAATTTTTGTGTAGAATACAATAATTGCTCTACAGAATTTATACAGGGTAGAGAAAGTAAAAATATTAATGACTTCCCATTAGAGAAAAACACTAACAAGGGATATCTTGGAACTGGTTAAATTAAAAACTCTGATGTGTTACATTCACATGACTTTCTCTACATTCTCTGCAACATATTATTGTTGAAAAGCTTATGCTTCTATGTATTTCATGCTATTCAAGAAAAAAATTAGCAGAAATAGCCTTATTACTTGCTTCCTTGTAAGTAATAGCGAAATAAGGGAGTACTATAGGCTAAAGTGATAGTCAAAAGCTGGTTGCTATGTGACTGAAGTTCCTTTGTTTGTATGGACAAATTCCTGTATGAGAAATGTATACGTTTTCAAAGCTGCAACAAAAATAAGGAATTCGTCAAAAACAATCAATTCCACGAAAAAAACGTATTTGACATAATTTGTGTATTTTAATGTGCTCTACATGTTTTGTTTGTTAAGTTTTTTCCATGTCTTACAGTTTAGCAGTTATGCAAAATTCCGTAAAATTTATCCAGAATAAAGAAGCTATCATGGGCTATTCCCAGAAAATGCAAGCCATACATTTTATTTGTCAGGTAAATGTCTTTAATATATGACATTTTAATCAAAATCGATAGAGCCATTTTTGAAAAAAATTATAATTTTCGAAAAAAGTTCCGTGTAAAGGGTAGTTGGAGGTGGGATTTTCTTGAAAATCTTCCTGTCGCATCCTTTGAAGATATCCAACTTAAATACCAAGTTTGGTATTTAACGGTCTTTTCGTTTTTGAGTTATGCTGTCCACAGGCGCGCACACACACACATACACACAAACACACAGACATACACACAAGGACATTTTTCCAAAAATGCTTTTTTGGATTCAGGGAGACCAAAAACATGTATTTCCGGCCAAATCTCGGTATCGAATATTTGGGTGGAATTCAGTACCTTCTCTATACACTGTGTACATAGTACGTGTAGAGATAGTAAAAAAAAGAGAAGAAACGAAACACCTGGCATAAAAACTTTAAATATGTTACAATATTTATCCGAGTAATGTTGCCTCAGACAGAAGATAGATGTTATCACGCTAATCTGCAAGTTACCTAACAGTTATAGTTCACCTAGAGACCGCTACTTCAGCCGACAAATCTACAAGTGGACTGTGTAGGCATACGGTCATCGTATACTCTGTAACGTAGACAAATAAAGCTAGTAAATAAAATTATGTAAACTTAGCCAGTGAATGCTATCAGTGGTATTTTAGGGATGGTTTTGTTCGATTGGTTTGCTGTTATTCTACAAATTTCAATTTCCGCTCTCTTTGCCCTGCCGATATAGATTGAATCCGTTAATTATGTGTTTAAAATGCAAATATAAGAGTGATAATACGAAACAATGTATATTGATCAATATCAGAGGATTTAGTACATCACTGATAGTGTATTTTCTATAGAGACAGAATTATCTTTTGTTTTAGATAAAATCTATGTGCATACATTGGATAACTTTCTACTTTTCACTATGAAAAATAAGATAAACACAAAGAAATAGCCGAGGGTATATGATAAACATTTAAATATAATAACACTCTTACGAATATATTTCTTAAAGGTTTCTTTTCGTTGCTTATACAGCAACATTCAGTCTTGCTCTTTCATTGTATTTTGCACATTTATATTGATGTTTTAAATAATTGGTGTAAATAATTAAAGCTCTCTAATTGTACGATAAAAGTTTTAAAAACGTTATGTGAAAATATTCAGCAATAGATTTTGCGTGAAAATACCCTTGAAAATATTATTTAAGCCATCATTTTACTTGGAAATGTTACAGAGAGTGTCCTGCAACTATTTCTATTTTTTTTTTTTTTTTTGTCTTTTAGAGTGTATTTTTGGAAGATTTGTTAATGCTTTTAATATACCCATTTCTGTTTATTTCAAAAGTGGAGGTAGAGAGGAGTCAATTCTCATGAAAACGGAATGAATCATTGGGCCTATCTCTTGTCACGGATAAAACTTTCAACTGGCAAACAACAAAATTGCCAGTTTCAACAAATTGGCAAGTTTTCCCTTCAAAAGTAAGAAGGGAATCACTGAATAATTCTGCACTTTTTCTATTTAAGCGAAACCATGCTGAAACGATTAATAAAATACTTGATAAATGCAAACTAAGTGTTAAATCAATGCTAAATTTGTTTTGGGGCGTGTAGCAAATGACAGTAGGTACATATGCTAACACCAAATTGCGTTATTTTGAAACATGGGCATTTATTGAACCCCTCTCTTAGCTCAACAGGTTACACAATGGCTATACCTGGTATATGTTGATACAATTGTGTTTAATTACTTTTTATTTATTTAACCAGTAAATCTGCTGAAATATTCAGGGAATGTTCTGGCAAAACTTCTGTATTATATAAATCTATGTATCAGAGATAAACTTATTCATAGCAATTTGCTCTGAAACAACAACATATGACTAGTATAAAGAAAACACGCTCTGCTGCCAAACTCTCTGTACCACCACTTCAGCAAACCAGTGCCTTTTTCTGTTTGTGGCTGTAGGGAAACAAATAACTTCAGTTTATTCCAGGATCGAATTCGGAATAAATTAAAACCAAAAATGCCTTGGTTAAACTTGCGAGTATTCGATAACCATTATATAGCGGATGGCCCAACTGCTCCATATTTGACGTGTGCAGATATCACTTGATGTGCTAAAAGAGTAAAACGGGAGTATTTCAAGTCAAACCCCGCCAAAGTAAGAGTAGCGAAAGGGATCTTCGCTTTATCCCTTGTAATGAGCGCAACCGGGTCACCGCTACGCTGCTAAGCAGGTCGTTCTTCAATGTCGGGGTTTAACTTGAAATAGTTCACTGAGTGCTACAACTCTTTTAACCCACGAATCGATATCTACACACTTCAAATAGGCAATTGTGCCACCTGGTACACAATATACAAATAAAATATAATTATATGCATTTATTTTCTTATTTATTTATAGATGTGCAAAAAAAAAAAAATAAAAACTATCTAAAATAAAATGAGCAATGGTTTATTTAAAATAAATCTGAACTAATGATTTATGGGTTCTAACATCTGTACTAACATAAAAACCGTGTCCTGTTAACAATTAACATTCACGAAATACAATAGAAAATGGCCACCCTTAACACAGTACAACTTTCTCTCATAATTTACTTTTAATCAATTCATGGTTCACATAATTCAAAACAAATGCATTAATTCTCTCTTAGTTATTAAATTCAGTTGTGCTGAAACACATTGTTGCTTATCTTATAATGTGTGTAATAAAGAGCATTTTTTATTTTAATTGGCTAAAGAATACATTTTGAAAGTTGTGAACACACTGTTAATAACCGATTTACTAAAACGAATTTAGCATTTAAAATTGTATTTATAAAACAGTAAAAATTATTTAGTGGGCATTGTGTCAGATGTACTCGTAAATACATTTTAAGAAGTGGTATGTATTAATCAGAAATGAATTAGGCACTTTACAGTTTCCCACTAAAATATACAGCTTTAGATAGTTTCAGTTTTTACTGTCTAGTATTATGAAGATATTTATAGATAGAGAAGTTCTGAAATAAACGATTCAATTAAGGGCGAGAGAATTTGTTTTATTCTAGCCCAACGGATATAAAGGATGCAGCTTCCATAGTAGAGCATCACTTTTTTCAGCCAATGTTCCATGCCAGTTGGGTTCTATTTTTCTCATTTTCATAATTTATTTACTTGCTGCAATCATTAGCAATTTATATTAATTATTTCATAGTCTAATTTTATCGTTATATTTAGTGCTGTTATTGTGGGTCTTACAAACTAGTAATTAAATAAAATTATAGCTGCAGTTTGAAAAAAAAACGTGCGTCAATCAACACTGTGTAATTAACTTTTGATATCAAACCAGAATATCAAGAGAAAATGGGAAATTCCTACACTCATTTTAGAGCCTCTTTTCATAGTGGAATATGATACATCTAAACTAGTTTCAATTAGAAGTTAAAAGCACAAATATAAAGTAATCTAAAGTAAATAAAGAAAGGAAAGTCGATCTGCACTTCGTCGCTTATGAAGACATCTACAGGAGGCCCAATTATCCCTTTTTTGGTAAATGCAGATATTTATTTGTGCGTTAAAATGTTGCAGAAACCAATGTAGCTGTTCAAGTTAAAACAGGCAAGTGGAGAATGAGCAAGGGATAGCTTCTGTTTGCTCTTCAATGAGCGCGTGCAAAACGAAGTCGCTCAGGCAGTTCCCCACTTGCCGATTTTAACTTGAAATAGCCCCGTTGAATTCCACTATTTTAACTAGTTTAACGCATTCAGGAATTTCTGAACTCGCAAAATACGAGACACTTGGACCTCCTGGTATGAGCTTTGTGAAGAATTGGACATAGCAAACGATGAAAAGGAAAAGAAAGCTCTTTTTAACATTTAATATTATAGTTAGTTATGTATCCATAAATAATGACTAAAAGATTAAGTTCACCTACTTATTAAAACATGTTTCTTGATATATTTAGGAGATCTAACCTAACCACTGAAAATTTTTGAAGGGCCGCGGCATATTGACTGTGCAAAGGTAGCATAATCGTTCCTTTCTTAAATTCCCCTATGAAAATCTTCTATTATTGTATGACTAGATTCTGAAGAATAATTAAATGTGGACAACGCTTACTAAAACGATATTGCTGTTTTGAGAGGTATACCGATATGAGACGAGTTAACTAAAATGATATTGCGTTTTGAGAGGTATACCGATATGAGACGAGTTAACTAACACGCTATTGATATTTTGAGAGGTATACCGATATGAGACAAGTTAACTAATACGATATTGATGCTTTGAGAGGTATACCGATATGAGAAGAGTTAACTAAAACGATATTGTTGTTTTGAGAGACATACCGATATGAGACGAGTTAACTAACACGGTATTGCTGTTTTGAGAGGTATACCGATAGGAGACGAGTTAACTAACACGGTGTTGCTGTTTTGAGAGGTATACCGATGTGATACGAGTTAACTAACACGATATTACTGTTTTGAGAGGTATACCGATGAGACGAGTTAACTAAAACGACATTGCTGTTTTGAGAGGTATACCGATAGGAGACGAGTTAACTAACACGGTATTGCTGTTTTGAGAGGTATACCGATGTGATACGAGTTAACTAACACGATATTACTGTTTTGAGAGGTATACCGATATGAGACGAGTTAACTAAAACGATATTGCTGTTTTGAGAGGTATGTCAATATGAGACGAGTTAACTAACACGATATTGCTGTTTTGAGAGGTATAGATACTGATATTAGACGAGTTAACTAAAACGATATTGTTGTTTTGAGAGTTATAGATACTGATAAGAGACGAGTTAACAATTTCAGTTAAAAAGGGTAGAAGAGAAACCCAGAAAATGGCAAAAGTTTCCTTTAATTTATCTGATCTAATTTAACGTTATAATGTTTAATAAGGATTTGAGAGCCGATTTGTGCTTAACCTTTATACATCTACTAATAGATTCTTACCCGCCCAAATATTCAATATTGAAATTTCACTGGAAAATACTCTTAGCTCACTGATAAAAAGTAAGCAATTAAAAAGAAAATCTTATGTATAATTTACATTACTTTATCTGTTCTTCAATAAAGTATTATTATTATTATTATTATTATTATTATTATTATTATTATTATTATTATTATATATATATTACTACTATTACTATTATTATTATTATTATTATTATTATTATTATTACAGACTTATTCTTTTGTCTACTACATATAATCAAGCTAAATATTTATAGGAATTGTCTGTTTGCATATTTCTAATTCACAACTTACAGTAGATGAACAACATATTTCCTTCCATGGGCATTGTCCATTTGTTGTTTATAAGAAGTCCAAAAAAAAACCTGCTAAGTACGGAGTGAAGATATAGGCCTCGATTGATGCAAACCCGAATTTAGTTTCTGTGTTCTTTAAAAGAATTACTTTTTACTTTCTCTAGCACGTATGCACAAAGTGCATAGTAGGTAGAGAAGGTATTGCATTCAGCTCCAAAAATCGATATTGAGATTTCACCAGAAACTAACGTGGTTTTTAATACCACCTGCATTAAAAAAAACATTTTAGCTTTCTCTAGAAGGTATGCACATAACATATAGTGAAGGTATTGTATTCCACCTAAAAAGTCAATGTGGAGATTTCGCTAGAAATATACGTTTTGAGGTTTCCTGAGTCCGAAAAAAGCATATTTAGAAAATGATCCGTGTGTACGCGCGTTTGGGTGTGTGTGTGTGTTTACACCATAGTTTAAAAACTAAAAGACCGTAAAATACAAAACCTGGTATTTAAGTTTAGCTTCTTTAAGGATGTGGCACGAAGTTGAAATCCTGCCAACCCAAACTACTCTTTACATATAAAAAATTCTTAAAATGTTATTTTTTCTCAGAAATGGCACTAACATTTTGAATAAAAATACGGTATATGAAAGATATTTACTTCAAAAATAAAATTTTTATCTTGAATTTGATATATTTATATCTTGAATACCTGCTTTCATTGTGGATGAATTTTGTTGAAATCTACGTAACTGGTAAACTGTAAGATATAAGCAGAAACTTACTACACAATAAATGTAGATCTCGTTAAAGCACACAATTTATGTCATTTACATTGTTTATAGTAGAGGTGGTCATTTCCGAGATATCCCGTGTTATTGGTTACAATTTTAAGCAACTTAAAACTTTTTTCAAACGGTAAATCATCTTTCTTTCGGTAGGTCATCTTTCTTTCGCCCTTGTTTACTCCTGGCAAGCAAAGATAACGGATTTAAATTTTTTTCGCATAGGGAGCGACTTCTAAAGGAATGTATACGCATTGGCCTAGTGAATTTCCATATTTACCTTCTCTTACAATGAATGAACTAATAGAAATTAATTCTGCTGATGTTTATCGCAAAAGATAAAAAGATAGTCTTTCTGAGAAAGTTAGCGAGGTCAGTCGAGAGCCCAAACTATATATTTTCTTGTTTTGACGTGAAATATACAGTTTTATTTAATGACACGTTTCCTTATTGTAAGATATTCTCTTACCTAAGGTCTATTGTGTTAGCTACAATGTTATGTTTTGTTCTTAAAAGTTCGAATTTAGGGCGAAAATTCTTCTTTTGGGAGAAAGGGCCTTTGTTTTATTTTACTCAATTCACCCGTCATCAACCAATCCAATTCACTCAACTAGGTGAATAAGATGACATTCATTGTCGACCAATGTAAGTCTAACTGCAATCTTTCATTCACATCTTACAGTAGATGAACAACTTATTTCCTTCCGAGGGCTTTGCCTATTTCTTGTTTATAAGAAGTAAAAAAAAACCTGCTTAGTACGGGGTGAAGATATGGGCTTTGATTGTTTCAAAATCGAATTAAGCAGTATATACTGGAAAAGAAAGGAATACCCTGGAACAAATTCAACGACAAAGATTAGTGGTGGATCTAGAGGAGCCTTAGAGCATTACTATTGATAATTTGTGTGTCTTTCCCACTTGTAATTGAACTGTATAGTGGAAGTTTGACTCTTTGTGGAACAATAAGGAAGAAATCCCTAAAGAGTTGTTGCCTAGCCCTATAAAGAAAGTAATTCCCTCTATCTTCGTTTTTTATAATAAGGTTGTTTACATTAGTGCCCTATGTTCCAAAGAAGAAGTGTGACTTTGCTCAGCACGAGCATCATAACACGAAAATAGGATGTGATACTGAAAACTACAAGAAAGACATTTTCAATTATAACAATACCAAAGGGATTATTGGTACAATGGTAAATGAATATTCTGTGAAGAAAATTACAAGAAGATGGCCATACTTCTTATTCCTCAACATTCTTGACATAAGGTGTTCGAATGCTTATATATGATGGAAGAATAATAAATCAATATCTTCCATCAGCTTCCACACATGGGAGAAGAAGATTTCTGCCGAATCTTGGAAAGGAGCTAACAATACCACAAGTCAAGCGACGACTTGAACGGTCTTACGGAAATGATAATAACTGCAATGATTTTTTTTTTCCAGAACTAAGGGCAATGCGAGGAGAAGATGGAGAACCTTCTGCTAAAGTTTAGCTGTAAAAAAGAAGCGGGTGCTTGATCTGTCCAAGAAAGTTTGACAGAAACGTAGTGAAACCTGTGAGAGGTGCAAAAAATGTACATTACAAAACATTTGAAGGAAATTACAAAAACTGTGTGTTTCCATGTAGTGACAACATGAAGCAGACAAACCTACAATGAATGAACAAAACATAACATTGTAGCTAACACAATAGACCTTAGGTAAGAGAATATCTTACAATAAGGAAACGTGTCATTAAATAAAACTGTATATTTCACGTCAAAACAAGAAAATATATAGTTTGGGCTCTCGACTGACCTCGCTAACTTTCTCAGAAAGACTATCTTTTTATCTTTTGCGATAAACATCAGCAGAATTAATTTCTATTACTTCATTCATTGAAAGCATTTTTCTGGTCAGTTTTGTTCTCATTTTATAATTTGTGTGTTGTTCGTTAGGGGAAATTGGAATAACATTTTCTAAATAGGTAATTCAATTTCTATGTTTGTGCATGAGAGACAGAGGAACAATACTAACCAGAAAACAGGTACTTAAATCTACCTAACTAAAAAATAACTTTAAAAAATTACAGCATATTCCAATGTAAGTTTTATAAATATGTAAATTGTTTGGTTTAATAAGTAATTGCAACATTTATTTGATTGGGGTGATTAAAAGATAAGTAAAACTCCTTTAGAATTTAATATTATAGTTAGTTGTTTGATCTGTTATGTTAAACCTCATGTTCACAGCCACAACATTGAAGCCTTAATTAGGTACCTAATTGTTTCAATATTCTATAGCAACAAATAAAGTATATTTGACATCTACTTAATGTATTTTGTCACAATTTGCAATAATGTCTATTCAAAGATCATTACTGATCCGTGGAGTGTCATTTGGCTCCTCTTGGTAGTCTGTTGATCCTGAAATTGGCAGCTTTAACTATTTAATCATTGCAACGGATCTGTTAGTTATTCGGCATGTGATGAATAGTAGTCTCATACCCATACCATAGTAACCTCGCGTCGCTGCAAGCAGATGGTGCTGGGTGCCATTCAGTCAAATTGCCTTTTCACCATCAGACGGTATACAGTCAGCCTTCGTTCCTTTATGCCATACCACTTTGCTTCGCCATCATGAGATGAAGCTGGCGCTCGTCGTTATAAGTAAGTGACTTCACCATTTGTGGATAGATGGCAAAGAAATCTCTAACATCATCTGTTTTCAGTTAACTATTGTTTGGGTTGTGGTATGAAATGTCCAATCCGTTATTATCTTGGCGTCTGAGGGAAACCACAAAACTTCTAGCCAGATTGGGCCGTCTATGGGATTTGAACCAGGATCTCCCGAGTGCTGGCGAGAGACATTACCACCTGAGTCACCACGCTCGATTATGTTGTATTATCCTACTATGTACATAAAGTAGAGAAACATTTTATTTTTATGCCAATAAAAGTGGTTCACTCATCTTATTTCTGAATAACTAGTTGCTTAAAATTGCTTTCTCTTTCAATGTCACGGTATGGAAATAATGTTCAGCCATTCCATAAATACAGCCAGCTAGAGGCACAACGAATGCGTAATACTTACCTTGCACCGGTTTTCAACAAGTTCTCCCATTTGCTTAAAAACCATTTGGTGCAACTAAAGGTACTGTTTAATTGCTGGATCAAGATATGGTTGCGGAAAAACCATCATTTTATAAAATAGCACGTTATTATTTTTATCTCTCTTCTGATGAAACTAAGAGAAAGTATCACCTAGTCGTACAAGATTTGATATCGCTTAAATTGTACTCTTTATTTCCGTTTTATCTGAGAGGAAATATTATGTAATCAAAACATTTATGCAATTGTTTATCTTGATTAACGAGAAGTATTAAATAATAGTTTCCCAAAGAAACCTATTATATGAGCGTAACATAGATCTTGATATTTTTTAAAATACTACATGACATATTGTACTCTAGTTCCTTTAGGATTACTTCATTTTTATGGTTCAATTTAGTGGTTGGGCACATAAACTTCATTTCACTGGAAGTAATTCTGTTTTAACGCTATTTCTCATGTTGTAAGCTTCACTACTGCAGCAGAAAACTGGCATTGCTAAAGTCTTGTTCGGGCAAATGCGGATATGGGAAGTTTCATCATCCTGTAGTTAATGGCAGCACATTCATTACTTCTAGATGTTTTGTGCTATATCTAGAAATTTAAAATTAAGATAACTAAATTCATTAAACCTTCCTAAAATTTCGTGTTCCATACAAATGTTGTTCTGTATATGTTCTTTGCGGGTCGACTTCTTAGCGCGGTGGTAGTGTAGCTGCGGGAGATCAGGGTTCAATTGCCGGTATTGGCATGGGGACCACCCCCCCTCGGACTCCTGGTTCGTGGTGCACTCAGCCTCGTGTGGTCCCTAGGAGGCCAATTGAGGAGCTAATTGATGGAGAAGCAGTGGCTCCAGGTCATGAGGACCGCATTAACCCACCGGGAGGGATTGAGGCGCTGACCACGTCTCACCCTCCAATACTGCATCCTGTCAGGGACCGTAGGCCCAGATTCCTTGTGACCTGTCGTCGTGCCATGGAGTTTTAGATACACACATACTACTTATAGATTGATTGAAATCATCTTCTGAAGAAGCTAACAAACTAAATTATCTGGAAAATCATAGCGTCCGGATGTAAATGTCAATTAATAGCTGTATGACCATGCCTTCAGCTTCTAAATTCTCGTACTGTTGTATGCATATAAATATTGAATAAGAGAGACGAGAGCAGACCTGTTTGACACCGGAGAATGTAACTAAATTAAATTAAATATCTAGTTAGAAGATATATTTTAAGAAAAGTTTGAATTTATGTTGAGCATGCTGAAATTTTTTTTGTAGTTTTGAATTTTTAAATGCTTAATATTTTCTCAAATGGTAAGTCGTCATAAAATCATCTCTAATTTTGAAGCACTCAAATAGCGATCCGCTTTTTAAAACTATGCCGATCGCTTTAAGCCACTAACATGCTCCTTATACCAAAATAAAATGTGTAAACGGGCAATGAAAGTCTGTCCTGGCTAACAAGTACAGTACAGAAGTTTGTAGTTTGGTAATTATTTGTAGAGGAGTTGATAGAAAAATCTATGAAAATTTAGCACTTTAAACATTTGGTTATTTTTTCTTTCCCCAGCAGTTTTCATTATACTATGCATTACGTCGGTTTTCAGTGAAAATGTATCACAATTGTAAGTTTTGTGCCAGGATATAGATTTTCAAAATCGAAGTGTTTAGGAGCCTATGGGTACTGTTTATCTTTTCCCTCACTTTTTCGCTTATTTTATTTGTATAAGAGGAACAATTGATACACGGAGTATTGTACAATGATCCTAAAGAAGGAGTAAGGTTATTCGTACAAAATGTAAGGCCAGCAAAGAAAACAATAAAAGCTCCCAAACCCGCTGGCAGAGATCCCCCACCCTCCTCTTTTAAATGTGACGGTTGGAAAGGAAATTGCAGTCAACATAAAAAGAATCAATTATTTAGATAAGGGAAAAAGTAACGAGAATTAACCACAACCCGAGGAATACATTTTTGTTTCTACCACGAAATCTCAGTCTCTACTTTTTCAGCCCTTTGTTCAAATAAAATGATTTACTTTTGCAGTTGTAAAATGGTGCAGTAGAAATGGTTTTTCCCATTGTTTTACATACGAACATGAACTCTACATAGAGGCGTAAGGATGCGAGGGGGAAGGAAAAGGGAGAGTAGAGACAGAGAGGGAGAGAAAAAAGCTTGCTCGTTTGTGATGTTTATATAGAGCTTTGGTTTGTGTTAATAGGGTTTGGGGGGGGGGGGGACCGACCAAACTCCGCACCAGGAGTTTCGCGCTAATTTGAGAATTTTCTTGTTGGTTAAATGAATGATAACAACTACTAACAGCCCTAATTTCTCAACAAACAATAGAAGTTTTCTTAATATAATGGAAGACTTTTTTTTTGATATTATCCATTATTATTTACTATTTCTCATTACTAAAAATAAGAAGAAAACAAACTAAAGGATATCTATTTTCTGTGTAGAGACTTCTGTTTTTGGATTTATTTATTGTTAGTTAGGTATGTATTTTGCACCAAAATTGTAAAACAAAGACACCTATGAAGAGTTTCAAATTACCTAACAATAAAATATGTCCTTTATTCTGTTTTTTTTTTCGCTAAAACTAGCTTTATAATGTAAATATATATAGAAGTATTATGTTAAATATTACTTAATCAATAACTCCACTTAACAAACGTTAACGTATATATAGGTTAGTTTTTGAGCAGTTCGTGATTGATGATCAAACACTGATTGCTTTTCTGCAACAGAAATTGTATTGATTCGCAAATGAAAGCATCTTCATCGCTGATTAATTTTGATTTTCTGTCCTGCAACCGGGCATGAGTTTTCCATGTGAGAGAATATTAAATAAGCATTGTTACTTCCTCTTCGCGTAGGTACTATGTACATAGTGTATAGAGAAAGTATTGTGGTGCACCAAATATTCGGTACCGAGAGTTCACCGGAAATAGATGTTTTGAGTCCAAAAATTCATTTTTATAAAAATGTCCAAGTGCTTGTCTGTGTGTATGTATGTGTGTGTGTGTCTGTGGGCAACATAGTTCAAAAACGAAAATACCCTTAAATACTATACTTTGTATTTAAGTTTGGTATCTTTCAAGGATACGACACGAAGGTTTTTAAGAAAACTCTCCCACATTAAACTACCGGTTACATGGAACATTTTTCGAAAATGCTGATCAACTCAAAAATGGCTCTAACGATTTCGTTCAAATGCCGAATGTTTAAGATATTTTTATGATAAATGAAATTTATATTTTGGAGGTTTTGTAAATAGCTTTGTAGGACTTCTTCATTCTGCATGACTTGTGACAAGAAGATTTAAAAACAATCTCTCCACCTTTAACAACCTCTTATAGAAAAAAAAATCTCAATCATTTTTATTTTATCAAAATGCCTGTAATAAGTTTGATTAAAACATGATATGTTTCTTTTGTGTGTAAACAAATGAAATGTATATCTGAAATGTTAACACATGCAATCCTCTGAGGTAGTGCGTTTAGCGTAGCATTAAGTGTGCTATCAGAATAATGATAGCATTCATAATTATATGGATAAGCAGAAAATGAATATGGTTGTTAAAGACAAAGGAAGCAAAGAAATGTAAACAAAGTACTCGTTGGGGGCTCCTCGTAGCAATTGGATCTAGAGTCCAAAAAGGCGAAATCTGATCAGTTACCTCACCAGAAGCGCAACATTAACAGATACGGATTGAAAATTGGACACAGAAACACAAGAGCTTAACGTAGATAGTCTGTTAAAGAGAAATTATAAAGTGACCAATGGGAAATAAAATATCTATCACGTGGTGAACTGACAAGAGAAATCTGAAATAAATAGATATAAACATTTTAAAAAATCTGACGTGTTCCTTTCACACGACTTTCTCTACATCTCTGCTACAAATTGTTGTTAAAAAGATTCAGTTTCTAATCACTTCATGCTAATCGAAAAAAAAATTAGTAGAAATAGTCTTATTACTTGCTTCCTTGTAAGTAGAAGCGAAATAAGGAAGTACCATAGGTTAAAGTGATAGTCAAAAGCTGGTTGCTATGTGACTGAAGTTCCTTTATTTGTCTGGACAGGAGTTGACAAATTCCTATATGAGAAAAGTATAAGTTTTTTAAAGGTGAAATCATAAATAAGGAATAACTCAAAAATGATCAATTCCACGAAAAAAATGTACATAACATAAATTATGTGCTTTAACGTGTTTTGCGTTTTTGTGTGATAAGGTTTTATCCATCTCTCATCCAGAATAAAATAGTCTTCAGAAGCTATTCCCAGAAAATTAGAAATATATATTTTATTTGTCAGCTAAATATCTTAAATATACGATATTTCAATCAAAATCGTTAGAGCCACTTTTGAGAAACTCAAATTTTTCGAAAAATGTTGCATGTAAAGGATATGTTTTCGTAAACTTCCACGGCCAATATTAAAATTATCTGGACCAAGATAATGTAAAGGATAGTTTGATATGGGGGGATTTTCCTCAAATCCTTGTGTCGCAAGATACCAAACTTAAATACTAAGTTTGGAATTTTACGGAGTTTCAGTTTTGAGTTATCGTACTCACAGTCACACGGACACACACACACACAGTCACACACACGCACAGTCACACACACGCACAGTCACACCCACACACACAGTCACACACACACAGTCACACACACACACAGTCACACACACACACAGTCACACACACACACAGTCACACCCACACACACAGTCACACACACAGTCACACACACAGTCACACACACACAGTCACACACACACAGTCACACACACACAGTCACACACACACACAGTCACACACACACAGTCAGAAACACACACAGTCACAGTCTCTCTCACACACACACACACAGTCACACACACACAGTCACACACACACAGTCACACACACAGTCAGAAACACACACAGTCACAGTCTCTCACACACACACACACACAGTCACACACACACAGCCACACACACAGTCACACACACAGTCACACACACACAGTCACACACACACAGTCACACACACAGTCACACACACAGTCACACACACACAGTCACACACACAGTCACACACACACTGTCACACACACAGTCACACACACACTGTCACACACACAGTCACACACACACACAGTCACACACTCACAGTCACACAGTCACACACTCACAGTCACACACACACAGTCACACACACAGTCACACACAGACAGTCACACACACAGTCACACACACACAGTCACACACACAGTCACACACACACTGTCACACACACACTCACACACACTCACACTCATCACACACACTCACACACACTCACACACTCACACACACTCACACACACTCACACACACTCACACACACTCACACACACTCACACACACTCATACACACACTCACACACTCACACACACACTCACACACACTCACACACACTCACACACACACTATAACCTTTTACTGAGTTCTGTTTTTGATACAGGGGACCCTAAAATTTCCGGCGAAATCTCGGTATCGAATTTTAGGGTGGAGTGCAATACCTTCTCTATACACTGTAAATAATACATGTAGCAAAAGTAAAAACAGTCATAGTTGTTGGAAAGTCACCCATTTTTCTCGTAGCTGGGAAATGGGTAAATAATACTTGTGATAAGAACGTTGGATGCAGCTATTAGAAAAGTATAGGTCAACGAGGTTGATAAACTCTTAACATTAACACAACAAATTACTTGGCCGAAAATGACGTGTGTATTTATAAAAGAGCAGTAGTAATGGTGCGAAAAAGAATGCAAGTGTGATGAGGCACAATTAACGCTGACAAGAGATGGCAAATAAAGGGTTTAAACAAGGATCGTGTTTATCATCCTTGAGAGAATAGATCCATGCAAATCTCATCCTTAAACTGGAGCATGTCACCTCTGTAAGGAATACCATCTCAATTCTAACCTTTAAGTTTTTGTGTTAAAGACAAGTACAACCTGACTTCATCACGATGGTCAAATCAAGTGTAGTGAATGATCATCATATCATCAATTCCACCGCCTTCTGCCATAAGAACGGCTGTCAAGATTCTACTCTATTAATTTGTTTAATTGAAAATTGTTCCGTTTAAGTATTTGACACAATTGACATGCACAAACTTTGATTATCCGTGTGTGTCTAAAGCACACTAAACCTGAGGTTCCAGTGGTGTGATATTGCTATCAGCTCGAGGAAGTGCACTTGCCTGTTATTGAGCAGGAACAATTGTCTAAAGCACACTAAACCTGAGGTTCCAGTGGTGTGATATTGCTATCAGCTCGAGGAAGTGGACTTGCCTGTTATTGAGCAGGAACAATTGTCTAAAGCACACTAAACCTGAGGTTCCAGTGGTGTGTATATTGCTATCAGCTCGAGGAAGTGGACTTGCCTGTTATTGAGCAGGAACAATTGTCTAAAGCACACTAAACCTGAGGTTCCAGTGGTGTGTATATTGCTATCAGCTCGAGGAAGTGGACTTGCCTGTTATTGAGCAGGAACAATTGTCTAAAGCACACTAAACCTGAGGTTCCAGTGGTGTGATATTGCTATCAGCTCGAGGAAGTGGACTTGCCTGTTATTGAGCAGGAACAATTGTCTAAAGCACACTAAACCTGAGGTTCCAGTGGTGTGATATTGCTATCAGCTCGAGGAAGTGGACTTGCCTGTTATTGAGCAGGAACAATTGTCTAAAGCACACTAAACCTGAGGTTCCAGTGGTGTGTATATTGCTATCAGCTCGAGGAAGTGGACTTGCCTGTTATTGAGCAGGAACAATTGTCTAAAGCACACTAAACCTGAGGTTCCAGTGGTGTGTATATTGCTATCAGCTCGAGGAAGTGGACTTGCCTGTTATTGAGCAGGAACAATTGTCTAAAGCACACTAAACCTGAGGTTCCAGTGGTGTGATATTGCTATCAGCTCGAGGAAGTGGACTTGCCTGTTATTGAGCAGGAACAATTGTCTAAAGCACACTAAACCTGAGGTTCCAGTGGTGTGATATTGCTATCAGCTCGAGGAAGTGGACTTGCCTGTTATTGAGCAGGAACAATTGTCTAAAGCACACTAAACCTGAGGTTCCAGTGGTGTGATATTGCTATCAGCTCGAGGAAGTGGACTTGCCTGTTATTGAGCAGGAACAATTGTCTAAAGCACACTAAACCTGAGGTTCCAGTGGTGTGTATATTGCTATCAGCTCGAGGAAGTGGACTTGCCTGTTATTGAGCAGGAACAATTGTCTAAAGCACACTAAACCTGAGGTTCCAGTGGTGTGTATATTGCTATCAGCTCGAGGAAGTGGACTTGCCTGTTATTGAGCAGGAACAATTGTCTAAAGCACACTAAACCTGAGGTTCCAGTGGTGTGATATTGCTATCAGCTCGAGGAAGTGGACTTGCCTGTTATTGAGCAGGAACAATTGTCTAAAGCACACTAAACCTGAGGTTCCAGTGGTGTGATATTGCTATCAGCTCGAGGAAGTGGACTTGCCTGTTATTGAGCAGGAACAATTGTCTAAAGCACACTAAACCTGAGGTTCCAGTGGTGTGATATTGCTATCAGCTCGAGGAAGTGGACTTGCCTGTTATTGAGCAGGAACAATTGTCTAAAGCACACTAAACCTGAGGTTCCAGTGGTGTGTATATTGCTATCAGCTCGAGGAAGTGGACTTGCCTGTTATTGAGCAGGAACAATTGTCTAAAGCACACTAAACCTGAGGTTCCAGTGGTGTGTATATTGCTATCAGCTCGAGGAAGTGCACTTGCCTGTCATGAAGCAGGAGAAAACATACCAACAATATAGCGATGGTGCAGTTTTCACTACACGAGCACCTATGTTGAAGTTTTTTGAGACAGATAGAGACATCACATTAACCCCAGTAACAAACTAGGCAAGAGAAAATAGTGTCCTAACTTTGCCAATTCAACTGTCCCAAAGGACTCTAACCAAAGAATAAAGTTCAATAAGTGCAATTATTACCTAAGGAATTCATTTCACTAATTTAAGACTTGTAGGTAATGAGCGCAGCGAAACACGCCAGGGAAGAGTAGTAGAGCTAAATCACTCGCTACATGTGCGTTCGTGAACTGCATGCTCGCTAACGAAAAATCGCATTAATGCAGAATTTTATTCCGCTTTTGAAGATTTTCACAATAAAGGTGTACACAATTTCAGGGAATTTTTGCCAGTTAAAATAACGTTACATAAGATTTATACATTCCCGCTACTTTCGGATGGTATTATTGTTATTATTATTATTATTATTATTATTATTATTATTATTATTATTATTATTATTATTATTATTATTATTATTATCATCACTATCACCACCATAATTGTTTTATACAGTATAAAAGACTATACGTTATTAAAGATTTGGATAAAATGGCAGCATTTGGGAAAAATGGAATGCTGAATATAATGGACAGCTTGCGTAAGGCGTGTGTGAATCATCTTTATCTCGGATTGATTTTGTGTTACTGGGAAACCACAAGCACAACATACGAATAAAAACCTTGCTTAAGGAAAAATAACCGTCCTGTCGAAATATAAACAATCTGAGTGACATCTATTTTCGCAATAGTTGCTATTGAAGCAACTGAATATGAGGCGATTGTTTTTCTGCCTGTGACACCTCGCGAAAGCAGGTACTCTGAAGTGTATTTCATGGAATCTTTTTTAAGCAATTGGTTGTTTCTGGGCCTCCTAGGTACCTGCCATAAAGCCTATTAATAGGAGTGTCTAAGTGTAACGACTTCTGGCATATTATTACAATTAATGGGAAGCAGAAAGAAAAATATGCTGTGCTACTCTAACCTCACTTTTCTGCTGTAAACTGCTCCTACAAAAGCTTACTCTTCTATCAACTTCATGCTAATCGGGATAAACATCAGCAGAAATGGTCTTATCACTTAGTTCCTTATAATTGCAAGGGAAATAAGGGAATACAGTAGGCAAAGCACTATTCAAATCTTGTATAAGCTATCGCTATGCAATTGACAGTGAAATTCGGTTCCCTTTGTATGGTCAGGTTAAAAGCAAAGAAAAATGATCACGAGTTCCAGCTTGAGAAAGTAAGTTTATCTTATAATTGAAACCAATAACAAGTCATATTTTGGAAATGGTTAAATCCACAAAAAATAAATAAACACATTTAAAACTGTACCCTTGGTACATAAATTCTGTGTTTTCTGCAAGATCTAAAATTGTTTGTAGTGAGTTTTGTCTATCTCTTACGTTGACCAGTTGTGCAAAAGCTATCCAGAATGAAGCGATTTTAACGACTATTCCCAAGAAGTACAAGAAGTAAATTTTTGATCAATATTTCTAAGTTTTTAATCAAAATCCGTAGATATTTTTGAGAAAATCAAAATTTTCGAAAAATTTGTCATGTAAAGGATAGTTTGGGGTGGGGGATTTTCCTGAACATCTTTGTGTCGTATCCTTTGAATATGCTGAACTTAATTATCCATTTTGGCATTTAATCGGTTTTTCGTTTTTGATTAATTATGTTCACAGCCACACACGCTGACCTTTTTCTAAAAATATGTTTTTGGAGCCAGGGAACCTTTAAACGTGTGTTTCCGATGAAGTCTTGGTATCAATTTTTTTTGGTAGAATGCATTACGTTCTTTATCTATGTACTATATACGAGGTAGAGCAAGTAAACTTGAGATTTTTTGGTGCAGTTTTGCTGTGGAAGAAACTACCAATGGAAAGTGAAGATAAAGTTACTAGTTTACATAAGATAGTTTAGAAATAACATAAAAAATAGAAATGCTTGATCGCGTTGAAAATACGACTATGGATATGTTAGGGAAACATGTAAGCTGTCAGTGTTTGAAGTCAGACTATGGAGTGTTAAAAGCACTCAGCTCATAAACCTTATAACTAGAACGCTATATATTATTAAAAAGTGATAATTATTTTGAGATAACTCATACATATGTACTTTATTCACTTTCTGGAGTGCAAGAGAAGGTTGTCTCTTGTTTTTTTGGGAAACGTATTAACGTTAATCATGAGAAATAGCAGCACTTGACAGAGAAGGTTCGTTGAGCGTGAATATTGCTAATTTGCACAATAGGGGCGAACTCAGAGCTTGTGATATGGGAGATGCTCTCCATATTGTTTTCCTTGACTTAGTAATTAGGGAACGGTGGCATCAAGCGCCCTCTAGGTCTAGATTTCCGCGGCTGGTGAATATAATAAGATTCTTCATGATGCTGCGAATACAATGGATCCCAAGTTTTCTCTTCCCCTTCACAGGAACAATGGTGGTGGGGGTAAAGGGGTGAAGCCCGCAAATAGAGATTGCATTTGTGTTGTGAACCCTTCCTCAAGACAACCTGTGACAACAACGGTGTAAGAGGTTTGTAATTGGAACGCTTATTGCCTCACGCTTGCAGATTACAAAGGACTTTTGATTTTAGTTGTATTTGTCCTCTACCCGCTTCCTCCTTTGTGCGATCCCGAGGTGCTGCTTCGACAAAGAAACCCTCTTTCGGCAGCACAAAGTTTCCTAATTGAAACTGGATGTCCGGATCAATTTAAATGTTCAGGTGCTTGAGTGGTGGATCTTGCCCTCTGACAACCTCTCATTGCCCAAAGCGCTTTTTTAACTTGGCAAGCAACCATTAGACAATCGGAGTACATCGCTGCACAAAATCTGGTGGATTTGTGCGAGAAACGTTTTGCTCATAGGCGACAATATCACATACATTATTTTGTATTACTATCGATCAATTCTAAGAGCAAGTAGTAGTTTGCCTCATTCAGCTAACAAGTTCTATGCTATTTCGAGGCTAATTACATCTTTGCATCTCCTAATTGAGCGACCAAGTCAGGTTTCCCTTAAGGTGGCAAAAGTATGCTTCCACGTTTTCTTGTCTCTTTACATCTACAAGATGCTCCCAGTTTCGCTGATACTCCTTAATTTCTTCATTAACGTTCCTTGTTTTTTAACTTTCCTTTGCTTTGCTAATTTCTTTTGTCTCTTCTAATTATTACTTTTCAACAGATCTGAGGCATCTTATCTGTGCATCTTCAAATCGCTTCCGATCGTTGGTTATTAGGATCATGGTTCACCACATATAACTGCAAAGGCTTTGATACAGCATTATGGCACATAACTTGAACGTCATTATCATATTTCTTCAAGTTGTTTCCTTACAATTCCATATGTCCTGTTTATTTATGTATATTTTTTTTGAATCCAAATCAAGTTTATACTTTTTTACATTCCCGTTATTTTAAGTTTTACTTCTATTGCTAAAACTTTTGTTTTAGTACAGGTAAGTACTTTTAATATGTATTTAACTTTAATATTATTATCCTGAAGATAAACATATTCTTTGTTAGTTCATTTCTATAGCCCTATTGAGTTTTTTTAATTTCTCTATCGCATACTGTGCACATAGTAGGTAGAGAAAGTACTGTGTTCCACACAAAAATTCGATACCGATATTTCACTGAAATACAGTTTTGAAGACCCCTAAATAAAAAAACATTTTTAGAAAAAGGTCCTGTGGTGAACGTCTGGTATCTGTGTGGGGGGAAGCATAGCTCACAAACAATAAGTCCTTTAAATACTAAATTTGGTATTTACATTTAGTATCTTCCATGCTTGCGACATGAGGATATTCAAGAAAATATCTCCACGCAACTACCCCTCATGTGGAATATTTTTATAAATTTTCGATTTGATCAAAAATTGCTATAATGATTTTGGTTAAAATACCGTATATTAAACATATTTACATGAAAATAAAATGCATATCCTGAATTTCTTGGGAATATCTTCTAAAGTAATCTTATTTCTGGATGACTTTTCCATAACTGATAAACATTTACAGATATACAAAGACTTATTACACAAAACATGTAAATCCTTTAAATTACACAGTTTATTTCATACATTTTCGTAGTCACCATTTCCGAGATATTTATTGTGATTGCTTTAAATTTTGCAATATCAGTCTTTAAAGGATTTGACTATCGCTTTAACCTAGTTAACCTTATTTCCCTTCTACTTACAAGGAAGCAAGTAATGGACAATTTCTGTTAATGTTTATCTCGATTAACATGATATAAACAGAAGATAATCCTTCGTAAGAACAGTTTGTTTGCAGATCAGGTAGAGAAAGTCATGTGTATGGAACACATCGGATTGTTTACTGAAACTTTAGCGGTTTACTTTCATCTTTTGCTGTAGGTTTTTTTACACGCGCGTTCACTCTCACACCCATACCAGCATCCTTTATGGAAGGAAGAGAGTAGTTCTTATTTAAAAAAAAATGTGCTCCCAGCGAGAGTCGAATCCGAAGTATCCGGGTTAGGAGATAATCAGCGTTAATAAGCAATGTTGTCTAGTCGTGTATAAAGTTATCAGTGTAATTATAATACACATACACAGTGGCTGTCCCAGAGGTACAGATTGTTTCAAACAATGGTAGAAAGCTTAAGTTTGAAGTTTCATAATTTTATATTGTTTAGCATTGTTTGGCAGCCATCATTGGTGAATGCTCTGAGCGAATTTGTAAACATATCCATGTTTACTGGTCATCGTTATGTGGTACAATACTTTCATTTGAAAGGTCTTAGTCCAACTAATATTAAAGCTGAGCTAGATTCTACTTTGGGGCAGTCTGCTCCTTCGTTTACAACAGTAAAATATTAGGTGACAGAGTTTAAGTGTGACATACAAGCTGCCAAGACGAACATCACAATGGTCATCCAAATGAGGTTAGCAGTCCAGAAATTATAAAGAAAATGGTATTGGATGACCGTAGACTGAAGGTGCGCGAGGTGGCAGACATTGCAGGCATTTCAAAAAGTTCTGTACATCGCATGCTATCTGAATATTTGGATATGAGAAAATTGTGCGCAAGGTAGGTGCCGCGTTTGCTCACAATAGAACAAAAAAACATCGTGAGGATGTTTCAGTCTAGTGTATGACAATGTTTCGCTACAAAAAAGTTTTTGCGTCAGTTAATAACAATGGATGGAACCTAGATCCATCCTTCGCACCTGAGACGAAGGAACAATGAAAACACTGGATTGGTGGGGCAGAATTGGATCTAGGGAAAGAGAAGACAGTTCCATCGATTGACAAGGTCACGGCGTCAGTTTCCTGGGACACACACGGTCTATTTTCATTGATTATCTCAAAAAGGAAAAGTAATCAATGGCGAATATTATGCAAACTTGCTACAGCGTTTGAGTGAAGAAATCGAGCAAAAACGGCCGCATTTAGCGAAAAATCAAGCTTTTTTTCATCAAGAAAATACACCAGTTCACACGTTCATTATCATCATTACCAAAATCAATGAGTTAAACTTTCGAATTGCTTCTTCAGGCAACCTTTTCACCGAACTTACCCCCGTTTGATTATTTTCTGTTTCCAAACTTGAAGGAATGGCTTGGTGGTAGATGATCTGCCAACAAGGTGAGTCTGCAGTTGATGACTCTTTTGCAGACCTTCATAGTTATTATAAACTGGGTATTGAAGCTATTGAATATCGCCGGGAAGAGTGTATCGAAATGAAAGGAGACTATGTAGAGAAATAAAGATGTTTATCCCCGAAAGTTTTGTGCCTTTTTTGTTCGGTGAGACACTTCTGGGACACCCTCGTACATTCCTGGATGTAGTTCTCTTGGCCTTAGGAGAATTTGTCAGATTTCTGTACTTACCATTGTGTTCAAATTACAATTGTTTATTTGGCATTGATCGTATAACTTATTTATAATATTTACTAAACGCGGTGAAATGTTACACTCATCTAATACACTCCATAATTTGGATGTGTTTACTAATCAGATGCTCATACGTAGTTTAAAATGTGGTACTTCCAGTCGTTTCTCTATAACTTATTTTGTTGTGCAAATAGCACCAATACAAGATCTTGCTTTATAAAATCCACACTGTATTTCTTGAAATATATCTTAAATATTTACCTTAGTTTACTTTTAAGTTGATTCGGTAGGATGTTTTACACACAATTTAGAAGAGAAACCATCAAAACATTTATATTTTTCGCCTTTTATGCGTATATCGACTATCTATTCCATTTTTATTTTCTCTATATGCACTATGTACATAGTGGATAAAGAAGGTATTGCACTCCACTCCACCGGAATTTCACCGGAAATATATGCTTTAGGGCCCCCTGTACCCATAAAAAGTATTTTCAGAAAAAGATCCGTGTGTGTGCGTGTGTGTCCGTGTATCTGTGAACACGATAACTCAAAACGAAAATTCGGTAAAATACCATAGTTGGTATTTAAGTTTAGTATCTTCTAGGGATTGTGACACAAATATTTTGAGAAAAATCCCCCCACCTCAAACTACCCTTTACATGGAACTTTTTTCGAAAATTTTTATTTTGTAAAAATTGGCTCTAACGATTTTGATTAAAATATCGTATATTAAAGACATTTACCTGACAAACAAGATATATATTTTGAATTTTCTGGGAATAGCCTCTGAAGACTACTTTATTCTGAGTAAATTTCACGGAATTTTGCATAACTGCTAAACCGTAAGAGATAGACAAAAACTTACCACAAAAAACGTAGAGCACATTAAAACACACAATTTATGTTGTATACAGTTTTTTCGTGGAATTGATCGTTTTTTGAGATATTCCTTGTTTTTGTTTTCAGGTTCGAAAAACTTAGCTTTTCTCATACAGGAATTTGTTAACTCGTGTCCATACAAACAAAGGAACTTCAGTCACATAGCAACCAGCTTTTGGCTATCGCTTTAACTTATACTACTCCCTTATTTCCCTTCTAATTACAAGGAAGCAAGTAATAAGACTATTTCTGCTAATTTTTTGTCGATTAGCATGAAGTAAATAGAAGCATGAGCTTTTTAAAACTAATTTGTTGCAGAGATGTAGAGAAAGTCATGTGAATGGAACACATCAGATTTTTATGTATCCTGTACTTCATTGTCATTTGGAGATCTTTGACAGTCACTTTTTAAATTTTGGGATTTCCATATTTTATGCGCTTCTTAATAATACAGCCGCGTTTCGGATCTGTTCTATTCTTTCTTTATAATACTACTTAAGTATGGCACATAGAAGAAGTATTGTATTTACACAAACATCTATATTCCTGTAACAAATTAGTCCTATAAAGCTCGTTTTTCTCCCAACGCATTGGCAGTAATGCTCGCTTTCTTATAAGTGGAAGGGAAGTAAGGGGTATGCCATGCTACAGCGATAGTATATACTGGTCGCTTTCTTATAAGTGGAAGGGAAGTAAGGGAGTATGCCATGCTACAGCGATAGTATATACTGGTCGCTTTCTTATAAGTGGAAGGGAAGTAAGGGAGTATGCCATGCTACAGCGATAGTATATACTGGTCGCTTTCTTATAAGTGGAAGGGAGTATGCCATGCTACAGCGATAGTATATACTGGTCGCTTTCTTATAAGTGGAAGGGAAATAAGGGAGTATGCCATGCTACAGCGATAGTATATACTGGTCGCTTTCTTATAAGTGGAAGGGAAGTAAGGGGTATGCCATGCTACAGCGATAGTATATACTGGTCGCTTTCTTATAAGTGGAAGGGAGTATGCCATGCTACAGCGATAGTATATACTGGTCGCTTTCTTATAAGTGGAAGGGAAATAAGGGAGTATGCCATGCTACAGCGATAGTATATACTGGTCGCTTTCTTATAAGTGGAAGGGAAGTAAGGGGTATGCCATGCTACAGCGATAGTATATACTGGTCGCTTTCTTATAAGTGGAAGGGAGTATGCCATGCTACAGCGATAGTATATACTGGTCGCTTTCTTATAAGTGGAAGGGAAATAAGGGAGTATGCCATGCTACAGCGATAGTATATACTGGTCGCTTTCTTATAAGTGGAAGGGAAATAAGGGAGTATGCCATGCTACAGCGATAGTATATACTGGTCGCTTTCTTATAAGTGGAAGGGAGTATGCCATGCTACAGCGATAGTATATACTGGTCGCTTTCTTATAAGTGGAAGGGAGTATGCCATGCTACAGCGATAGTATATACTGGTCGCTTTCTTATAAGTGGAAGGGAGTATGCCATGCTACAGCGATAGTATATACTGGTCGCTTTCTTATAAGTGGAAGGGAGTATGCCATGCTACAGCGATAGTATATACTGGTCGCTTTCTTATAAGTGGAAGGGAAATAAGGGAGTATGCCATGCTACAGCGATAGTATATACTGGTCGCTTTCTTATAAGTGGAAGGGAGTATGCCATGCTACAGCGATAGTATATACTGGTCGCTTTCTTATAAGTGGAAGGGAGTATGCCATGCTACAGCGATAGTATATACTGGTCGCTTTCTTATAAGTGGAAGGGAGTATGCCATGCTACAGCGATAGTATATACTGGTCGCTTTCTTATAAGTGGAAGGGAGTATGCCATGCTACAGCGATAGTATATACTGGTCGCTTTCTTATAAGTGGAAGGGAGTATGCCATGCTACAGCGATAGTATATACTGGTCGCTTTCTTATAAGTGGAAGGGAGTATGCCATGCTACAGCGATAGTATATACTGGTCGCTTTCTTATAAGTGGAAGGGAGTATGCCATGCTACAGCGATAGTATATACTGGTCGCTTTCTTATAAGTGGAAGGGAAATAAGGGAGTATGCCATGCTACAGCGATAGTATATACTGGTCGCTTTCTTATAAGTGGAAGGGAAATAAGGGAGTATGCCATGCTACAGTGATAGTATATACTGGTCGCTTTCTTATAAGTGGAAGGGAAATAAGGGAGTATGCCATGCTACAGCGATGGTATATACTGGTCGCTTTCTTATAAGTGGAAGGGAAATAAGGGAGTATGCCATGCTACAGCGATAGTATATACTGGTCGCTTTCTTATAAGTGGAAGGGAGTATGCCATGCTACAGCGATAGTATATACTGGTCGCTTTCTTATAAGTGGAAGGGAGTATGCCATGCTACAGCGATAGTATATACTGGTCGCTTTCTTATAAGTGGAAGGGAAATAAGGGAGTATGCCATGCTACAGCGATAGTATATACTGGTCGCTTTCTTATAAGTGGAAGGGAAATAAGGGAGTATGCCATGCTACAGCGATAGTATATACTGGTCGCTTTCTTATAAGTGGAAGGGAAATAAGGGAGTATGCCATGCTACAGCGATAGTATATACTGGTCGCTTTCTTATAAGTGGAAGGGAGTATGCCATGCTACAGCGATAGTATATACTGGTCGCTTTCTTATAAGTGGAAGGGAGTATGCCATGCTACAGCGATAGTATATACTGGTCGCTTTCTTATAAGTGGAAGGGAGTATGCCATGCTACAGCGATAGTATATACTGGTCGCTTTCTTATAAGTGGAAGGGAGTATGCCATGCTACAGCGATAGTATATACTGGTCGCTTTCTTATAAGTGGAAGGGAGTATGCCATGCTACAGCGATAGTATATACTGGTCGCTTTCTTATAAGTGGAAGGGAGTATGCCATGCTACAGCGATAGTATATACTGGTCGCTTTCTTATAAGTGGAAGGGAGTATGCCATGCTACAGCGATAGTATATACTGGTCGCTTTCTTATAAGTGGAAGGGAGTATGCCATGCTACAGCGATAGTATATACTGGTCGCTTTCTTATAAGTGGAAGGGAGTATGCCATGCTACAGCGATAGTATATACTGGTCGCTTTCTTATAAGTGGAAGGGAGTATGCCATGCTACAGCGATAGTATATACTGGTCGCTTTCTTATAAGTGGAAGGGAAATAAGGGAGTATGCCATGCTACAGCGATAGTATATACTGGTCGCTTTCTTATAAGTGGAAGGGAGTATGCCATGCTACAGCGATAGTATATACTGGTCGCTTTCTTATAAGTGGAAGGGAAGTAAGGGGTATGCCATGCTACAGCGATAGTATATACTGGTCGCTTTCTTATAAGTGGAAGGGAGTATGCCATGCTACAGCGATAGTATATACTGGTCGCTTTCTTATAAGTGGAAGGGAAGTAAGGGGTATGCCATGCTACAGCGATAGTATATACTGGTCGCTTTCTTATAAGTGGAAGGGAGTATGCCATGCTACAGCGATAGTATATACTGGTCGCTTTCTTATAAGTGGAAGGGAGTATGCCATGCTACAGCGATAGTATATACTGGTCGCTTTCTTATAAGTGGAAGGGAAGTAAGGGGTATGCCATGCTACAGCGATAGTATATACTGGTCGCTTTCTTATAAGTGGAAGGGAGTATGCCATGCTACAGCGATAGTATATACTGGTCGCTTTCTTATAAGTGGAAGGGAAGTAAGGGGTATGCCATGCTACAGCGATAGTATATACTGGTCGCTTTCTTATAAGTGGAAGGGAAGTAAGGGGTATGCCATGCTACAGCGATAGTATATACTGGTCGCTTTCTTATAAGTGGAAGGGAGTATGCCATGCTACAGCGATAGTATATACTGGTCGCTTTCTTATAAGTGGAAGGGAGTATGCCATGCTACAGCGATAGTATATACTGGTCGCTTTCTTATAAGTGGAAGGGAGTATGCCATGCTACAGCGATAGTATATACTGGTCGCTTTCTTATAAGTGGAAGGGAAGTAAGGGGTATGCCATGCTACAGCGATATACTGGCTGTCATATGACAACCGTTTTTCTTTGCACTGCCTTCAAGTTGACAAATGTTCCATATAATTAGAGTTCATTATTTTAGAACTGAAAACTATGCCATTGCAATACATTTTTTGTGTGGTAAGCTTTTGCCAATCGTTTACGATTTACCAGTTAAGTAATTTTGGCAAAATTCATCCAGAATGAAGACGTTTAGAGGATATTCCCAGCAAGTTTAGAAGTACTTCTTATTTGCAATGTAAACATTTTAATATCTGGTATTTTTAATAAAAATCATTAGAGCCACTTTTGGGAAAAACAGCATTTTCAAAAAAAAGGTTCCATCTAAACGATATTCTGGGGTGTGGGGATTTCCTTAAAAATCTTTCTGTCGCATACTGAAAGATACTAAACTTAAATCCTAAATTTGGTAGGAAACAACTTTTCGATTTTGAGCTATGCTGTCCACAGGCATACACACTGGTCTTTTTCTGAAAATTTTTGTTACTCATGGACCTCAAAACATATATTTTCGGTGAAATCTCGGTATACCTTTTCTGTACATAGCACGTGTACATAAGGTAAAATAGAGAAAGTTGCCTGTGTCTGTCTATGAACAGCGTAATTCAAAAACCAAAAGGTCAGTTTAACACTCAACTTGGTAATTGAATTCAGTATGTTACAAGCTTGCGACACGAAGATTTTCAGAAAATCCCATGATCCAAACTTCTGTTTACATGCAAGGCTTTCTTCTTTTTTATTTCAGAAATATCACTCTGATAATTTTTATCAAATTCTTATGCGTTTATGAGTAGCATATTTGGATGACATCTTCTGCTGAAGTCTGTGAAGTCGTCTTCCTTGTAAATGAATTTGTTATACTCTTTGATTATAATGTGTAAGATATAAAACGATCTTTCTGCCAGTCTTTGTGGTGTAGGGGAGGCGTGTCTGCCTCTTATTCAAAAACTCCAGTTAGGGTGAGTTGCTCTGGGAGTTTCCCTTGTCCCAAAAAGACAAATGAAGACCAATTAAAAGAGGCTCATATGAGTATCATTTCATGTCCAATAGGATCTGTCAGGTTAAACAACTATAAACTCAAAGTATATGGAAGTCTCACTTAAAATAGTCAACTAATGTCAAATAGATTTTTGTAGCACTACTCAGTTCCATTATACTATTTAATTTGAATTAACATGTATGTACTTCAAACTTATTATTTTCTAAACTACTTTGCTTTAGCAAGTACAGGGAGTTTTGTATTTCATCCAAAATTTCGAACCTGGGGATTCACCTGAAATTGAGTTGCTGCTCCATTTAAATATATTTTCATGCTGTATAACTAGTATATTAATTTATCTACCCATTCTTCAACAAACTATTCTTTAAACAGCGTATTCTTCTAACTACTTCTGGTTAAAACAAATAAACATTTGTATAAATGTTTTATTTCACATATCCTTGCAAATTCAGGACCATAACAGAAAACGCTAGGCTTAAAGGATAGTCAAATATCTATATCTCTGGTCTATATTTAATGACTTTGAAATTCCATTCTCTTTGCTTGACCAGGAGAAAGAGAAACAAATAACGGCATTCCTTTTGAGAAAAGTATAAATGCCTTATAATTGAAATCAATAACAATGTAGATATATTTTGAAATAGTCAGCTCTATAAACAATTTATTTGATATAAATTGTGTGTGAACCATGACTTGAAGCTTTCCTGGCGGCGGTATGAAAATAACTTTTCTCGGGCTATCAGCCAGGAGAATTCTGGAATAATTTTCAAGCTTTCAAGAGCTCTGCTCTTCAGGGAATAATGTAGAGACCAGACCAGAGCAGTTGGCAGGCTGAGGGCAGCCCGAGGTGTGATAGATGTGTCCCCTTCTCGGAGAGAACTTAACCATTTTCTGACGGGATTGTGGGTTTTTGCAGGATGGCGGGTGAGTGTTGGGATTGTGGAGTGACGGGAGGAGGCAAGTGTTGCCCCTCGGCGGTTGCTTATGATGGATGGTGCAATGGCCCTTGTGCACCGCTGGTGTGTGTTTATCAAAGTGTTTATTTTGAGGTTTTAATTTTGAATCCAAGCAACTCTTGAAGGATTATAAGGAGCTTAGCCGTAGCAGCTGTTGGAGGTGCTCCTTCGTTACCAGGGATGCCCGCAAGCCATGCGGGGAAGCCGGTATCGCCTGAAGCGGAGGTTTGTGGGAATCGTAATCCCCGAGAGACCTAACGAGGACGCTCCGGTGGAATGGTAACCCTTCGTTGAATTTTGTTGCCCGACGCCTAATTTCTTCCTCAAGATATGGTAGACCAGAGGCTTCGTGCAGGAGTCTCGTAGGAAAGCCACGAGGCACAGAATAGATAGCCCGAAGACACCTATTCTGTACCCGCTGAAGCAACAGCAGACTGGAGTCTGCCGCCATGCCCCAGATCTCGCAGGCGTAGATTAACAAGGGGACTATGAGAGCCCTCAAAAGGCGCAACTTAAGGGGAACGTCTTCGAGGACCTCAGCATTGGGTACAGTGAGGCCGCAGCCCCATTGCCGCGGCACCACAGCCCCCTGATGTGCTCCCTAAAAGTGACGCCCCTGTCAAGCTTTGCCCCCAAGTAGGTGATGGTGTTGGTCCATTGTATCCTTCGTCTGAGGTACGTGAATGTGGGGAAGTTTGCGGGAAAGCGGCGCTTGGTGAAGAGAAAAACGTGGCTTTTCTTCGGATTGATGGACAACCGCCAACGCTCGCACCACTCTTGGATGAGGAGGAGGTGTCTCTGAATGGGGTTGAAGGCTCTGAGTGGGTGTTTATTTGTACAGTATAACAGCACGCCATCAGCATACTGGGCTATGTTGACTTGCTGCACTGTTGGTAGGTCGGCCATGTAGACGCTAAAGAGCGTGGGGGAAAGTACAGAGCCTTCGGGACTCCGCCTCTTATTGGACTAGGTGTTGATTTGTGTCCCGCAACTGAAACTACAAAATATCTGTGTTTAAGGTATGAGTGTAGTAGGTGTATGATGTGTGTCCGGAGCTCCAGTCGGATGAATTTGAGGAGCAGACCCGAGTGCCAGGTCGTAGAGAAGGCCTTCTCCACGTCCAGCGACACCGCCGCAGTGTAGGCTCTGTCCTGGAAACCCAGGGCAGCGGCCTCAACCACTCTCAGTAGTTGCTGGGGTGTAGAATGCCCAGGACGAAAACCAAACTGGTGATCTGGGATGGCTTGAATGTCGCCCAAAAGAGGGGACAAGCGGAATAGTATTAGCCTCTCGAAAACCTTCGAGAGAACTGATAGGAGACTGATGGATCGGTGGTTGGATGAATGTATCGGGTCTTTCCCCGGCTTCAAGATGCATATCACCCGGTCCTCCCTCCACTCGCGTGGAAAGTGGCACAATGTGAAGCACATGTTGAAAACCTTGGTTAGAAAGAGCGCCGCCTTGAAGGGAAGGCATCGGAGCATGGTGGGGGTTAGACCGTCAGGACCCGCTGCCTTTTTGGGGTACAGACGCCGGAGTGCGCCCTTGGAGTTCACTGGATCGGATGACAGGAAGTCGGGGGGACGTCGAAGATAACGACGGACCTCCCGCCGAGCACGGTCCGAGAAGTCTTCGTCCTGGGGGTCGTCTCGTGGCCTCATAGTCCATTCGAGGTAGCCAGCGAACATATCGGCTTTGGCTCGGGCTTCCTAAGCCAGGCCTTGGGTGCCTTGGATTGGGGAGGTGATTTGATCTCCGCGGTGTCGGAGAGCTTTGGCAATCCTCCACACGTCGCCATCCTCGAGCCTCAGGCGGATCATCGTCTCCTCCCACGCTCGCACCCTGTGTTGGCGTAGTCGGGTCCGGACCTCTCGGCGTAAACGCCTCAGGAGTGCTCGGTTATGTGGCGTGCGGTGACGCTGGTAAAGTCTGCGGGCAGCCCAGGAACGGCGTACGAGCAGATGGAGTTCAAGGGGAAGGACATCCGTGTGTAGAGGTGCTTGGGTGTGAACGGTTAGGTTATGAGCAGTTCGCACCACGATGGAGGTAAAGGATTGGACCGCAGCCTCTAGGGATGGGATGTCTGTGATCCTAGGGTTCGGCGGGATGGAGTCATTGAGGAAAACCCTGACGCATTCCCAGTCGAAGTCGCGGTTTTGAACCGAGACGTCATGACTGGCAATCCGTGTGTTAACCTCAGCTAACATGGGATTATGATCCGAATGAAGTGCGTTGATCGAAGTGGGAGATGTATGAAACGGGAATTGTTTGATGATCGCGAAGTCCATAAGGGATGCCCGTCCTTGACCTCGTGGATGGTGTGTGGGTTGCCAGGGGCCCTCAACTCTGAGTTAAGAGTCCGCATCTATCATGCGTATGATGTCATTGCCTCAGGCGTCCGCCCGGGGGCCGCAATGTCAACGTGGATGATTGGCATTGAAGTCCCCGGCCAGTATGACATTAGGATGAAGGGCTAGGATGGAAAGGTAATCGTTTAGTACGAACTGCCTATGGGGTGGGTGGTAAACAAACACCAGTAAAACTTCCGTACCGCCAAGGTCAACACAGACAGCCGTGGCTTCCAAGGTTTGAGGAGGCGGGAGCTGGATGGGTTTGTGGACTACTCTGTTTCTCACGAAGATCGCTGTACCACCTCCTCGGCGGCCCACACGATCCACTCTGAGGCAGTTGTAGCCCGGAATTCGGAATGAGGTGTCTGGACGGAGATGTGTCTCGCTGATCAGCACGAGGTCTAGGGCAAATGAGCCGGCAAAATGTTGGAGCTCACTCCCCTGACCGTTCAGGCCACACGCGTTCCAGAACGCGAATCGCAAAGAGTTACGAGACCTAGTTCGATTCACCATTCTGGGCGGTCTGGACGATCACGGTGAGGAGGGCAAACCCTCCATGGCGACAGCCATCTTTGCGGCTGGGGCTGTGGCAGAGAGGAATCTCACCAGCAGATCACAGATGCGCTGGCCGTGGTTCAGCAGAAGCTGCTGTATCCACGCCATCACATCCGATTGCTGCCGGACAGGAGGAGTGGTGGGGGTGATGTTTCTGGGAGAGGATGTGGGAGGCCACCAGCCGCCTCCTGTCGCTCGGGTACGGGAGTGCCGTTCCCTTGCGCAGCCCTGGGGGAGAAGTTAGGCTGCCTGGCTGGCCAGCGCACCATAGCTTGGGTGGGGGGCTTTTGTTTGGGGTTGGCTGGAGCTTCTTTGTTGCGTGGGGGTTGCTTAGTGTTGTTACCATCCCGTGGCTTCGCAGGGCCACGCTCAGCCCTTTGCCCCGTAGTGGTGTTGGTGGCTATCCTTTGTTGCGCCGGCTGTCTTGCAGGAGGAGCAGGTGCAGTTGTTGGCGCCTCTGGGTGCTGATTGGTGACCTGCTGTAGTTCTGGCGGCGGTCTCCTGGCCGCTATGACAGCGATCCTCTTAGGACAGCCACCATAACAAGCGATATGATCGCCACCACAGTTTGCGCACTTCGGCTTCGCGGTGGGAGATATCTCGCAGACCTCTTTAGGGTGGGCGCCTCCGCACCTTAAGCAGTGCAGGTTACGGAAGCAAAAGTGACTGAAGTGGTTAAACCCCAGTCACCGGTGGCATTGAGGGGGCCCGCCAGAGCCCTTGAAAGGTTCAATTTTGACCCATGAGGTAAGAGAATGCGGTGACGCCATCTATCTTGGCCTCAGGGTTATTGGCCCGCTCCACTACTACGAAGAAGAGGGGGAGGGGCGATTTGGGGCCTTGCCCATCTGGAGCGGACCTGGTGAGCTGCTTCACCAGTCTTGGGGTGATGCTCTGGCGGATGAGGTCTCCACCGAGGTGTCGACTGTTAGGCCACGAATGACCCTGCGAAGGTCACGGGACTTGACCAGCCCAAAGGTAAAATGAGGAACACCTTTCCTCTTGAGGGCTTGCAAGATGAGGTTATAATCCTCCAGAATCTTCGCATGGAAGACGTAGCGGCGCTTGTTCTTCCGAACCGTGCACTGACTCGATAGGGATGGCATTACCTCCTTGAAGAAGCCTACCACCCCCTTAAAATCGTCCACGATAATCGGCGAAACGTGCCTCCTCGACCCAGGGCTCTGGGCGGGCCCAGAATCACTGGGGCGATATGTTGTCTGGGATTGGCCAGAGGGCACGCCCTCTGCAGCCAATCGGGTTCGCCTCTTCTCCTTCCTCGAGGCCACTACACGAAAATCATCCGGAAGAGGACTCCTCATGATCTACTATCATGGAGGATGAGTGGTACGACAAGACCGAGGTCCTGCCGCTGTGGTGTGAGATGCCTGAGCACACACTGGCACAGTTGTCGTCGGAGTCAGACTCCGGAGTTTGGCCTATACGTGAAACTGGTTCGCGCGGGAGGCCCTCGTTGTTAGCTTGCTTGGACGAGTCCAAACAGATGACCTTGCCTTTACCGCCTTGGCGTTCCTGGCTAGATCTCTTTTTACCCTCTACAGTAGCTGGGCCACTGCAGAGCAGGGTGGCTGCACCAGTGCTGGTGCTGGCAACGGTCGGTGCTTCATCGCAGGCAGGCCCGCTTTGGGCTTTGCCTTTGGATGATTTGGTCTTGGATCGGGTCATTTTTTTAAAACAGGGACACTTGCCCTGCACCCTAGGGTGCAGTGTACAAAAATCACACCTCGGTTTATCCTTACCTGCAGGCCGAAACAGAGGGCCGGACACTTATGAAGCGCGCCTTACCCGACCTAGTAGGACAGGTGGCTGTGACCTTGATTCGGCAACCCGCTGCCTGTGTACTTCCGATGGTCTGGAAGTACTTTCCGTTCTTTAAGGAGTGATTGTCCGGATCACCTGAAGCTGCCCAATAGGGTCGCTTCCGGTTGTGGTGGCCGACCAATCAGGGTCCTCGGTGTTGAATCTGGAAGATGTTAGTCGCTTATGCTTCTCTGGTTGTCCGAAAGATTTGCTGGATAGCAGGCTTCTGCTTGGTGGCGCTCGCCTGAAATGGCCTAGAAGAGCAGGAACTGCAGAGCTGACCTCTCTCGTCCGCTGTCTCTCGTGGAATCCGTCGCCAGTCGCCAATCGCCAAATGGCTAGAATGCCATGATGTAGAGACTTCGGGTTCGCCTTATATATAATAGTCCGGTGGGGGACCGGCCAGATGCCGCTCTGTGTTTGGCCCGGGTCTGGCATGGGAGGCGTTGACTAGGGACCAATGGTCTCCGTTGCCGGGACAGACTGCTCTGATTGGCCCACTGCCAGATGTGAGCCTGTGTTAAAACTAGGGCTAGCTTTTGGCAGTTTCACAAATCTTTGTGAGTGTTTGCTGAGCACCGAACTCCAAATGTCATTCACCTGCAAACCGGAGCACTGCATCCAAGAAGGACACAGCCTGAGCGACACAACCACCATGTTGAAGTCTTCAAGCTATTGGGACAGCTCCATCAAAGAAGCCATAGCTATTAAATACGAAGAAAATAGCAGCAACAGAGACAGCGGCTTTCAGATGAACGGCATTTGGAGTTCGGTGCTCAGCAAACACTCACAAAGATTTGTGAAACTGCCAAAAGTTTTAACACAGGCTCACATCTGCCAGCGGGCCAATCAGAGCAGTCCGTCCTGGCAACGGAGACCATTGGTCCCTAGTCAACGCCTCCCATGCCGGTCCCGGGCCAATCACAGAGCGCCATCTGGCCGGTCCCCCAACAGACTACTATATATCAGGCGAACCCGGAGTCCCTACATCATTCTCTGAAGATGAGAGCGACGTTAGCTCTTGAAAGCTTGGAAATTAGTCCAGAATTCACCTGGCTGATAGCTCGAGGAAAGTTATTTTCATAAATTGTCTGTTTTAACGATGTTTTAATCAGCTTTTCTCTATCTCTTACGGTTTACCGGTTATACAAAACACAATCCACAATCTTCAGCATCTTCTAAGGCTGTTGCCCGAAAATCCCCCTCCTAAACGACTTTTATATCAAACATTTTGCAAAATTTTGATTTTCTTAAAAATAGGACTAACGATTTTGATTAATATGCCACATACTTAAAATATTTTGATGAGAAATAAAATCTGTATGTAAAATATTCTCGGTACAGCCTTTGAAGTCCTGTTCAGTCTGTATAACTAGTAATCTGTGAGAGATTGACGAAATCTTACTAGCATCTCGTTAAAGAATACAATTTCTCAAATACCTTTTGAGTGTGTGTGTGTGTGTGCGTGTGTGAGTGTGTGTGCGCGCGTGTGTGAGTGTGTGTGGGCACGCGTGTGTGAGTGTGTGTGTGCGCGCGTGTGAGTGTGTGTGCGCGTGTGTGACTGTGTGCGCGCGTGTGTGTGAGTGTGTGCGCGCGCGTGTGTGAGTGTGTGTGCACGTGTGTGTGAGTGTGTGTGCGCGCCTGTGTGTGTGAGTGTGTGTGCGCGTGTGTGAGTGTGTGTGTGCGCGCGCGTGTGAGTGTGTGTGCGCGCGTGTGTGTGTGAGTGTGTGCGCGCGCGTGTGAGTGTGTGCGCGCGCGTGTGTGAGTGTGTACGTGCGCGCGCGCGTGTGTGTGAGTGTGTGTGGGCGCGCGCGTGTGTGTGAGTGTGTGTATGTGCGCGCGCGTGTGTGGAGTTAACAATTTACAACGTGTTCTTATAATTGGTTTAATTGTTAGGATATTTATTTCTCATATATATTTTATGACACAGTAGAATATACGCTATAATAGCTATTAAAATTAAGTTATTATAATGGCTATTAAAATTAAGCTATGAGAACAAATGGTGAGAAATACTATAAAAAAGTGAAACAACAAGTAAAGAGAGTAACTACAGTAAAGAGCGCTTCCTTAACCATAATACATTTTACATGCTCTTTAGACCATGTACATGAGTTAGAACCAGGACTATGGAAAACTTTGATCTGTGTGATTGCATGAAATTCTATATTTTGTCCTGCATTTGACAAAGATATGTGTGGTTGTTCCTCGAGATCCAAAAAATATGCCTACTATTGTTATGTTTTATTTTATTTATTTTATAGTTTTAATGTTCTTAAAGTATGGTATGTTAGGCTCATATACATATATATATTGTGTTCCTCTTGATGGATTGCTTGAGGCTCATCTTTATTCAACTCAAAGCTGATGGTTAGGACAATTATCTCTGCTGCGTATTTTCTTGCGTGTTATCACAATGAGAAGCAGTTATTAATAATTTGTTTTCTCTCTTGTTCAGGCAGAGAGAACGATTTGAATGTATTCTCAACCCGCTCTTAAAATATTTAGTTAACCATTCAGCCTAGGGCATCCCTCGTTCCATTTTACCTATAAGAAAACAGTTTCTGATAATGTTTATCTCGTTTATATAAAGAATTAAGTTTTTAAGGGAGCTTCATTGTATTGTTTGAGATTATTGGGTTTCCTTCCATGCCGCTATTCTAATACTTCCTCATCAGCTTTAATTACTGCAGTTTGTAACATATTCCAGTCTAAATCTCCAACTTTGCCATTTATACTTCTGTATGTTCTAAATATTTTAAGCTCGATTCTTCCGATAGCTCTGTTTTTAGCATTTTCTTTGTATCTTATTTTTATTTTTGTTTGTCTTACATAAAAGTTAAGCAGCTTTATTTAAATTTTAAATAAATATTTTAAATAATATCAAATGTTTAAAATAATTATCGCTGTCTGTTTCTGCTCTTGAGTAACTCCTAATATCTTCAATAAATTACCAGCTATGTCCACTTGTTATGATTTAATCGATAATTAGTTTGCTGTTAAGAGATAGGTATATTTATGAATTTCCTTGTGGGGGCACAAAATCTTTTGTTCGTATACAATTATTATATGCGCAGAAAGCTCTTACGCAGCGCATTGGAATTTAATGTTGTTTCTCCATGTTTGCTAGTGACGCTGGGAACTGCAGCCAGGGTATATGTGATTGGACAACACCAGTCAAATTTAATGGGGACTAATACAAGATCTGTTATAACAAGCTGCCGATTCTTTTGCCTATTTTACTTTTGAGACTTTTTCCATTTTTCGCTGGTTACCATTTATTTCTATTCTCCAGGATTCTCGAATGTTCCGTCTCCTCATTATCAAGAACTACATCAGTATTCCAATTTGCACTCGGTTTACTCCTCGCTAATAAATGCTTTAAGGTGTGCGCCGATTGTATTAAGATGAATAATAAACTGTTTTGAATCCAAGCACGAAGAATTATAACCGAGTCATATATGTTTATGGTTATGTGCATTGTTTATAACTTGTTTGTTTTAAAGATTTATAAAAAAATATACTTATTTTTTTATTTAAACGATGTGACCAAGGGAGCTATAGTTAATACATAAAAAATATATTTTATTTTTACAGTTATCTTGTGTCATTGTCTCCATAACCGGGTGCATTCCCTTAGCATTGAAGAAGAAACATAGAGCAGTCGGTAATACGGCCATCTGGTGGCAAATAATAAGTACTTATTTTAGATGTTCGTCATCAGGAAAGCTTCTTTACTTTAAACGATAGGTGTAAGTAA
This sequence comes from Hymenopus coronatus, assembly GCA_030762935.1. Classification (NCBI taxonomy): domain Eukaryota; kingdom Metazoa; phylum Arthropoda; class Insecta; order Mantodea; family Hymenopodidae; genus Hymenopus; species Hymenopus coronatus. Next base: position 98,500,713 of record CM060891.1, on the reverse strand, counting down.
AGGACAGTTAATACATAAAAAGGTATTTGAATTTCACTGCTGCGTTGTGTCTCTCGATAAAATGTTGCGTTACCTTAACATTGGGTGGGGAGGGAAAATACCACTATGTCCATTTAGTGGCAAATAAATATATACTTACTCTGGCTGTTAGTCGCCAGGAATGATTTTTGCTGCTTTATTTTCAACAATAGGAGTACGGAAAGGACAACTTATATATAAAAATATATTTAAATTTCACTGCTGCGTTGCGTCATTGTGTAAATAAACTGGTGCGTTACCTTAACATTGAATGGGGAGGGGAAAATATAGCAGTACTACGACCATTTAGCAACAAATTACCGTGATACCACTGCAATCTGGTGGCTATTAACTGAAATGCGATCGTTTGGCACGGTTTTTATTCATGTTATGAGATTTTAAAAACTTTACCGTATTATTTTTAATCATTTTCTTTTCCACAAATCTTGTCGTGACAATAACAAACACAACAAAAAAAAAAAACAATTGTTCAATTTGTTGCAGTCGTTTTGAAGTGATACGCGTACATACAATTCAGCGATATATTGAGATTAAAGATATTTACCTGACAAATAAGATGTAAATCTCGAATTTTCTGGGAATAGCCTCTGAAGACTACTTTATTTTGGACGAATTTTACGGAATTTTGCATAACTGCTAAACCGTGAGAGATGAAAAAAATCTTACCAAACAAAAAATGCAGAGCACTTTAAAATATATCATTTATGCTACATGGATTTTTTTCATGGAGCTGATCGTTTTTGAGATATTGCTTGTTTTTGTTTTCAGCTTTAAGAAATTATACTTTTCTCATACAGGATTTTGTCAATTCCTGTCCATACAAACAAAGAAACTTCAGTCACATAGCAACCAGCCTTTGACTATCACTTTAACCTATGATACTCCCTTATTTCGCTTCTACTAACAAGGATGCAAGCAATAAGACTAATTCTGCTAATTCTTTTTCGATTAGGATAAAATAAATAGAAGCATATGCTTTTTAATATATTTTGCAGGGATGTAGAGAAAGACATGTGAATTGATTGCATCAGATTTTTTATGTATTGAAACAGTCAGTCTAAAATATGTACTACAATTTGAAACAATAAGTCATGATAATGATGATTGTGTATATAATTCACAAGTTCAAAGCAGTCATTCAGGTTATACTGAATTGTAGTAACGTTGATAATCTGATGTGTTCCATTCTTATTCTTTTATCTAGGCCATGCTAATCGTGATAAATAGTAGCTTAGTTGGTAGGGTAGGAAAAACACTAGACTAAAGCGGTAGTCAAATATTCTAAAAGCTGATTGCTCTGAGAGCAATTGAAGTTCGATTCGCTTTGCATGGCCAGCAGTAAAACAAAAGAGAGAGAAAAGTTACATTGTTGAAAATTGAAAGTAATAGCAAGGAATATCTCGGAAACTATCAACTCTGCAAATACAATCTATATGACAAACTATGTGTGTTAATGTCACATAAATTTGTGTATAGTAAGTTTTTGTCTATTACTTACGGTTTAGTAGTTATGCAGAATTCATCCAAATGAAGAGCTCTTCAGCGGCTATTCTCATAAAGCTCAAGATATACATTTTATGTGTGATGTAAATATATTATATGTGGTATTTTAATTAAACTACTTAAGACCATGTTTGAAAAAATCAACAATTTTAAAAAATGACTTGTGTAAAGAGTAGTTTTGGATGAAAGGATTTTTGTGTCGTGTCCTTGACAGATATTGAACTTGGTCGCAATTTAGCTTTGCTGTCCACAGACACGCGCGCGTGGACCGTTTTCTAAAAGTGCCTTTTTGGACTCAGCGGACCTCAAAACATATATTTCTTGTGAAATTTCGACATAGAAATAGATACCTATCTACCTTATCTACCTACAATGTGCATAGTGCATGTAGAGAAAGTAATAATGCTTATGCGAAATGAATAAATAAACAAGAATACAAATAACCACCGAAATGAAAACAAATAAGGTGATTTTACATTATTTTTGTGCATCTCGTTGTTTTGTGTTCTAAGTTAAACGTTTGTACGTTCATCAACACGACTCATCTTATTTTCGTTGTTATTTTAAACTACGAGGCGATATTACATCATTTATGTGGCGCCAGAGACAAACTGGGAAGCCATATCCGTGAGATCCGCTCAAAGAGATGGGCTGCAAGCAGCTTCTTGTATCCTCGGTGTCTTGCCAGAAGGTGGTTCAAATAAAAAGGAATGTTGAATAATGATAGTAATTATCGCTTTTTAATGCATTATTCTATTGATTGGTATCATTACTGTTTCAAAGAGTAAGTTTATCAAAATAAAAATCTTGATATTACGGCACTAACTTATTTCCAGTAAGTATTCACCTTAAATTATTCCAAATGAAGTGCTTCTGGATATTTAATAACTAACCAGTAAATTGAAATGTTATTGTCATCTGGTCCATTACCCAAAACCTCGATCTACTACGGCACCACAGTCAAATTTGGAGTCTTTGCCTCCATTAACGGCTTCTTAATCAATGCAATTTCCCGCCATTATGCGCGCATGGTGATGAGGGTTCAGCTCATCACCCATTAATGGCACCACAGTCAAATTTGGAGTCTTTGCCTCCATTAACGGCTTCTTAATCAATGCAATTTCCCGCCATTATCCGCGCATGGTGATGAGGGTTCAGCTCATCACCCATTAATGGCACCACAGTCAAATTTGGAGTCTTTGCCTCCATTAACGGCTTCTTAATCAATGCAATTTCCCGCCATTATGCGCGCATGGTGATGAGGGTTCAGCTCATCACCCATTAATGGCACCACAGTCAAATTTGGAGTCTTTGCCTCCATTAACGGCTTCTTAATCAATGCAATTTCCCGCCATTATGCGCGCATGGTGATGAGGGTTCAGCTCATCACCCATTAATGCCACCACAGTCAAATTTGGAGTCTTTGCCTCCATTAACGGCTTCTTAATCAATGCAATTTCCCGCCATTATGCGCGCATGGTGATGAGGGTTCAGCTCATCACCCATTAATGGCACCACAGGATAAAAAATATGATGTCTTCCATTCACACGACTTTTTCTATATCTCTGCACCAAATTATTGTTATTGCTTCTATTTACTTCATGCTAATCGAGAACAAATTACCAGAAATAGTCCAATTACCTGCTTCCTTTTAAATAGAAGCGAAATAAGGGAGTACTATAGGTTAGAGTGACAGTCAAAATCTGGTTGCTATGTAACTGAAGTTCCTGTGTTTGTATGGACACGAGTTGACAAATTCCTGTACGAGAGAAGTAAAAAATTTAAAACTGAAACCAATAACAAGGAATATCACAAAAACTATCAAATCCACGAAAAAAATGTATATAACATAAATTGTGTGTTTTAACATGCTCTACATCTTTTATGTGGTAAGCTTTTGTCCAAATTTTACGGTTTAGCAGTTATGCAAAATTCCGTACAATTCATCCACAGTAATGTATTCTTCAGAGGCTATTGCCAGCAAATTCAAGATATACATTTTATTTGTCGGTAAATATGCTAATTTTAATTTTAAATTTTAATTTAAAATAAAAAAATTCGAAAACAAATTCTAAGTAAAGGGTAGTTGGGGGTGGAGCGATTTTCTTGAAAATGTTCCTGTCTCATCCTTGAAAGATATCAAACCAAAATACCAAGTTTGGTACTCAACGGTGTTTTCGTTTTTGAGCTATGCTGCCCACAGCACACACACACACACACACACACACACAGACTCACACATGGACATTTTTCTAAAAATACTTCTTCTTCATCAAAGATGACTTCCAATTGGGAAAAGTAAGTACTTTAAAGCTGAAACAAATAACAAGGGATCTCTTAAATATATAGCGAAATATATAATTTTGTGTGTAGTAAGTTTTTGTCTGTCTCTTATGGTTTACCAGAAGCCATCCAGAATGAAGAGCTCTTCAGAGGCTATTCCCAGAAAATTCAGGATGTGCATTTCGCTTTTTACTATGAAAATACCTAAAATATATGATATTTTAATCAAAATTGTTAGAGCCATATTTAAAAAAATCAAAATGTTTTAAAAATGTTCTATCAAAGAGGTAGTTGGGAGGGGGGAATTTTCTTTAAAATCTTCGTGTCGCATCCTTGAAAAATACTGAACTTCAATATCAAGTCTAGTATTAATCAACTTTTCGTTTTTGAGCTATGGTAGCCACAGACACATGCATACACACACGGACTATTTTTTTCTAAATTCTTTTAGATTCAGGTGTCTCAAAACACGTACTTTCGGTTAAATCTTGGAATGGAATTTTTGGGTGGAATGCAATAGCTTCTCAATCTAGTATGTACTGCATTGTATATACATGCGGTGTGTGTCTTTAGTGCGTGTTTGAGTGCTAAGTTATTATACTCTTGATCAGTCTTCATTTCCTATAGTAACACATGAAAGCTTGATTACCATTCAAAATTAAAACACACTCAAATTATCAGAAATTGTGATAGTTTTTGACTGATAAGTATAACGTTAGAAAATATTTGCATAAACATTCTTAACATAACAATTTTGGTTAAAAACTATGACTCAGTGTTTTATAAAACAACTATGTAACAGCGAAATGTTGGTCTGCTAGTTACCACACAGACATCGTTCCATTTTGAATGGAACCTCTTCTTTATTAGTAAGTAGCCAGCTAAAATCTTACTTCCCTAGGGCCAAATTATAGTAAACACATTCACCCAAAATCTCTGTTTCGTGACTTTAGGAATATACAGGTACGTGTGTGTGTTTAAAAAAAAACATAGATAAATATATTTCTCAATCGCATTTAATTTCATATTTTCCAAGGATGCAACACAAAGTTTTTAAAGAGGTTTGTGAAACATGTATGTTTTACATGGAACTATTTTCAGTAGCTTTTAACTTTTCAAAAATGGCTCTAATAATTTTTATTAAAATATCACTTGTCAAAGGAGTTTGGGAGATTGATAAAATTATATTTTAATTCAATACGATTAGTTTATGATGTTCACTTCATTGGATTTATTTTTGTATAATTCTGTATAAATGGTAAACTATTAGATAGACAAAAGCTTACTTCACAAACATACACCTATGTTAAATAAGTATTTTTTCTTTTTGTTTATATATATACGTTTAACATAAAATAAATGTTAAAACATATTTGATTGTGGTATTAGTCTTGATGAGTTCACCACTGAACTGTTTCGATATGCCAAGAAGAATGGAATTTCCACTTGCATGCAGTCAAGCAAAGGCAGAAACAGTTGTGGAAAACCTTTTTGCCCCAAGAAATGTGCAGGACTTTATTTGGATTTGAAAGATCCGTCTAAAACCAGTAACATTTTTCAATCCTAAATAGTGTCTCCAGTCATGAGAATATAAATATGTTCCTTGTACTATATGATATTTTGCCATTTTAAGTGGCCTAAAAATAGACTTCTGGACTTGCATTAGCAAGTTGATGAAGTTGATATTAAATGCTTATTCTTCTGTAGCTCATATAAAATTAGTAATTTGAGGATTAACGATATTGACATTTAAGCTAATTCCATCCATAGTATACTAAAAACTTGTGATTTAGATATAAAATGTTATTTTTTAAAATGGAAATCATGTATACGTGAGATACAGGAAGCACAATTTTGCAACAAAGCTAATGACAAAATAGTTATTGCACAATACAAGCAAATATACAGATGATGATGCATTGGATATTGTCGTTGAAATGTAGTTTGGTTTTAAAAGTTTATGGACAAGGACAGAGATGACCTGAAACTGTTCTATTTTCTGGTTGAGGAATAATATGAAGTTCTTCGTCTTACCCCTTCTCGGTGCCTTTCTTTAATGTAAACTGTCAATAGATTGATAAATGACTAAATATTAAGCGTTATTTTAAACTTCTCGAGGAATATCCAAAATTCTAGAAAAAAAAATATTTCAAAATAATGAAGTACTTGAAAAAGAATACACCGTTTTCACATATCCTAATTGTTGAAGTTACTAATCACAGCAGATTTTTGTGTCTTTAAATGCTACAATATAGTGCAGCGTTTGGATGGGCAAATTCAACAGCTCTTAAAGGAGAGACTTTTGGTCTGATGCTGGAAGTTCTGCCTCCAGCTGCTGAAATAATATACGATTTTGTTTGCTTTAATGTGTTTTATGAATATGAAAAGTCCAAATTAATGTCTTGTAGCCACTAACTTTTGACAATGTGCTTTCTTTTGGACATTTGCAAATTGCTCAACAGTTCACATTGTCATTGTACATGAAGACAATCTGTATATACAGATTTGTTGTGCAGTGAGTTTCTGTGAATATGACTAAATCAGGGTGTAAATATTATAAACAAATAAATAACAAGAAAATCACAGTACGCAATATTATTAAAAGTTTAGGCGTTGTGGTAAGTGTTGCAGGCTCAAATGATCCCACAGGGATAATATTTTAATTGAAGACAGATCAAGGAAATCAAAATAGCCTAGGGTTAATTAAATCAAAATTAAAAGGTGTTATCAGTTTTGATTGTGACTGTAAAAAGAATTGGCATTTTGCACAGAACAAAGAACCAAAGTTGTTCAATTATCCTTTGATAAATTAAAGTTAATATATATTAATAAATATTTATTATAATTATCTTCTTATTAGTCCAAAAAAGAACTCTTTATTTTTTCCACCGTAAATATGTTCATAACTTATGTTGCCTGATGCTTTCACAACAATTCTGCTGTATAGTTTCATTTCGACGTTCGCTGCGGCGACTACTACTGCTCGCTATGACTTTCCCGTCGAAACTCAAAAGCTGCACCATATGCATTCCAGATAAAACTGAACTCTCGGCGGTACGTGTTCTCTCCTTTTTATACCTGTCGATGCTGTAGCAAGAGACTTCCAAAAGCAGCCCACGTGTAAACCACCGCAGGTGCAAAACTGCACAGCTTTGAGAAGGACTACACACGAGTCCACTCACCAGGTGTAACAATGCATGGCAACAATCAGGTATGACTTCCGAAGCAAGCCGCCCACATACGGCCGTAACACGTAATTACACTACGCATATGTTAAATATGAGTCATTTGTTCAGTATTTAAGTCCCAAAAGTTATCCCAAATTTGCCTTATTTTCATGTTCAGAAGTTGGTCACCGTGTTTTCAACCGAGTCTTCTACCCCGTTCTTTGTCAGATTAACATTCTCAAAGTCTATAAACTTGTATTCTTGCATTATGCGGGTTCTTTGCTGCTGGGCTGTAGATGGTAATTAGCATGTTTGCGCATATATACGTAAGTTTTGCATTATCTATCTAAATAACCTATCGTAAGAATATCCCGTTCAATGAAAGTGAATTTTATTTAATACTAGCTGCCCACCCCGGCTACGCACGGGTGGTGTAACTAATGAAAACAAATCGGTCAAAATCTTCCGTTTACAGTCCGAATCTGCAATGGAGTAAAATTACAATTACATCATTTGATAATACTTTATTGTAATGCCCTGTAAAATACAATTTTGCTTCCGGAGAGAAAACAAATAGCGGCGATGTTTTGCCGACTCTCGAGCACGCAAAGTACAACTATCCATGCGAAAAACATGACAATTCAAGGTATATTCCAACCAGTTCTAGCGACTGGTCTTGGGATTTATTGTCATTGCGAATGCAAGGCGCACCGGAAGCAACACGCTTAAATTCAAAAGGGAAGTTGGTTGACATTAGTGGTATTCTTGGAATAAGTATATCCCCGCCTTTGAGCTTTTCTATGTTATAGTAGCTTAAATCAAATTTTTATTAATTTTTTTAACAGTGAGTTTTGTTCCGCTGCATAGTTTCGGCTGATTGAGATTCCGTTGCGTAATTATCACCGAGTCAACCTTGAGCTGTAAATTGTGTGGCGGTATTCCTGGTAAATCCAATGAATTTAGGAATTCAGTAAGATAACTGACGACTTCATTTGGATTGGTAATGGAATCGAATGAATGCATTTGTCCATCAATTTTAACCTGAATTTTTATATTCAAATAATATACATTCTTATTAGTGGCTGCTAAAATGGCTCGTTGACTCAACCAAGCATAGTTTTTTGTAATTTGTACAAATATTTGGAAACACTTTCCATATTAATTCTTCCTTTGATGTGAAATGACAAAAATGTGATGGAAATGAAATGCGGCCAGTAGAAGTGTCAACAGAACCATTGCAAATGTCTAATAATGTCTTTAAAGCATCTGAAAAGTGTAATGAAGCGCTATGATCTGCGCAATGTAGCATACATAGTTGGTATTGCGAAAAGGACGAACTCAGCGCGCCCATAAGGTATTGTGGAAAGGATGACATACGGTTAACAGCGTGGGTAAGCAAGGATGTCATTGGCATAACAGTAATGGCAGCCCTTTCGTAGTGTGGCGGGTAAACGCTGGCATTGGTAATGAATTACATTAAGGGGACAGTCAGAATAACATTCATGCTTCTTCCAAATCTCCTTCTTTCCTTTACTCCTAATGTTTTCCACCTCTTTCTCTATTTTCACCTATGTCAGAACAGCCATTTTTAAAGCTAACAATGGCATAACTAAGAGCAAGTAGATCTGGTAGGGCAATTAATATGCTTTTATTAGACAGATTTGTGTAATTTCTCCATTTAACCCAAAATATTACTTGATCAAGTGTATTAAGAGCACCACAATTGCAATGTGATGGTGACGCGGGTATGTTCATGTTCTTTAGCTAGCTCATCTACCACATAACGTCAAATAACCAACATCTGCAATAGGATGTTAAACCTAAAACGGGTCCCGTCATTTCTCCGCCATTTTCAGATTCCAAGAAGTGTTAATGGTTATGTGCATAGTTTATAACCGGTTCATTTTAAAGAATTACAACAAAAATGTACTTATTTCTTTATTAAACGATGTGACCAAGGGAACTTAATACATAAGAAATATATTTGATTGTCACAGTTATCTTGCGTCATTGTCTCCATAACCGGGTGCATTCCCTTAGTACTGAAGAAGAAAAATAGAGCAGGAGGTGCTACGGCCATCTGGTGGCAAATAATAAGTATGTATTTAACGTGTTCGTCGCCAGGTAATCTCCTTTATTTTAAACTATAGGAGTACGGAAAGGACAGGTAATACTTAAAAAGGTATTTCTCAATAAACTGTATATTGGATGGGGAGGGAAAATACCAGCATGTCCATCTAATGGAAAATAAATAAATACTTACTCTAGCTGTTAGACGCCAGGAAAGTTTCTTTGCTGCTTTATTTTAAACATAGGAGTAAGGAAAGGACAGCTAATACATACAAATGTATTTGAAATTCACTGTTGCGTTGCGTCATTGTGTCGATGAACTGGTGCGTTGCCTTAACATTGAATGAGAAGAAAAAATATAGTAGTACTACGACCATTTAGCAACAAATTACCGTGATACCACGGCCATCTGGTGGCTATTAACCGAAATGCGTTCGCTTGGCAAGGTTTTTATTCGTTTTATGAGATTTTAAATGCTTTCCCGTACTATTTTTAATCATTCTATTTTCCACAAACCTTGTCGTGACAATAACGAAGACAACAAAAAAAGAATTTTTGGATTTGATGCAGTAGTTCGGAAGTGATACGCGTACATACATTTCAGTGATTCATTTCATATATATATATATATATATATATATATATATATAACATCAGTCATGTTCGCTATGTAACGGGATATTGTTCAGGTCAAAGATCGACATATTGCTTGACATGAATTTCGGGTTGAATGAAAGTACAAGTTTAGGTGCAGTAGCAATTATTGTAATATGATCAGTTATGATTTTTGTACACCATGAATTATTATGCTATTTTCTTTAGTGTACAGTTGGTTCTGAAAATATAATCTTCCTTTATCATTTTGTTATGGATGGCAAAAACCCAAATAAAACTCTCACAGAAATGTGAAGTAGGACACCAAACCACGTTTAAACTTTGGGATAAAAATATGATGTGTTCCATTCACATGATTTTATCTCCATCTCTGTAACAAATAAATTATTGTTAAAAAGCTTATTCTTCTATTCACTTCAAGCTAATACAGATAAACGTTAGCACAAATGGTCTTATTACTTGCTTCCTTGTAAGCAGAAAGGAAGTAGAAAGGAAATAAGGAAACACACTAGGCTAAAGCGATAGTCAAATCTTTTAAAAGTTGCTTGTAATGTCCATTAATCCATTTCTTTGCATGGTCAGGAGTTTAAAAACTCCAGTTTGAGAAATGTTTTAGGTACTTTAAAACTCAAACAAATAACAAGGAATACCTTGGAAGTGTTCAGCTCCATGAAAAAATACATAAGATATAAATTATATATATAAATAAAAGATATAAATATTTATATTTCTTGTGTAATAAGCTTTAGTCTATATGTTACTGATTACCAGTTATGCTAAATTCAGAAAAAGTCATCCACACTGAAGAGTTCTTCAGAGGCTATGCTCAGAAAATTCAAGAGATCCGTTTTATTTGTCATTTAAATGTCTTTAATGTACCGCATTTGAATCAAAATGTGTAGAACCATTTTTGTGAAAAACAAAATTTTCGAAATGTTTCCAATGTAAAGGGTAGCTTAAAGTGGATGATTTTTCTCATAATCTTCCTGTTACATCCCTGGAAAATGCTTAACTTAAATACCATATTTGGTATTTTGCCAACTTTTCATTTTGACTTTGTGTGTTCACAGACATGGGGCATATACACATGGAATTTTTCTTAAAATGTTTTTTTCTTTTGGATATAGGGGACCCTAAAACATTTAAATATTAAATTTTTGGGTAGAGTACAATACTTTCTCTAGCTCTGGACCATGTACAAGACACAATTTTTGAAATCAGATTTACTGAATTTGTGACGATTATGTAGTGAATATCATAAACATATGACGATCGTCTGCAATATGACAGTTCTATAACTACAGATACAAGGCAAGTCACCAAATCGGCCTTTGCCTGAGATTTTACATCCAGGGCAAGTTAGAAAAAGTTGGTGCAATATTTAAATTTGAAGGTAAAATCTAATTTTACGGTGCGCGCTTCCCCCAGAGCAGATTTAATCCACGAGGACGTTCTCGGCCGTTCCTTCTCAGGATTAAAACCGCTACAAGCACGTAGCTATTGCATTGTGGCTTTAGAAGACATAATTACTGCCGCCACGTTAGCTCCGCACACGCTGTGGTTAGAATATTGATAAGCAAAACTGACTTATGTTCTAGACGTGTTAAGCAAATTATGCTTCGCTTCCTTTGCAGATTTTAAAATGTTGAGTAATCTTGAAATAGAGACGCACTTAACACAGTTTTTCCTTTTGTGTGCGTAAAATAAGAGTCACCTTAAAAATACATTTTGAAAAACATTTGGAAATACCATAAGAGACCAAAATATGAACTCTTGGAGTAAATATTTTAAAGTATTTTAGTTTCATTAGCTTTGTTTATAAATAAAATGCATTCTAATGGTTATAACACGAAAGTGGTCTTTTACGTAAGAGTAGAAAGTTAAAAGTGCAAACATATATCATCTCTCGCCTAGTAAAATATGCAACATGCTTAATTTCATGCTTTGCTAAGTTTGCTTATTTAAAACATAAACACTAGACAGGATGCTTACTTTAGAGCGTAGAGCTCTATCCACACTATTCATGTAACAAACTATTCATCCAAATGTTCGTATACTTACTCACTTTATCAAATACAACAACTCATGTTCAAATACATTCCACGCAGTTAGGAAACTGATCACTTCGGTCATAGGCTAATTGAGGTATAACAAATCTGATTCACATGAGTTTCTGGAGCTGTTTCACGAATAAACTTTCTTACGAAAGGTTATTCTTTTATATTAATCGAGATAAATATTAATAGAATTGTCGTTATAAGTAGAAGGGAAATAAGGTGATATACAAGGCTAAAGCGTCAGTCAAATCTTTTAAAAGCTGATCGCTATGTGACACAATTGGCATTCGGTTTTCTCTATTTTCCAGATGTAAAACAAAAGAAAGATGAAAAAAATAACTTCTATTTGAGAATATTTTTAAATAGTTCAAATTGAAATCAACAATAAGGAATATCTTGCAAAGGTCTAACTTTACAAAAAATATACATTTTTCGTCTCTTTCGGTTTATCAGTAGAAATTATTATATTAAAATATAAGAATGTCTCACCATTACTGCTACATTTGAAAATTATTCAGTTAATTACAGCGTTGGTGCGTTTAAATTAATATTTTAAGAATATCCATAATGAGTGCTCCAAAAACGTCTGTCATTGCAAAAAAGTAAAACCTGAAACATAATTCAATCCAAAACCGGTATCTACCCTACAAGAAATGGAGTATGAATCATATTCCGTTATGTGCAATTTTAATCTCATGGACTTAGGAGCGTGTCTGTGGCCTGGGACCTTCACCTCACCCCTCCCTCCCTACCGGGGGTGTAGCCGCCATCAACTCATCATGGTGTCGCAATGAGTGAAGTGTATCGGTCTCTCCGTTCAAATGTAATGCCAAACACATTCAAGAGGTCACGTGGTTTCCACTCCATATGTAAACTGTCAACCTAGCGAAATGGTCTTTTGCAGCTTACGTCTACCAATGCAGCGATGCATGTACCCTGTGAAGTCCTGGTAACGCAAGTAGCAGCAGTTATAGCGGGAACCTAATGTTGTCCGTCTTAAATAATAATGATAATAATAATCATTATCATCATAATAATAAATCGTCTCATCCTGCTTCTCCTCGTAGGTTACCATTTTGTCATTGAACATTATTGAAGACAAACATGTATTGTGACCACTTTTAATGTGTAGACTACTTGTTACGAAATAACATCAGTTTAATAGGCTCACTGCTGGCTTAAACCATCACATTCTTCTTCCTTAAGTATGTTACCGGAAAAATGTGAATTATTTCTCGAATTGAATTTCCTGCCAAAATGTTTGCAGGTAAGCTCTGTTGGTTTGCAAATATATTTCCAGAAGCACTGGAGGGAAGTTGGAGGGAAGTCGGTTTAATGTCACTACATTACAATTGGACACAGAAGCTGTAATTTTAGAACTTATACGTATACATATATCGGTGTTTCAAAACGACACCAAACGAAGATGTAAACCTTATTGGTCATAGCGTACGTGATACGTAAATATAATTTTCAGTTCTATATTCGGCACATACAAAAACTGCCATAAAATCATCATGGATTAGGCAGTCGTACATAACCAAATGGCATGAGATGCCGGTTGGTAGCGAAGGTCCCAGTCGCGTGCTGTAGGGGTGGTTTGATACACACGCCGGCTTGGCACACCTTAGTAGTGGAAAAGGTAGCATGTGGGTTTTGTTATGTGTTTCATATAACACGTTCTGAGGCTGTTCACATGGCGTATGCCAATCGTTGTTCCTTCGCTGCCTAATCCCAAATGTGAGCGATTTTAAATACACAAAAAACTTTAAATTTAAGAGTTTGAAAGTTGCAACATCAAATTTCGGAAAAGTCAAAGTGTAAGCTAATCGACCGTTAAGTTCGTTTTGGTGTCGTTTTGAAACAGCCTGTATATAAAGTAGATACAAACGAAAATTAACCTTTTTATGATATAGAACTGCATATAGCGAGAAAATTAGGAAACGAACATATTAGGTAGGAGTTTTAAATAATTGTAACCATAGAAAAAATCGAGACTCTAGTTAGAACTGGAAAGTGTTGTAGTCAGAATGAGCAATTTCTAGAAGAATCTTGAAATACTATATACCAAAAGGAAAGTGGATGGAGAGGAATTGATGGAGTATACTCGAAACTGATCAAAATACTTACATCTTTCATGAAAATTATGGTTATCATAAAAAAACACATTGATTTTAAATTACGAAATGATCTATTAAAATATCTGACCTGCCACTGCAAATATTTTGAAGAGCAGCAAGATGTCTTAATTAGAGGCAGCAGACAAAGGGACTTTCCATTAACTAGCTACACAATCCTATACATTTTGCATATAATACTTCAAATTATATTCATTTTACGTCTCTGTCAGCTACCTATAATAGACGTACAAGTACTTATTATTGCACCTATAGTACACACTAACACAAAACACAAGAGAAAATGGCTTTAATTTTGTAGTCCGGTTATGTCTTTCAAGCCTTCTCCTGCAAATGAGCTTGTGTGAAGGAACAATTAGTTACGATCGATTGACCTAATAGAGGTTACCTATAAAACTCAGCACTTGAAGTATTACAACATTGTATCTCACCCTTGGAGTAAATGATTTCTTGTGCTTTACCGGAAAAGTGCGAGTCAGTTTAGAAGTCGCTGCAGTTCATGCATGTTGCCATGGTAGCTCAGTTGGTTAGAGCAATTGTACGGAATGCGGAAGATGCATTGTTTTGATATTGAGTTTTCTGTCTGATTCGAACTTTCGACAGTTGCCTAGTGTGAAAGAACAGATTGTTACACTCATGCCCTGTTATGTGTACATAAGTGCAGCGGTCTGAATTCAGAGAAGTGCGCTACTATTCTGTGGCAGTTGTGGTATATAGGCCAGAGTTTGTCTCAACACTATGTGTGTAGAGCGTAAAGATCAAACCTGGAATCAAGAGATATAAGTGCAGCGGTCTGAATTCAGAGAAGTGCGCTACTATTCTGTGGCAGTTGTGCTATAAAGGCCAGAGTTTGTCTCAACACTATGTGTGTAGAGCGTAAAGATCAAACCTGGAATCAAGAGATATAAGTGCAAAAAATGCTTCACCCTCCGCTTCTGAATAAAAGTGCAAAAACTTGCAGGTCGTCGCAGATCCTGCATATAACATCGTATCAGCTCTGCTGGGATGCTTTCAAAACCTATCTTTGCATTTCAAATGCATGACTGCATCTTTGTTACGTCATTCATATATTCGTGTGCACCGATATTCCAAAAATCAAACGCATTTGTCCCGAACTTTGGTTATCTTTTTCCGCTCATGGTCACTGTATCTTAGATGATATTTCTTGTCCTATGAAATAAATAACAGTCCTAAAATACATCTTAATTATGTAGCTATATATGCATACACATATTAATTAAATAACCTTAGGTATATTGTGCACAAAGTCAACCTCTACAGACATATGCTAGTGTCTACTTCGACTTCGTATTTTATTCAATATTCCCAATGCTACAAACGACTTACGATCGACCGTTTCCCATATTGTATATGTTTAACAATTTTCATATTTTTAGCTCACTGCCATTATATGTGAGTGTATAACTAAACCCAAAATTCATAGAAAACACACGCTCCCAAGAAGTACAATAAATCAAACTTTCTAAGGTTCACCTTATATCAAAGACACTACACAAACATTTTCGCAATATTTTTACTACCCTAAACTACCATATATAAGAAGATTTTTCATACATTTTATTTCCTTAAATCCGCATGCACCATTTTTACTCTCTCTCTACACGTATTATGTACTTAGTATATAGTGAAGGAATTTCACTCCACCCAAAAATTCAATACCGAGATTTCACTGGAAACATGTTTTAGGGTCCTGCATTTTCAGGAAGAGGTTCTGTGTGTGTGTGTGTGTGAATGTGTGTGTGTGTGAACACAATAACTCAAAAACGAATAGTCGGTAAATTACCAAACTTTGTATTGAAGTTTAGTATCTTCCGGGAATGCGATACGAAGATTTTGAAAAAGAATCCACCCACCCCAAGCCACCCTTTACATGGAACTTTTTTTCGACATTTTTTATTTTCTTAAAAATGGCTGTAACGATTTTGACTAAACTACCGTATATTAAAGACACTTACCTGACAAATAAAATGGATATCTAAAATTTTCTGGGAATATCAGTGAAGACCACATTATTCTTGATGAGTTTTTCGGAATTTTGTATAGGTTCTAAACGGTAAGAGATGGACACAACCTTGCCACCAAAAAACGTAGAGCACGCTAAAACACACAAGTTATGTTATATACATTTTTTCGTAGAGTTGATGGCATTTAAGGTATTCCTTGTCTTTAGTTTCAGCTTTGAAAAACTTGTCCTTTTCTCATATAGGAATTTGTCAACTCGCGTCCATACAAACAAAGGAACTTCAGTCACATAGCAACCAGCTTTTGACTATCACCTTAAGCTATGGTACTCCCTTATTTGGCTTCTACTTACAAGGAAATGAGTAATAAGACTATTTCTGCTAAGTTGTTCTCGATTTTTAACAATAATTTGGTGCAGAGATGTGGAGAAAGTCATGTGAATGTTGTTATGTTTCAGATATTAGCATTAAACTAAAATGTATATGTTGAGTTTTGTGTGAGTAATACTTGAAGCTCACTATAGATGTTACGAGTTTATGCGATGTGAGAAGGAGGGAGTGGGCCGCGCCTCTCACCTAGACAACCCGGGTTCAATCCCATGCAACCTCATGTGGGATTTGTGGTGGACAAAGGGGCGCACGAAGGGTTTTGTCCGGCTTCTGCGGTTTCCCCCCGCCATCGCATTCCATGTATCAGAGTCATCGTCTGCGGTGCCATTTGTAGTAAAAACGGTCGTTAAACATTATCAAAGAACAAACATTCGGATGGAGTGGGACAAGAAGGGTTTCTGGTATTCCTCTTTTTTTAGATCTTTGCAGTTGATAATTTGCATTATCCAAAATTTTGAAATGATAAAGATCATTATTTTGTTGCTACTAATGTAATAGAATGCTTGTGTAAAAGCACATATATCGACCTTTTGCTTAAGGATGAGATGCTGTATGCTATATCTAGTTTACCTTCAAAGCTTGTAATCATACCATAATATATTTATCTTGATTAATTCGATGTTACACTCACAGGACACTTTCCACCCACTATTAACGAACTAAATATTCGTATGAAGACATATTTTTACTTTCTCTATACGCACTATGTCCATAGTGTATAGAGAATGTATTGCACTCAACTAAAACATCGATACCGAGATTTCACCGGAAATATATGTTTTAGGGTCTCCTTTATCTAAAAAAATAATTTTCGGAAAAAGGTCCGTGTGTGTGTGTGTGTGTGTGTGTGTGTGTCCGTGTGTCTGTGAACACGATAACTCAAAAACGAAAAGTAGGTAAAATACCAAACTTGGTATTTAAGTTTAGTATCTTTCAGTGATACGACACGAAGATTTTGAGAAAAATTCCCCACCCCCAACTACCCTTTACATGGAACTTTTTTCGAAAATTTTGATTTTCTCAAAAATGGCTCTAACGATTTTGATTGAAATTTCGTATTTTAAAGATATTTACCTGGCAAATAAAATGTATATCTTGAGTTTTCTGGGAATAGCCTCTGAAGAGTAGCTTATTCTGCATGAATTTTACTCAATTTTGAATAACTTCTAAACCATAAGAGATGGACAAAAACTTACTACACAAAAAATGTAGAGCACGTTAAAATACACAATTTATGTTATATACATTTTTTTCATGGAGTTCGTCGATTTGTGACATTCCTTATTTTTGGTTTCTGCTATGAAAAACTTATGCATTTCTCATACAGGAATTTGTCAACTGCTGTCCATACAAACAAAGGAACTTCAGTGACATAGCAACCAGCTTTTGATTATCGCTTTACCCTAGTACTCCCTTATTTCACCTCTACTTACAAGGAAGCAAGTAATATGGCTATTTCTCTTAATGTTTTACTGATTAGCATGAAGTTAATAGAAGTATAAGCTTTTTAAGAATAATTTGTTGCAGGGATATAGAGAAAGCCATGTGAAAGGTACACATCAGATTTTTTATCTTCTTTTGTTATATGAGTAACCGTTTGCAAGTTTTTATTTTATACTTTGTTGTGTGTGCGCGCACGTGTATGAGCTTGATATCTTTTAACCTAGTGGGTCATATCAGACCATAAATGAAATCCGTGAAATGATACTCAAATAACCTGGGTGGCCATGGAGCTTAAAGTTACTTGACATTCGTTCTTCTCAGGATAAAGGAAAACCTCGGAATACCTTATCCGGTTAGCTCATGCTAAACGAGATTCGAATTCGCGAACTTATTTGTGTTGTGATGGTAAAAGAGGAAGCCATTACACATGTTAAAATGCGGGTCACTAGATGTCAGGGCTTTCAAGTTCCATTCTTTACATGAACTCGACAGCAAGAGAGAAAAAAAGCTAGTACTTTAAAAAAGAGAAATATTGAGGTTTAGAACAATAGTAAATTATCTCGGAAAAGATTAATAATACAAAGGCTTCACAAAACAAAGTATGTATTTTAACGATGTATAGGGTACCGTAATTAGCAGCGCAAACCGAAAATGTTGAAAGAAGGTATACCATAACAGAAGCAAAACAGTCCCAGCAAATATGAGTTTATAAACAAGCCGTGCGCAAGATTTTATCTTGCGAATATGTGCTTATGAGCTGCCACTTTTTCATAATTAGTACAAATGGATTTGAAAAGCAGACTTTTCGGAATGTATGTCCCCAGACTCTCCGTTGTTGTAAGGCTACATTTTGACTACTCAGCACACCTGACACTATTCCGGCAAGTGATCTGACTAGAGACCTAAAGATGAGCCACTCCGAGTTTTATTATTTTTTTTTATTGATGATGGAAAAGGCAACTAACGCCCTAACCCCAGGCAAGCCTGGGAGTGTGAGACTCCCCACCCTGGACTCGAACCAGGGTGGCACTACTCACAAAAAAAACCCACCGGAAGTAGGAGGCCCATGCCTCTCAGTTGCAGTACCGCATTAAGCACCTGCGCATTTCTGGTGATAGTGAATGCTGCCTGCCAGTGGCAGTAACAGCGAGTGATGGTGATATTAGACAGTGGACACACATGACTTGCGCCCTGAGTGCCCCGCTGGAGAAGTAATTGGTGAAAATGAAGGGTAGTTGAAGGTGATGTTTGTGAAAGTTAATAGTACTTCCTGCCGTTCCTTTGAATTCACGGAAGTCTCTAAATAATTTCTGCGCTGTCTGGGGCTGATGTGGGAGTGGCCCTTCAGCTACCTGAACCAGAGGCTCAGGGTCGCTATGGTGGTTTGGTGGCCATCCTGGCTTCGACTTCCAGGCCTTTATCTCCTCCCTGATGATGAGCCGGAAATCGTTGAGGAGTCGGTGGTTCTTGGGTAGTGACGAATGTTGCTGTTGACATTGTTGGTCCTGCTGTAGTTGCGCTTGGACACTGGCTATCCGGTTGGAGAGCTCAGCGCTGAAGGACTGCAGAGTGGAGATGGCGGCAGTAGTGGCAGCTTGCAGGTCCAGCAGCTTCCTGCAGATGACGCTGGTGAAGGCCTCTTCTAACGCAGCTAAGCGAGCGCCGACGTTCAGGATCCCCGCGTGGAGGTCCTGAATGGCATCCCGCGTCGTTGCGTCTAACGAGAGTGCAGGCGGTGTGGCGTCGATGGAGATGTTCGGTGGTGGTGTGGCCCGGGCTGGTAGAGGTGAGGTCCTGCTCCTCGGGTAGAGAGGGCACTGCGCTTGCCCGATAAAATGTCCTGTGCCACGGCAGGTGGCACAGAACCGGCGGCGACAGCGCAGATCGTGCTCAGTGCACTCATCGGTGGCGTTGGCGGAACCACAGTAGTGGCACCGCGGCGACGAGGAGCAGGAGTCGGCTGTATGCCCGAAGGCGACGGCAGGGCCGGTGACGTTCCATCTTGCTGGCCTCGACGACCAGGAGTTGCCCTAACAAGGGCAACCCTGACCCCAAGGCAGCATCGAGGTCCGATCGATCCTGAAGCTCCAGCCTCACAAGTGGTGTAGGTCCCCGGTTGCAAATTATCCTTGTGGCCCTCAAACAAGAAGGCCACTTGGATTTCGCTGCGGCGAGGAGGTGCCGGGTGGAAAGGTCCCCAGGGACCCCCCCATACCACGGCACTGAACCGGGGCGGCGGCGACGTGGAGCTGGGCGGCGGCAGTGTTGGTGATGGCGGCAACTGCGACTGCAGTTGCGGCGACGGTGTGGTGGCGGCCGGCGGCGAAGCAAGGCTTGCCGGGACTGGTAGAGGCGTCGGATGCTGCTTTAGCAGCGGTGAGTCTGCGGTGTCTCTTCTTGACCATCTTGACCATCCACATGTCCAAGTTGAGAAGATGCCATTGGCTCTCTGCCTGTGACGTACCTGAGAGAGAAGCCAGCGAGCGGAATACATACACAGTGGAGCAAACGCACTAATTCCTCACTAATTACCAACTATAAGAACATATTTTGTCAGTTTTTTAAAAGGCACAATATTTCACGTATATTGTCGACATATATTGAGAATCAAAGTGGGTGAAAACTCCATATATTAATAATGTCTAACTACTGGAATAAGCAGTAAGGGAGCGCAAGAGCCGGTGCTACAAGCAATTTAAGGCGTGCATTTCTTTAAGAGCGATAAAGAATAATTTACAACAATAATATGTTAAATAGACAAGCTGATACATATTTTTACCTTATAGAATTAAAATGTACGTGGCACTAGTGTTGGTTTAAGGTGTTTTGGAAGATGACCGCGGGCCAATGCTTATTCTTTTTTTTCTGCGTATTTTTTTAGGACTTGTTGCCTATTTTTAGACTTTAAGTATCTTATTATAATAAACGTTGAGAATCTTATATAGCTTTGTAGCTATTTACTGGTCTGTTATAAACCTTATTGACTCTAAAATCAAAGCATTGCTGAAGAAAAGGTCAGAGAAATGTCTATTGAATTTTAGGATGTTGAGCGGCATAATTATTTCAAGGGAAATGCTAAATAACGTTTAGGAACCTTTTTCCATCCATTTTAGGTCTCGAATTATATACCTGGAGAAGCTTGTTGTCAGCGAAAAATGTCTTTAGCCCGAAGTAATTAAAGTATTTCCGTGTGCAGGCTTAATTATTGCTTCTTCTCTAGAATGTCAATAGAAGAAACTAATTGTGGGCAGAAACTATTTGAGGAGCAAGTATCTTATCAGCAGGACTGGAATGCGAATGACATGTCATTATTTAATTTTTACATCATTGGCATTGCTAACATGTAGCCATAGATCATAGTCGTGGGTCCCACATTATTAAAGTGCTTATATATTACAACTTTTGACCATTCTTTTTACTTTCTGTACATGTAGGGAAGGTATTGTACCGCACTGAAAAATTCGATTCTGAGATTTCACCGGAAACACATGTTTGGGACCCCTGAATCCAAAAAAAAAGCATTTTTAGAAGAAGGTCCGTGTGTGTGTATGTGTGTGTGGGCAGTATAGCTCAAAAACGAAAAGTCGGTTAAGTACCAAATTGAGTTTCTTCCAAGGATACAGCACGAATATTTTCAAGAAAATCCCTTCACTCCCAAATACTCTTTACACGCCACATTTTTAAAAAAAATTGATTTTCTGAAAAATGGCTAGCGATTTTGATTACAATGCCTTATATATAAGATATTTTTATGTCAAACAAAATATATACCTCGAATTTTCTGGGTATAGCCCCTGAAGACCTCTTTACATAACTGGCAAACCGTAAGAGATATACAAAAACTTGCTACTAGACCTCATTAAAACATACAACTTATGTGTTACACATTTTCTTGTAGAGTGAACCGTTTTCAAGATGTTCCGGATCATTGGTTTCAATTTTAAACTCTTCTCGAACGGGAAGACATCCTTCTTCTTGTTTTTCCTTTATTTACTCCTCACAAGCAAACAGATTGAAATTTCAATTTTTTCACATAGAGACCGTCTTTTAAAGGATGACTCGCTTTAGCCTATGCATTTTCTTATTTCCCTTTTTCTTACAAGGAAGCTAGCAATAAGGCTAATTCTGCTTATGTTTATCTTGATTAGCATGATGTAGATAACAGATTAATGTTTTGAATAAAAGGTTTGTTTACCGAACAACTGGAGGACATCATGTGAATGGAACACATTAGATGTTTCCCTTCTACTTACAAGGAATCAAATAATAAGGACAATTTCCTAACGTGTATTTCGATTATCATGACATAGATAGAAGAATAAGTTTTTTCAGAATAATGAGTGAAAGTAATGCGAATAGAACACATAATATTTTTAGAAAAAGGTTCGTGTGTGGATCTCTATCTGTGGACAACATAGCTCAAAAACTAAAAGACCGTTAAAATACCAAACATCTCGACATATGGAAAATAATACCTTCTGTATACACTATGCACATAGTAAATGTGACGAAAGTAATTAGAATAAGAGTCAGTTCTCCACTTTTTCGTTAATGAATGCACATGTCAGGTTGTTAAGTTACGTGTGCCATACACTCTGAAGGATCTTAATTCGCAAAAACAAAAAAAAATAGAATTGAGAACGATTAACGCTATAGCTTTATAGTGATACTTCTAATCATTTTTATTGCTTTTATTTTCAGATTCTCAGAAACTCTGATGCGTTCCATTTACACGAATCCATATATTCTGCAATAGTTTATTCTTATAAAAGCTTATCCTTATCTCTACTTCGTACTAATAGAGATAAACAAATGATAGCAGAAATGGTCGTATTAAATTGCTTCCTTATAAGTAGAAGGGAATACACTAGGCTGGAGTGATTGCCAAATCTTTTAAAACCCGTTGCTATGAAATTGATATTCGTTTCTTTACATGGCAAGAAATTGACTAATTCCCGTATGAGAAAAGTTTAAGTACTTTAAAACAGAAACCAATAACAAGAATTATCTCCGAAATGTTCAACTCTACGAAAACAACTTATATGATATAAATTCTGTTTGAACCAGATCTACGAGGGCTTTTTTTTTTTTTTTTTTTTTTTTTTCAACCTCCAATAGGCTATTAAAAGTCAACGTCAATGCTCATTTGAATAATTGCCGGCAACATTTTTTGAAGCAGTTATTGCAAAACCTGTGCACAGGTACGATACATGTCTCAATATTTTCGGTGATTATGTTAAAAAGTAACCATAAGTGTACAAAATCTTTAGTAATAAAATAATTGTTTATTTTGAACTTGTCTTTTATCTATAGTCTATTCGAGGTTGAAAAAAAACGGTCCTTGTACATTTTTGTGTAGTAAGTTTTTTTTTTCCCCTATCTCTTAAGGTTATGCAAAGGTCATCCAGAAGAATGAAGAAAAGGTCTTCAGAGTCTATTCCCAGAAAAATTAAGACATACATTTTATTTTCATGTATATATTTTTAATTTACAGTATTTTAATCAAAACCATTAGAGGCATTTTTGAGAAAATCACGTTTTTTCCATGTAAAAGGTAGTTTTCGGTTCAGGGATTTTCGACAAAATCTGCGTGTTGCATCCGTGAAAGTTAGTAAACTTAAATACCAAGTTTGGTATTTTACCGAGTTTTGGTTTTTGAGTTATCGTGTTCACAGACACACGGACACACACTCACACACACGAAACTTTTTCAATTTTTTTTCCGGATACCTGGGATCCTAAACCTCTATCTACTATGTGCATTGTGCATACGTGTTAGAGAAAGTAAAAAGGAACATAGAACAGCTGATTTTAGTAAATTATATCACTACTGCTGTATTGGTTTTCTCCACCAACTTTTCAATTATATGCATATATACTTTTATAACGTTCTATTAACTATTTTAAGAAATTAAGAATCATTTATTTTAGGCCATCTTTGCATTTACTATGTCATTTTTTTTTTTAACCATTTTAACAATTTTTATATTTAGTTCATAAAATAGAGGCTTTGCGTATTTTCCTTCCGTGTATTTATGTTCATCCCCCAATATTTGGTCACAAAATATTGGTTTCTTTCGATGATCTTTCCAGCCGATTTGGCGTGATATATGTTCATGTGTAATTCAAAAGAACAAAAGTTGCACTGACATTAAGTTATTGCGTTTTTCTTCAATAAATATCAGCAATACCTAATTAAAATTGGCAAATTCTTGTATATTTTAAAAAACCCAATGCAAACTAATTTTCAGCGATTGCTATACAGTGCACTAATATTTGTACCTTCCTTTAAAACAGTCACTTCCCCATCATTGATATCATAGAAATTAAGTTCTGTTTGTTGATGTTGATTGGTAGCGTATACTGGTACACTAAACAAAATTTTCTCTAAAAAACAATTTGGCAGAATATTAAGACTAGACATAATCTCGTTCTCACTCATTTAATTACGAAGAAATATATGGGAATGATATACAATTAATTTTGTTCATTAATTTAACAATGAAAATAGCTGCATACAAATATAGTTCTGAAACTTAGGTTTATATATTTTGATCTAAATAATGACGTCAAAATATTCTAATTTTGAGTACATTATTCAAAATATACACAAACCAGTGCACAGATTGCTGGTCCGTTTACTGAAACTTATCTTCTTCTGTTATCATACACTATCAGCCGGTTTGCTTTGCGCTATTGATTATGTCACTCTCCGTGCATATATAACTAGAAGTGGTTGTGCGATGATAATAATATATAACGAAACATTTAACTCTCCGTGCATATATAACTAGAAGTGGTTGTGCGATGATAATAATATATAACGAAACATTTAACTCTCCGTGCATATATAACTAGAAGTGGTTGTGCGATGATAATAATATATAACGAAACATTTAACTCTCCGTGCATATATAACTAGAAGTGGTTGCGAGATGGTAATAATAATAACGAAACATTTAACTCTCCGTGCATATATAACTAGAAGTGGTTGTGCGATGATACTAATATATAACGAAACATTTAACTCTCCGTGCATATATAACTAGAAGTGGTTGTGCGATGATACTAATATATAACGAAACATTTAACTCTCCGTGCATATATAACTAGAAGTGGTTGTGAGATGATACTAATATATAACGAAACATTTAACTCTCCGTGCATATATAACTAGAAGTGGTTGTGCGATGATACTAATATATAACGAAACATTTAACTCTCCGTGCATATATAACTAGAAGTGGTTGTGAGATGATACTAATAAATAACGAAGCATTTAACTCTCCGTGCATATATAACTAGAAGTGGTTGTGAGATGATACTAATAAATAACGAAGCATTTAACTCTCCGTGCATATATAACTAGAAGTGGTTGTGAGATGATACTAATAAATAACGAAGCATTTAACTCTCCGTGCATATATAACTAGAAGTGGTTGTGAGATGATACTAATAAATAACGAAGCATTTAACTCTCCGTGCATATATAATTAGAAGTGGTTGTGCGATGATGATACTAATAAATAACGAAACATTTAACTCTCTGTGCATATATAACTAGAAGTGGTTATGAGATGATGATAATAATAAATAACGAAACATTTAACTCTCCGTGCACATATAATTAGAAGTGGTTGTGAGATGATGATAATAATAAATAACGAAACATTTAACTCTCCGTACATATATAATTAGAAGTGGTTGTGAGATGATACTAATAAATAACGAAACATTTAACTCTCCGTGCATATATAACTAGAAGTGGTTGTGCGATGATAATAAATAACGAAACATGTTAAGAGCAGTTTGAGGTGATGGCTTTCCTTGAAAGCCTTCTCGTCGCATCTTTCAAATACTTGGAATTCAAACACTGGTATTGATCAAATATTTCATTTATCAATGACATAAGGGTCGTTTAGAAAAATGATTAATATCCTTACGTTTTTTATAACTCCATACGTCCCCATATCACCTATGGTGGCGTTAGAATAATAGTGATATTTTAAGTTCAATAAATGACCTAACGCTTATAACTGTCTCCAATGTCCTGAAATTTCGTCTGGAAATGCACACTTGCAATATTATTGACCCCGCCGTTTTCATTGTTAGCTGTTCTGAATGCTGTACCAGATGGAGACGGACCTGGCTCCTCCGCAGGCCTGGGATAGCTATGCAGAGATCTCGCTGGTCGAGATAACCTGCTTGTCCCGTAGTGACCTGGTGCTGCTTGCACAGCAGTTGAATCATAACAAAACTGGAAATGCCCATCTCCGATTCCGCAGATTCCCTACACCGTCGTATAACCTTTGTCGTTAATGAACCTTTACGAGACGTACAAAACCGGAGTTCGCTTTCGAGATCCTTTCTTTTTTTCCCTTGTTTTCGGATACTCGGAACCTCAAAACGTGTATGTCCGATGACATCTATACATTGAATTTTTGTTGCAATGCAATACTTCGTCTATCTAGTATAGG
This sequence comes from Hymenopus coronatus, assembly GCA_030762935.1. Taxonomy (NCBI): domain Eukaryota; kingdom Metazoa; phylum Arthropoda; class Insecta; order Mantodea; family Hymenopodidae; genus Hymenopus; species Hymenopus coronatus. The sequence continues at coordinate 98,474,548 of CM060891.1, read as the reverse complement.
TAAGTTGCAGGCAAAGCAATAAGTCCAACAAAACAATTGATACGGCTGACATAGAGGAAATCGTGTGTACGAAACTCATGAAAATCTTCATATTACGAATTAGTTTACACATACGTTATTCTTCCATTATGTTTTCTTTTCGTATTTAAATCCTTTTGTAGTAACAACATAGATGATCCTCCAAACAATCAAACCCTTACGAGTACGCAATTTTGCCATATTTCACTCGAACATAAATTGAAACTAGCATAACAGTAGCTCCGTTAGTATCCTTGTACCCCTCTTCCTCTCTCCGTCTCTCTCCATCTCCGAAATTCCTCTTTTCTCTCATTCTCTCCATTTTGACTCTCATTCCCTTTATCCCTTCTTTCTCTCTTTCTTCTTGTAAAACGCGTATGTAATATGATGTGATGCAAACTGTATTTTTCTGTATTTTTTTATTTAGTGAAAATATAAAACACAATAAAGGGTTCAATAGCACAGCACCTCTTATTTATTGTTATAAAGCGATTCCAATGGTAAGCAAAACGAGCTCTGGTTATGTTTGTCGAGTGTCGCTGCTACCAAGCTACGTTTTATCGACTTTGTCTCCTATTTACTGGATGGACTCCATTATACGATAACTCTGTCAACGTAGAAGCTCTGCACAGCTTTTGGGTAATGAAGCTCACAGGCTGCCACGCACCAGTTTGGTGCCTAACACACATCATTGTTATCTGTTCGGAAAATAAATACAAATTATTAGGCTGTGCTAATATATGTATAGGCTGCTCCACCGCCAAGATGTATTTCTTATAAACCTCACATTAAGTAATGCAACTACGTTTATGAAAAGTAGCCCCTATTTATGAACCCTAGAGTAATTATGGTGCAAATTACACTACCCCAAAAATTAAAAATGTTTGTCATACCTCCGCCATAAAGATGGGTGGTTCTTAAGGAAAAAATATGAGCCGATGTTGAAAATCACCACAGAAGTCTCCTATCACATCAGGTTAAAAAGAATTGAAGACATTTAGGTATCAGATCAGATATTATCTTACATATACTTTGTGATGATATATGGTATAGTATTATATATCCTGGTGATTTAAGATTAACTCAAAATGTTATTCTACCTGCATGCAATAATGTTTTAGAGATACCTGTAACTCTGTTTAAAAGTGCTTGGTAGCATATGATTGCTGCTTTCCCTTATAAGAAACCAAATAACTCCCCATGTTACTAGGTACTTACGACCTTGGTACTTCTTCTCCATGGTGGAAATGTCACTATGAAACCGTTGCCCTCGTTCATCACTAACATCACCCAGATTTTCCGGCAAAAAAAGTTTAGATGTGGAGGAATGGAGGAAATGGATCTTCAAAGAAATTCCAGAACCCATATCTTTGTAGCATTTCAACAAATTTGAGATCAAAACGTTATAGTTATTTCCTTTGTGTTTCCAAGAAAACCACGCACAACCATTGAAATGACTACCGAACTGCTAATTCCACCGTTTGTAACGTTTCCTCAAACATTTAGTCCTCCAAGAGTTTTCAAATTTAAGGTCCAAAGAAAAAAAAAATCCTCCTTTTAATTTATCGCAAATTAACTGCGGAAACTTACTTTACAAATGTGCAAATCCACTTGTTGAGTGCTTTAACAAAGTTCTTCATCAACCCAAGTCTTATATAAGGGAGTATTAACAGGCTGAACCAATGGTCTTTCTTTTACATTACTCTTCCCTGGAACTATCGTCACTGTTGTATCACAAACACAAAACAACAACACTATTTTGTGAATACCCCTTGTAATACTACCAGCAAATCAATTACTCTAGGGTCACTACATATTTTCAAACAATGAATCTCATTTTTTTTAAACACGCCATACTTTCACAACTTTCTTTAAGACGTACAGAACACATAGAAGTTCGTTACCATTGTGAAGTAACACAGCATTGATGAGTCTATCAATAATCGCCATTCATCTCTATTATGCTCAGTTCCTAGCTCACTCATTAAACCATTGATGTCTATACAGAAACACATTCTCTTCCATAGAAATACATTTTTCCAAATTTCTGATGTCTATTTGAAAACTCTTGAAATTTTTGTATCAGGTGTAAGTAATTTCCATTGTTGCAGCCTGGAACCTAGAAGTTTTGTTTGAGTTATTCAACTCTACTTACTCTATACATTGTTTCAGTTTCAGAATGTTTTACTTGTAGGTCAGGATCTTTTTGAGTAGAGGGCTGTGGCTCCTGGTGGAATCGCCATTAATGTCACTACTCAACATCTGAGGGGGTACAGGAACAGTAATTCCTCGTTATGTGGAACAGAAGACGGAACATCTGAATAACATGTTTACTTTTCCTAGATAGGCCCAATGTATTTGTCATGCATAAGTAATAAACATGAATATGATTTGTGGGTTCTGGCCAAGTCATGGAAGCAGCAAATGGTAGTGCCTTGAGTTTGCCACGTAATCATAACCGAGGATTTGTCGTACAGGTGACACGACATTGATGAGGGGATCATTGTTTTTCCTGGTCACTAGTTTGACACCTAAAGTATAACAAATATTAACATTTGATAAATATATTTTTCTCCTCTGATTTTTGGGAATAAATCGTCCACAAATATAACAAAAATTGTTCGGATTTTTTCTGCACTTCCAGTGGAACTAGCTCTTGCATTGAACCACTAAAACAATTACACAAAGTGAAAAAAAACGCCACAATGTGATTCACGGTTGTCAATACATCTATAATAAGACTAAGAGATTCTTTTTGCAAATGAAATAACCTATTTTAAACTGTTAGCCGACATCCCCACCTAGGTACAAATTTCAAAATCCAGCTAAACGTCTCTATGGATTGCACTCTTTGCACTGTTGGCACCTATAGAAGTACAGTCAAATGTAACCGACAAAGGCTTGGTTAACTTGTACAGCATGTTTACATCTTTACATTTTGTAAGCACCTGCGTCAGTAATCGTATAGGGCAGCCTATGACACGGGCTGGTACATGAAGTCGTTTTAGATGCTGTGTATCTAAAATATCTAAGAATGTGACGTGATGTACCATTTTAAGCACCATTTTCAGAATCTACGTGTTTAAACGGACTAAAACACGTATTATCTTCACGGAGGTAAATTTCATGTTGGGTAGTGTTATTTAGTCGTTATATCTAAAACATAAACATTTCAAAAAGAATAATCTAAACATCTGGTGTGTTTCATTCTTATGACTTTCTCTATGCCTCTGTAACAAATGATTGTTTAAAAGCTTATTTTTCTAACTGCTTCAAGCTAATCCAGATAAACTTTAGCAGAAATGGTTTTACTACTTGCTTTCTTGTAAGCAGAAGGGAAATAAGGGCGCCTAGGCTAAAGCGACAGTTAAAGCTGTTAAACGATGTCGCTATATGATTAAAATTAATTTCCTTACATGACCAGGAGCTGACAAATTCTGTGTGACAAAACTTTAAGTACTTCAAAACTGAAATTAATAACAAGGAATATCTCGGAAATAGTCAACTCTACGAAAAACGTATAGGACATAATCTGTGTGATTTAAAGTGGTCTACCTTTTTAGTGCAGTAACTTTTTCAGTAGATCTTACGGTTTACCTTTATGCAAAAGGTATCCACAACGAAAAATTCTTCATAGGTTATTCCCAGAAAATTCAGGATATACATTTTATTTGTTACGTGAGTATCTTTAATATATGGTATTTTAACAAAATTTAAGAGCCATTTTTTAAAAAAAGATTTTTTTTAAATGTTTTCCATGCAAAGAGTAGCTTATGGTGGGGGAATTTTCCTGTCGCATTCCATTAAAGTACTAAATCTGTTTGGTATTTTACCGAGTTTTCATTTTTGAGTTATCGCGTTCAAAAGCTCACGGACACATACGCACACGAACCTTTTTCCAAACCTATATATATATATATATATATATATTTTTTTTTTTTTTTTTTGATACAGGGTATACTAAAACGAATATTTCTGGTGAAATCTTGGTATCGAATTTTTGGTGGAGACCAATATCTTCTTTACCTAGGTATTCTGTATTAAGTACAGAAAGTAAAACCAACTATCTTTATTCAGTATCATGAAAATAACTAGAGCAGAGCCACTATCTTCAATTACAATAATCGATTACTGATTAATATTATTATTATGCTGTAATGAACACATAGCCCAGACTTAGTCCGGGAGTAACTAATCCATATACACCATCAAATTGCTAATATTTGCTATCAAGGGTTTACTCAGCTTTGAATGAAGTACATCGCTTGGTGCAGCAATAAATGAAGCAAGTCCGAACATGACTTCAAACAGATTCCCACTGCACTGATACGTTTATGCAGCAAGGCTCACGTTGTCTCGTGCTAGTGTCCCGTCTCATGCTCGAACATTGCACGACTCTAGTGAACCAGCTTACGTACACGAATACTACATACTAGCACGAATTAGTATAACATCTTAACTATTCATCCGTTGTCATTAACAAAAGTTTAATGATTATACGGTAGTACTATAAGTATTTAAAATTTAAAGTTTTCTAAAAGCAGAATAATACACCAAATGTTTCAGCTTGTTTTTTATTTTGAGTTTCATTAGAATCCTCCTCACACTTAGAGAACTAATTGCGACTCAAAACCTATTTTCTAAGTAACATTTATGGAATTGTATACACCAGTCAAATCCACACATATGTTTGCAATTTTCAAGAGAATGTGTTCAGTTTGTTGTATTGTAATAGTTTTAAATTATTCTTTGTTCAATAAAGTGCATTCCTTTGATGTATTTTACTATAGTAACGATCGCAAAGCGTTACGCAACGAAGTTTTTAAAGTTGCTGAAGTGAAGTTTATGTAATTGTAAACTTTCTGCCACAAAGTCGGAACGGTTAGTTGTTCCTTCCAGCCATGCGCAATTTAGCAAACGTTAATTGTGAATTGTGAGTCTGCCTCTGTCGTCTGTCAGTTAACAAGCCTGTATCAAATACAGAGATTCTAGGTTCTATTCCCGGCTGAAGGCTGAATTTATTCTTAGCCTAGATTTGGTAAGTGGGAATGTGAATATGTAGTAGACGTTTTTCTCTGAAATAATTTACGTGGTGCAACTTTGAGAATGAATGCTCAAATAAAAAAACACAGCAAATATTAAAATCTCCCGAAACATGTCCTTCACAGCAGCAATGCCACGAAGGTTGGGAAGAAGAATGATTTTCAAAATGTATCTCGATGGGGAGTCGAGTTCATATCCGTGTACTTTCATGTCAAAACAATTATGAAATCATTTGTGAGATGCAGCCATAACATATGAGTGCCGTTTTTTTTAACCTCCAATAGGCTGTAAGTAAAAGATGTTTATAGAAAACAATTATTTTATTACTAAAAGTTTTGTACACTTATGGTTACTTTTCAACATATTCACCGAAAAATTGAAACATTTATCCTACCTGTTCACAAATTTTGCAAAACACGCTTCAAAAAATGTTGCCGCCAAGGATTTCAAATGAGCATTGACGTTGTTTTGAAGATCTTCGTTTGCGGAGAGCCATTCAAAACAGACAAAGAGGAATGCTGACTTCAGGAATTGTGTTGATCCATGACAACGTTCGTCCACACACTGCTGGTACAACCCATCGGCTCCTTGAAGTCAAGTCACATTTAAAATCATTAGCGGAAACATTGGCACAGGTAGGATAACTGTCTCAATATTTTCGGTGATTATGTTGAAAATCGTTGAAAAGTAACCATAAGTAAATTTTGGTAGTAAAATAATTGTTTTCTAAGAACTTATCTTTTATTTATAGCTTATCGGAGGTTGAAAAAAACGGCCTTCGTATTAAAAATATGTTTTAAATCCATTTTATACGTTGAGTCTTCTTCCATGATCTAGAAGTAACGTGCTAGTCTGTGGTTCTCAAGATCACGGGTTCCAATAGCAAGTAGGAGGATGCATTTTTTCGAGTACAAAAATCCTTGAGTTCCTTCGAAAATAAATTGGAGCCGGTGATCCGATATCGTAAGTTTACCGCAGTAAAAGAACCTTAATCCTGATAAACAGTTTTTTTTCACGTCCAATATGGAATGGGATGTTTCTTTATAAAATACACTTCCGGAACCTAGTCAGGGCTCCAGCGCTGTATTCCTTTTTTCTTATTCGTCTTTTTTTTTCCCCCCTAAATTTCCTTTTATTTACCGTCTTTTCTGTTTTATGACAAATACTCATATATCGAAGCCATGATCCGCTGCGCCACGAAACACAAAAGCGAGGCGCTTTAGCGAGCGCGGGCATGGGGACCGGCGGATGTTGAGAACCGCGTCCTGTCATTCGGTAGAGAAGATAGTCATTGTCATGATCAAATATTGTGACGATTTCCGGTATATCCATTAGTTATTTTAATCAATTTGGATACACACATAATATTTATATATATAAATTTCAGGCTTTTACCTGAGATTTGTAAAAGATAAATCTTTGTGTTAATCGCAATGTTTTCGGTTGGTTCTCATGTTTAAGCAACATTTCGTATTCTATTTTGCTGTTGGATGAAAAATGTTTATTTCCCTCGAATTTTCTTGCATATTAGCTTTCACCTATTAGTACTGTCATAAAATCTATCTCTACTATTTCTATCCTCTCTTTCTCTCTCCATCTCTCTCTCTCTCTTTCGCTCCCTCTTCCTCTCAATATGTACAACCAAAACTAAGCATTAGAACCGCAATCAGAGTGAAATGTTTAAACCATATGTCTTATAACTTCATAAAACGAAACCATTCGTATTGTTTCACGTACAGCTGAAAGCAAAAAGATGCCTCATATCACTTTACCGCATATAGTGCTTACTCTTTCACATTTTCCACATTTAAATACATTTTTGTTTCACAAATTACAATTATTGACCTATTTTATACTGGTGATCAATTGGAGGGATTACCAAAACCCTCTCTAAATGAATTCCACTCTGAGTAAATAAATAGGTAGAACTAGTATAATGTAACGTGATTAGCCACTCGATCTTATAGAAGTATTTTTCTGCATAATTGAAATGTATATTTACGTAAAGCACGTCTTTTGAAGTTGGCGTGCAAAGTATATTATTTTGGCTATGAGATTACTGCGGTTATTGACAATTGCAGTAATTGGTTGGAAAGAATTTAGTACCACCCCAATAGTAATGATGACTTGCGTATGATGATGATGATAATAGAAAGTAATAATAAGGCAACTATTTCGCGCCTAGCATTGTCACAGAATTGATTATGTATACGTGTTAAGTAGAGTCATTGGTGATGTCTGTTTACTGACTGAGACACAAATGTAAACATCACACGTAGCTCACTGTCCTTACACCGATTTCCACCCTTTACTATCTAATTTCCTGTCATACTGCACCACTAACATCAACTCAGATACTATCTCATACTGCAACAATATCCGCACAGGTTCAATTTAACATCAACCTTGAAACATCTGAAGAACGCAAGCAACACAGAGCCGGTTTTGTTGTGTTACAATTCTGTTTTTGTAAGACCACAAATTCTCAGCTGTTTATAAATATTCAAAAATTATTCGCGAAAATGTAAAAAAATCGTCCAAAATTAAGAAGAAATTAGCAGACCAGAAGATATGTTGACGAAAATCTATTCAACAGAACTTCACAAAAGTTAAAAATAATATACAAGATTTTAAAAATCTGTCACATGACTTTCTCTATATCCCTGCAACAAATTATTCTTAAAAAGCTTGTACTTCTATTAACTTCATGCTAATCAGTAAAACATTAGCAGAAATAGCTATATTACTTACTTCCTTGTAAGTAGAGGTGAAATAAGGGAGTACTAGGGTAAAGTGATAATCAAAAGCTGGTTGCTATGTCACTGAAGTTCCTTTGTTTGTATGGACAGCAGTTGACAAATTCCTGTATGAGAAATGTATAAGTTTTTCATAGCAGAAACCAAAAATAAGCAATGTCACAAAAACGACGAACTCCACGAAAAAAATGTATATAACATAAATTGTGTATTTTAACGTGCTCTACATTTTTGTGTAGTAAGTTTTTGTCCATCTCTTACGGTTTAGCAGTTATTCAAAATTTAGTAAAATTCATCCAGAATAAACTACTCTTCAGAGGCTATTCCCAGAAAATTCAAGATATACATTTTATTTGCCAGGTAAATATCCTTAATATACGAAATTTTAATCAAAATCCTTAGAGCCATTTTTGAGAAAATCAAAATTTTCGAAAAAAGTTCCATGTAAAGGGTAGTTTGGGGTGGGGGGATTTTTCTCAAAATCTTCGTGTCGCATACCTGGAAGATACTGAACTTAAATACCAAGTTTGGTATTTTACCTACTTTTCGTTTTTGAGTTATCGTGTTCACAGGCACACGGACACACGGACACACGGACACACACACGGACCTTTTTCCGAAAATGCTTTTTTTTTAGATAAAGGGGACCCTAAAACATATATTTCCGGTGAAATTTCGGTATCGAATATTTTGGTGGAGTGCAATACATTCTCTATACACTATGTACATTGTAGTTTCCAGGAACTGAATTAATTCTCTTAGAAGATTTTAATGCGAGGTTAGGAGGGGAGAATATTTCTCTAACGGGGGGTCATCAATGGGGGGAGGAATTCCGTGAAGGTCAACGAAAGAGCAAGGATAGTTTTATTAATGGGGAGGGCAGACAATTACTTGCTTTCTGCGATGCCTTCTCTTTAGAAATAATGAATGGCAAGTACGGTGAAGATCGAGAGGGAGAACTCACTTTCATAAATGAAAATGGGGGTAGTTTAATAGATTTTATTTTAATAAGTCAGCGTTTAATTGGCAGAATTAGAAATTTTTGGGTGGGGGATCGTATCGAGTCACATCACTGTCCGGTTGTCCTGAAACTGAATATAGAGACGGCCATGGTGGCGCATGCACCTGAAGAAGAGCAGGGGGACGAAGGGAGATTCATTAGTAAATTTATATGGAAACCGATAGAAAAAGAAGTATTTGTTGATAAATCAGAAAGAAGATTAGGGGAAAGGAACGCAGACACAGCGGAGGAACTAACTCATATAATAGCAACGGCTGCGGGGACAATGAAAGTCCAAATGCATGGTAAGGTAAAACGATTCAATGGTTGGTATGACCAGCAATGCAGAACTGTAAAGAAACAAGCAGAGGATGCTCTGTCAAAATTCAGAAGGGAGGTGGGAGATGGCATTAGGAAAATGTTTACAAAAAAGCGAAGGGAGTATAAACAGCTCTTACGGGAAAAGAGAACTACGTAGCAAGACAAAATTACTCAGAAAATTAGTAATATGTTAACACGGGGGGATAACGTTGAGATGTGGCAAGTAGTAAAACATTTAAGAGGCAACCGTCAGGCGCCCAACGAAATTTCTCCCAGAAAATGGGCAATTCATTTTATGGGAATATTCGGGAAAGGTGAAAGGGAAGGAATTTTTATAAAGGAAGTGCAAATTTTGGGAAATCTTGAGATCCCAATACTGGACGAAGAAATATCAGCACGAGAAATAGCACAGGCGCTGAGGAGTCTGAAGGAAGGCAAAGCTCCAGGGTTGGATGGGCTGCCCCCGGAAGTTTTTAAAGCCGCAGCCAATGTTAATGAGTTTGGTAGGAATATGCTCAATATATGTAACAGATTGTTTATTGAGGGGAATTACCCTACCTGTTGGGGAAAGGACATTATTCATCCCATTTATAAAGGGAAGGGAACTATTGGAAATCCGGATAACTATAGGGGAGTTACTCTGTTGCCAATTATGGAGAAAATTTATTGTAGAGTGTTATATAACCGGATAAAGGACTGGGAATCTAAATTTGGCAAACTTTCAAAATTTCAAATGGGTTTCAGAGAAGGACACAGTACCATAGAGATGCCGCTTTTATATTAGACACTTTAAGGACGAAGCAACTGTTAGTTAAGCGGGGAAAGCTTCATTGTGCTTTTGTGGACTTTAAGAAGGCATTTGACTCTATCAATCGAAATGCATTATGGTACAAACTAGGCAGAAAGGGGTTATCAAGTAAAATGGTTAGAGCATTACAGGCAATGTATCAAAATGTCGAATTCTGTGTGAAGTACGACAGAAACAGAGTGTCCGAGAGCTGCCGAAGCTATAGGGGAGTGAGGCAGGTTGTATTTTATCTCCCTTGCTATTTAATCTCTTTGTGGATGATATTACTGATACAATGATAGCAGAGAATATTCAAACACCAGTAGTAGCGGATTTGCAGATCCCAACACTTTTATACGCAGACGATTTAGTATTGTGTTCTACGACAGTAAACGGATTGCAACGAGGACAAACTTAAGAATTATTGCGATGAATGGCTACTTACAGTTAATGTGAATAAGACTAAGGCAATGATTTTCAAAAAGGGTTGTGTTTATAGCAGGGAGGAGACTTGGACATATGCAGGACAGATACTGGACAATGTTAAATATTTTGTGTACTTAGGACTCACATTTACAATGAACGAAAAATGAACAAAACACATTGACATTACGAAACACAAGGCAAGGGTGAAAGCGGCGGAAGCTCTCCGGATACGCTGCAGAATTCCGAATATCTCCATAACCTTAATGGAAACTGTATACGGAGCGACAGTTAGACCCACGATGACATACGGAGGAGAAATATGGGGGTGGGAACAAACAGGGAATCTGGATCAGTGAGGACCCAATTTTTGAAAGGAATTCTGGGTGTAGGGAGGGGTACGGCAAACTGCGGAATAATGAGGGAATTCGGGGTACATAGTGAAACGATAGAGTGCAAAATCAGAGCAGTTAAATATTGGATGAGAATCGTTCACGGAATCCAATCTCTAATTAGGGCAGTCTGCTACCGTGAACAGTTGCGAATGGAAGGTAATTTAACGTGGGCATCAAAATTAAAGAAAGGGTTGGAAACCATTGGGATGGGAGACATTTGGATGGCGGGGCAGGAAAACAGGCGAAGTATTTGGAGAAAAATTAAGAAACGTCTCTGTGATATTGACAGACAGCAAATAATTGCGCAATGCACAGAGAAGGTATCACTAGAAGTACAGTCTGGGCTGAAATCGGAGTGGGGTATGGAGCAATGCATCAAAACAGGCACCAAACTCATTAGAGAGGGGCTCGCGTGGATTAGACTAGGAGCATGGAGGAGCACGAAAATTTCTGACGAGAATGGTACGAGAATCTGTCCCATTTGCGAGGAGGAAGAGTCGTGGACTCACATCTTGGCAAGATGTAGGGGTACGGAGGAATGGCGGGAAAAATATTTGCCGCGATTTTTTACCACTGCGAATGTAGAGATAGAAGCATGTTGGACGCTACTGGCAGGCACGGAAAACATGGACGGGCTAGGTAAATTTATACTTAAGGCAAGACAGCTGAGATCTGAGGAGGCTGCCAATAGAGAAGGGGGGGGGATGAGATCAACTAAACAAAAGTGACTACAATGTTCTACATACATATATATTATGTCATACTTAGGTCACTGTTGTGCTAGGGTTGTATATATTATGTGTATATATGTGTTTTAAGAGTAATTATCAATTATAAGAGGGTGCATTTATGAAGGTGTACTCTGTGCTGTAAATTTAAATTGCTATATTTGAATATCTTTGTATCTTTATTTTCGGATTCACTCTTAATTTTTATTGTTGTTTAATATTGCTTATGTCTGTGTATTTCCTTTGTCTTTTTATTTACGTGTTTACTCTTTTAATTCTTTGTTGTGGTTGTTGTTTTAATATGGCTTGTAATGTGTATTACAAAAGCACGTACGGTCTGTGGACCCGTGCGACTGTTGAAATTCTTTGTATGATATTGCTATGTTAATAAATACACTTATTCATTCATTCATTCATGTACATAGTGCCTATAGAGAAAGTAAAAATGGAAATATTTGAAAGTTTAACTCGTACGAAAGCCACAGATTATTCACTGTATAAAGTCACAAAAAAGCGAAAACAGCCATCCAAACAATGCGGCCGTTAAAAATGGCAATTCATCTAGACTTTACAGATTTTTGTACAAGTTTTAAGCACATAAGTCGCCAAATAGCCATAGTGTGGAACAACAAATTGCAAACTATCATTATTACTTGTTCAATTATGGAACAGATTGCAATTTTATATTATATGTACATTAAAATAAAAACATACAAATATCTGTCATTTATACAGAGTTTTACTACCTTAGTAAGCAAGTAAGCTAGCCAGAAAGTAAGAAAGAAGTATTGAAAATAATCTGATATGTTCTATTCACATGGCTTTCTGCAACCAATTATTCTTACAAAGGCCTATTTTTCTATTCCTTTATGCTAATAACGATAAGCATTAACAGGATTAGGTTATTATTAAGGATATCTTGGGGACCGATAGAGGGACGCGTGCGTATACCAGTTGCATACCTACCGAGTACCTGCACGCGCCGCATGTAAACAACCTGTAGTAACCCGTTGGCAGTATACTATGCTGTATATTAAAATACTGTTTTACTGCCTTTGATGATAGTGCATGCTCTTCAATGAAGATTGTAAAATCTGTTGCTTTAAATGGGTTGCATGAAGATCTACAATTCACACAGAAGAACTCTGCAATACATCTACGACAATGGCATATACCTATTTGGAAACATTGGACATTAAAATGCCTCGAGCTCTGAAATCTGTCGATGAACTTGTGCAACCAACTAATCAAAGACCCGTGACTCCTGTTTCAGAGTGTGTGAAGATAAAGTGAAGACAGTGTTTGTTAAAAATGTAGGACTTTCAATAATGCGTAAATACGAAGTGTGCTACGAGGTATCGCTACGGAAATAATTGCTGCTGGATATCCAACCTAGTAGTCCATGATAATTATGTCCTATTTCTATTCTTCTCCAGTCGCAACTTGTGATGTGAGCGAAGTTTTCCGCAATATAAAGCCTCTTTGCGTGCAAATCGTAGACAACATTTGGGATGTTAAGATGTATGCTTTACATTGTAATCTTATGCATCTTGAGAGAAAATGAAAAGTATAATGATGCAGATGGTTTGTTGCACAATAACAATTGAATGTACATAAACATTAAAGTTGTTAGTTCCCTGAAATCAGTGGTATATAATGTTTACCACCCATTCAACCTCAATCTCCTTCCACTGCTAATGAAAGCATCACAATCTACCACGCAAAAGTGCCCCCTTTTCCTTCAATTAGCACCACTACGTATACATTGAAATATCAGTACATCACAACTATATATCATGATGTGCTCATTTTGATTCTGTCCCGCTTTCGGTTCCCAAGATGCTATCCCCAGTTATTATTAATTATTTCCTTACGGTTACAAGATAAATAATAAGGAAATACATCAAGTTAATCTGCGAGTGGGCGCATTGCATCAAAACCCGAATCGTCATACTTGTGAGTAAGGAACACGTGCAATAATGAACCTCACCTCCCGAAATTTCTTACTATGTATGTAATCGGGAGCTGTAAAAGAAGGGCAGCCAAGGCCAGAGGGAGTCGGGTGCAACACTCAGCTGTAAGAGTAAAAATGGAATAGAAAGTGGAAGCAGTCGTCAACAGTGACCGAGCGTCGAAGCGACGAGAGATAAAATTGCTCTGCAGCACCGCGATACATATATACATACATATTTGATAGAAAAATATTACACCCGTTTTTGAAATGAGGCTTTATTACTCTGGTATCTGGGGTGGGCTTTCCCAGCTGGAATCCGAAATGGAGCAAATGGATACAGAAATGAAATCGGAAATGTGAAAGAAATGAAATGTTGAATGGAGAAGATAGTGGAGAAACTGTAGTAAAAATTGGAGATAATAGACATGAAAATGGAATGTACGGTGAAGAAGCTGGAGCAGACAAGAGAATCCAGAGAATCCAGAATGGAATATGAAAGAGAAGCTGAAAACGTGTTATCATCCTGGAGAACGTCGGCGAACGACTTAACGCTTTGGAAGACCTCGTTGGAACCTGTTAGATCTTGAAAGATCCGATGATAGCACCAACAAGGCAGACTGCAGGACTTGAAGCTCGGGACACCAGAACGCAATACAATATTATCTTCATCACCCGCTAAGCCACTCAAACACGACAGTATATCAGCCTTCGAAGTCATCCGCCGCAATTCGTGCGGTTCCCGCCCACAACAGGTGATCAATAGATGAGGAAGACACATAAATTACATCTAGCGTCCAGAAATGTACGGCAGAACTGCTAAATTCGATTTGACCTTGATCGGTGTCCAGATATATATGAAAGGTCTTCGAAAATCGGTTCGGAAAGAATTACATAGACGCAAACTACTGCAATCAGTTAAAGTCATGGCTGCAACAACCAGGGGAGATGGTACAGGAGCTCGCCTTGGCCTTTGATGAGCTTTTGGACCTCCCAAGTAACCTCACGCTTGGACGTTTGTCAGGAAGCAGCCTATTCTGGCATCGATGGAGTACGCTCGGCGATTTTAGAAAATTCAATTAGACGTTAACAGCATTGATTAATAACTGCTGCGCCCACCTCGAAAACCGTTATGATGGGAATAGACAACACAGAAAGGGGTGTGTCCTGAGGGTGTGGCGAGCTAGGACATCTAATAAAGTACTGTTCAGACCAAAGCGATGAACTGACGGAAAACGAGTAAGAACCGGTTGATGAGATCCAAATCAGAGCTATCTTTACTACTTCTTGAGTAACGCTACTTGCCTTGGGCAGAAGAGTGGAATACAGTCTCATCGCAGAATATGTCGGGTACCAATGCACACAGGTGAACCGTATCTGTCATCAGAACTGGCGTGGCAAAGCGCTCGCCGACATAAAAACTTAGTTGGCGTTAACGAATCGCGGCGTTGGGCAACATTTTACCTAAGAAGAAGGAAACCCTGCTGCAGCTGAATCTCGAGAGATGAGGGCATGCACTGTGAGTATGTAAGTGATGATCTCAAGCCTAGCTGAGAATGTGATACTACCCTCACGAATAACAAATGGACTATCGACGTCGGCAGGAGGGTACTGCGACTTGTCTTAGATTAGGCGACTTTCCGCTGCTTCCATAAACATCTGAAGATCTGCAGGGTGATACTGACGGACGATGTACCTGCAAGAAGCGAAGTGGTCGTGCAGGTGCAGCGCCAACGAGCAAGAGACCTAGTTCATACTGAAAAACACGGACTGTGTTTTGTCAGTAAGTTTTGCCTTGTTGGGAGGAAGTGTTCACAGGGTTGCTGAATCCATCTCACATCGATAAGGCCATTAAGGCGGAACGTTAAGGACTTAGGGAAGTGAGGTCCAGCTACAAGTGCATTAAGTATCCGAAGAACAAGACCGTTGTAGGATTTGGGGCTGAAAGACATGCTGAAGAGTGTGGCCAACAATCCCAGCACCTCACAACTGCAAGCGAATCCGGCATCAATTGACGTATTAAACCAAGGGAACGATGATCACGATTGCATAATCGAGTTACACTGACACCGTAGACGCCGGATCTATACCACAACCACTCTTGCGTGTTTCTCAGGAACCGGAGGTATGAAACATATTGAGGGGCACGAGACCAGGAGAATTATTGGAGTGTCCGACTGCCCGTGGTACTCTCCTGTAGTCTTGTTGCTCTCTTTAGTCTTGGCGAAGAAGAAGACAATCTACTCTTCTGCGTGGACTGTAGCTGGCTGAATGTCATCATCATAAGGGCTTTTTCCGTTACCCCGATTGACCGCACTGAATACTCATACTAGTACTCAGTTTTGATATACTGGCAAGTTGCCTTAGATCCTAGAGAAAAGGAAAACGTCACATTTGCAACGAACTGAGGTATTTAGCAATTTACGATAATCTCATTTGGTCTTTGCGACCCCTTCTAGCTCCTTGTGGAATCAAAGAGGAAAGAGTTGACTTAAAACGCCTACTTGCTAAATCTGGGCATCGCCGTCATTAGCATCAACATTAGCAGCCATCTCGAGAAGCTGAGAAGACATTGCCGAAGCTGCAGGCAGTAAACCTGAAGCTGAATATCATAAAGGATCAACTCTGCTGCAAAAAGTTGAACTACTTAAGCGGCACAATTAACAATGATAAACATGAATCTGGAGAAGTTTTGGGCGATGAGAGATGGCATTGCCCTAAAGATAAATCAGAGTTACCAAGTTTCCTCGGCCTTTGCACCTATTATCGCCGGTTCGTCAGATATTTCTCCAACATGGCGAAACCCCTCACACGTCTGTCGTAAGAGCATCCGACATGCATGCAGTTTGAAATCTCCGAGAACCCGTACTGGACACTTAAGCTAGCACTCTGCAGGGTGCATGTTTTCAGATTTTCATACTCTGGGATTATGTAATTGCAATAACCTACACTAGCGACACCGGTATAGGAGAAATTATATCCTAAAACCAGGATGACCAGTAGTCAATAGTAGACTACTACTGCAGGAACCCTCCAAGTCTGTAAAGGGGCCTATTGCGTTACCCAACGGGAACTCCTAGCAATAGTAAAGGAGTTGAAACAATGGCCAAACATTTCATACTCTCCGTCCTTACCTGGTTATCGAGCTTCAACGAACTGGAGACTCACAGTGTCCCTGAGTTCGAGGCGCCACTTCAATGAGGATATGACATGAAGAACATGACCTGAAGGGTGAGGCCACTGCACTAGGTGCAAAAGAAGGAAACTACTTCAGCTGTTCGTTTAGATGAGCCATTCCCTATGTCCAACAGTATTTGTTTGTGATTATAGATTGCTTCATGAAGTGGCAGGAAGTATGCCTAAGTAGGAGACCAAGACCATCTCGAAATGTCTCTGAGAAAAGCAGTTTTGCCACTTTGTGATACCGTTGGAACTACACAGCGATCACAGCTCCAACTTGGAATCTAATTTGATGAAGAAAACATTGGAGAGACTTGGAGTGTGAAGACACGCACAACATTTCTCCATCCAAATTCAGCCGGCGGTCTACAAGAATATTTGAGGAAGGAAACCAATTAACAAAGAGATTGGGCTGTTAGGGTACTGCTGGTCTACCGCTCCTCAACCCACAACACCATCGTGGTGAATCTGTCAATTTGGTCATTAGCAGAGTATTGCGTCCACCGTGCGATCTAATGTTTGGTTATTCCTTTAACGCAGAACAGTCAGCAATTGACTAATGGGAATCAAGTAGGCCGACTTAGGACATTAATAAGCTGACCTGTCAATATATACAGGTAGCGAGCCACCGGATGAAGACCCATTAAGAACGTGGAGCCAACTTCCGAGGGTTCCAGGGTAATCTGGTGTGGCTATATCGCCACCTATGGACGCTGCCCCAAACTTCAATAAAAATTGTAGAGGCCAAACCTCGTGGTGAGGAGAATTAATGATGCCGTTTAGCGCATCCATAGACTAGCTTAAAGGAAAAGTCTGATGCTACATCTGGATCGTCTGGCCCACTATGATGGTTCTGGTCAGGACGACCAGTCCTGAGTGTCAGAAGTGTGACTATACATGCAAATGCACGTACCTATGCCTTGCCACCTGACTTGTTGTGCATGTGGCTTGCTTACCTTAGCTCCCTTGCATTGTTGCAGGTGTGCATAAATGTAACATGTGTGCGACCGGGCACCTTGCATCAAAGGTAGTGTTAGTATACCTGCGTGAAACAATGCTGTACCTGTGTATAACGCACACGTGCAAAAATAAACACCACCTCTTTAAATTTCTTGCTCAGTAATCGATCGGTTAAGAATGGAAACCGGGCTGGAGGGATAAGTTGCAATCGCCAGCTCTAAGAGTGCAGTGAATGAGAAACAGGAAGCGGTCGTCAACTTTGTACGAGCGTCTAAGTGATGAGAAATAAAATTGTTCTGCAGCATTAGAATAAAGACATTTGTTACAACATAGTTACGATCAATATTTGAAATAAAATATTTTGTTACATCATTAAACCCTCTTTATTCTGAACAAACGATGTCATTCGGGGGGAAGTACTAAATTTCGCCAACATTTCAGAAGTAATAAAATAATACAGAAGAAAATGGTATGACAATCTACCAGGTCACCATAAGAGACAGACAAAAACGAAACTTAAAAATAATGATGTATTTAAATCACAGAGTTTATTTTCAGTTCATTTTGTGGCATCAGCCATTTCCGAGATATCCATTGTTGTGGTGTGAATTTTTGTATTATTTTGCCATAAATGAGGGATCCTATTATTTGGTTGTTTTTCACGTTGTGATAAATTATGGAATTTAAGATCCGCATATAACGACCCGCTTTTAAAGATCTGACCCACGATTGGGTTTCCTGCATCTTCTTGGTAGGTACCTACGACGAGATGAAAAATGAAAGTATTACTGCAGACATTTACTGGATTAGATGAAGTAGATATAGCATTTTCGTGTAGAAGTTATACAAAGATAATTCATATTGGATAGAAAGTAATGTGAATATAGCAATAGAATTCTTTTCTTTCAATACAGTCCTAAGTAAAGACAATTCATCCTCCTGAAGCTTTTATATAAATAAAAATAAACATTAAAATATACTGTGAAGCTATACAGAACTAAGCCTTATTTACAAATTATTAAAATAGTTGCTTCGTATACAGTAGGAGCGCTATTAGACCAGCAACATGACCACGTCCCGTCAAGCTGAAATCTCAGCGTCGGATCTCGCATGTAACACTGCGGCGAGTACCGCCCTCTGAGGATACTGCACATATCTTGTCATGTGCTGAAATCGTCCCATATACGTATACTTGAGCGTCGAGCTCCTCAAAGTGAGATGGAGCAGAATTAACGTGTGATTTATGGCTGTTGTGATAAACAGGTTCATTTAACTCTCGCTCTTTTAAAAATGTAATAAAATCTCGAAGCAATTATTCACTTATCTCTTCTGCATGAAATACCATTGACTTCAACTTCAGATATGCACTGTTGCATGAAAAAAGTTATCAATAGTGATACCGCAGTAAGCTTTGGATTTAGGAATTAATTCCCTAGAATGGTATTTTATCTGACAATATAAAAACTACTGCATGAAGAGCATAGCCGTATACCTCATCCAGACTATTTATTAAGTCATAAATCCTGTAAAAACATTATATATTTATACATTTCTGCTACTACCATAAACCGAGAACGACGAAAGAACTTTTTAGACAGTTGATGCTGAAATATGTCCTTTACCAGATGTCAGTAGTGTTAAAAGTCGGAAATTCTGTCACTCAGTGTTATAAAATTATAACTTCTAGGTCATGAACATGGAATTTGCCGAACCAGACGAAATTGTATAAGCAGCAGAGAGAGCAAAATTAAAATGCTTCAATTGTTGTGTAAAATGTTTTCGGTCTGTCCGAGTAAGTCATCATGTTGTCAGCACTGATGTTAAGCAAGGTAACAGCTGAATATCGCAGACCATTAAGCATGAACTCCGTGAAATAGGTAAAAAAAAATTTAATTATAATATGTCCAGAAATATCGAGAACTGCCTAAAAAATAGTGTATGACACACGTTATATAATTGTTTTGTATTGCTTCAGCCTACGAGCTTACTACTCATCATATAAAACACGATTTTAAACTTTAGTATCATAAATAAATACATATTATGCTTATTATGTTCGTATACGAGTACATATCTTTAATATTATAACATGGTTAACGATAGTGGACTCAAAATCTTTCTCTGCATAGTACATGGCAGAGAAGGTATTGCACTCCACTCAAAAATTCGATACCGAGATATCACCGAAACTATACCTTTTAGGATCCCTTTTATCCAAAAAATACATTTTTAGAAAATGGTTTGTGTGGAGTGTGTGTGTGTGTGTCCGTGAACACGATAACTCAAAAGCAAAGAGTAAGTAAATAACAAACTTGTATCATGCTATTAAATTTTAATATCTTCCAAGGATGCGACACGAAGATTTTGATGAAAATCTTCCCACACAAAATTACCTTTATATGAAAAACTTTTCGAACTTTTTTATTTTCTCAAAATTGGCTAACGATTTTTATTAAAATACCGCACTTTAAACATACATGCTTGTCAAATAAAATGTATATTTTGAATTTCCTGGGAATTGCTTCTGAAGAGCTATTCTGGATTTTGCATAACTGATAAACCGAACAGATAGATAAAAACTCACCACTCAACAAATGTAGATCTCGTTAAAGCATACAATTTATAACCTATGACTTTTTTCGTGGAGTTGACCATTTCAGAGGTAATTCTCGTTATTGGTTTTAGTTTTAAAATATTTAGAACTTTTCTCATAGGCAACCTGTCAACCCCTGACCATGCAAAGACATGTATTTCATTCACATAGCAACCAGCTGTTAAAATATTTGACTATCGCTTTAGCTAGTGTACTCACTTATTTCCCTTTTACTTACAAGAAAGCAAATAGCATTGCCGGCGCAAAACTTCTGGAATCGTGACCCTGACCGCCAACCCAGCTACCGAGCCTAGCTTATCGGAGTTTGTCATATGATGCTTTGCTTACTTAAAATTACAGCGAGCAAACCTTGTACAGTCTGTATCGAAAGTGTCCCGCATATTTTTGTATTCAAAGTGGGCAGTAAATAGTGCTCACTTTATTTATTTTTTAACCATGGCTCTTACGTTTTCAATGTTAAATGGCAAGGTATTACTTAGTACGAGCAGAGAAATAATTACAAATGTCCTTGACTTCATGAAAGAAGAGCCAGAAATGAAGGAAGAAAATGTATGTTCCCCGAGTTCTTCAAAAGACTGTAGAAAGTGAATGAAAGAATAGCTAAGGCTTCTGATTTATCACTGAGTTCCGCTTCTCAAAGATAGGAAAGAAAGAATAATGAAACTTAATGTATCACCTTTAAATTAAAAGATGTGGAACAGTTGTGTCGTCAGCAAATTGCAGAAATTTTGGGAACGTTGAAAATCATTATAAAGAATTGTAGAAAATCAAATAGAAAGAATTCTAATCCAGGATAATGGTGCAGAAAGTAGCGATAACGTTGATGATGACAATGACGTGAGCGAAGACGATGGACTGTCAGGTGTGGAAGAATTGGAGGCAGACGATTGACATTGTTTATATATGAATAGGCCATTTGTATAGATGTTTTGTAGATATGAATATACATATGAAAACATATGTTTATCAATGCAGCACCGTATAGTGCAGGCGCATAAGAGGTGACATTGACTGTGAAAGACATGAATCGACTGGTGAACTGCTTATCTGAAAGTGCAACTCGCTTCCTAGCTCTCATTAAGATGTTCACATGTCCAGATTTCTTGCGTCTGTTATACAACTGGCTTCCTAGCTCTCATTAAGATGTTCACATGTCCAGATTTGCTGCGCCAGTTATACAACTCGCTTCCTAGCTCTCATTAAGATTTCCACATGTCCAGATCTGTTGCGCTAATTATACAAATGTCCAGATCTGTTGCGCCAGTTATACAACTCGATTCCTAGCTCTCATTTAGGTTTTCACATGTCCAGATCTGTTGCGCCAGTTATACAACTCGATTCCTAGCTCTCATTTAGGTTTTCACATGTCCAGATCTGTTGCGCCAGTTATACAACTCGATTCCTAGCTCTCATTTAGGTTTTCACATGTCCAGATCTGTTGCGCCAGTTATACAACTCGATTCCTAGCTCTCATTTAGGTTTTCACATGTCCAGATCTGTTGCGCCAGTTATACAACTCGATTCCTAGCTCTCATTTAGGTTTTCACATGTCCAGATCTGTTGCGCCAGTTATACAACTCGATTCCTAGCTCTCATTTAGGTTTTCACATGTCCAGATCTGTTGCGCCAGTTATACAACTCGATTCCTAGCTCTCATTTAGGTTTTCACATGTCCAGATCTGTTGCGCCAGTTATACAACTCGATTCCTATCTCTCATTTAGGTTTTCACATGTCCAGATCTGTTGCGCCAGTTATACAATTCGATTCCTAGCTCTCATTTAGGTTTTCACATGTCCAGATCTGTTGCGCCAGTTATAAAACTCGATTCCTAGCTCTCATTTAGGTTTGCACATGTCCAGATCTGTTGCGCCAGTAATAAGACCATTTCTGTAAATGATTTTTTCTCGATTAGCATGAAGTAGATAGAGAATAAGCTTTTCAACAACTATTTGTCGTTGCAAACAACTACAAAAGCGTTCATAAAGATCGAATTACAAAGTAGCAAACCCGCATTGCCAAAGGAAGCTAAAGAATATTAATAAGTGTAATAAGAAGAACTGCTCTGATTTATCGCTCTAAAAGGTACGCCGAGTAATGAGCTCATAACAGTCTCTGGTTTATCTTTTCTATACACTGATTGTTATAATAGAAACAGAATGTGGACATAGTACTTCTAATGCAAAATATCGCTGTATGTCGCTTTATTTTCAAGTTTAGCTTGTGTCCCATGCATCCATCTAAGAAAGTCTTTTTCATTTATAGACTATAAAAGTCAGATTTATTACCACGTTTCCATGAGGCATTGATTTTGCTGTGGTATTATCCTTCACTCCTTCGATTTATAAGCAGTTTACAGTGACCATAGTGATCCTTAACAATTTAAGCTACCACATTCATTAACAGTGATATACCTGTTTTTACTTTGCCCACACGTATACTATGGACATAGTGTATAGAGAAGGTATTGCATTCCCCCAAAAATTCGATACCGAGATTTCAGCGAAAATACACATTTTGGGTCCCCTTGGATCCAAAAAGAGCATTTTCAGAAAAAGTGCGTGTGTGTGTGTGTCTGCATAGCTCAAAACGAAAAGACCGTTAAATACCAAACTTGGTATTTAATTTTGGTACCTTGCAAGAATGCGACACGAAGATTTTCAAGAACATCCTCCCATCCCCAACTATTTTTTACATGGAACTTTTTTTAAAATGTTTGATTTTCTCAAAAATGGCTCTAACGATTTTGATTAAAATATCGTATATTAAACATATTTACCTCACAAATAAAATGTATATCTTGAATTTTCTGGGAATAGCCTCTAAAGACTACTTTATTCTCGATGAATTTTACGGAATTTTGCATAATTGCTAAAGCGTAACAGATGGACAAAAACTTACCACACAGAAAATGTAGAGCACATTAAAACACACAATTTATATTATATACATTTTTTGTGGAGTTGGTCATTTTAAAAGTATTCCCTGTTTTTAGTTTCAGATTTGAAAAACTTATACTTTTCTCATACATGAATTTGTCAACATAGTCACCAGCCTTTGACTTTCACTTTAACCTGTGGTACTCCCTTATTTCGTTTCTACTTACAATAAAGCAAGTAATAAGTCTAAAGAAGCTAAAGGGAACGTCACGTCTTTTAAAATCTTTTACAATATGATTTAAGTTCCTTTGCTTGTATGGCCAGGAGTTGATAAATTCCAGTATGAAAAAAGTATAAGTATTTTAAAACTCAAACCAATAACAAGGAATATCTCAAAAATGGTCAACTTCACGAAAAAGTTACACAATATAAAATGTGTGGTTTGAAGATCACTACATTTTTTGTTGAGTAAGCTTTTGTCTATCTTTTACGGGATATATGTAGCAGTTATATAAAATTTCGCAAAATTCATCCAGAATAATGTATTTAGAGACTATTCCTAGAAAAGTCAAGATATACATTTTATTTGTCATCTAAATATCTTAATATACAATATTCTAATCAACATTTTAGAGGCATTTTTGAGGAAATCTTGGTGTCGCATCCTTGGAAGCTACTGAACTTAAATACAAATTTTGATATGTAATGGTGCCCCCCCCCCCACTCGCATACTGGCAAACACACACACGCTGACTTTTTCTAAAATTCCTTTTTTGGATTCAGTTGGTCTCTAAACATATATTTCCGATAAAATCTAGGAATCGAACTTTTGGGTGCAATACATTACCTTCTCTGTATACTATGTAGAGGAAGTAACTAGGTCACGTTTGCAAGTTCGTATCATGATCATTGTGAACCCCTCTGGTTCCCATAGTATTTTTAATAGTGTTTAACATCCGCTTTTACTACTTGTGGCACCGCAGGAAATGATCCTGATGATACATGGAATGAAGATGGAGCATGAAACCGGAGAGCCCGGAGAAAAACCCGCCCCTGCGTCGCCTTGTTTACCACAAATGCGGTCGCTTGGGATTGAACCCAGGCCGTCTAGATGAGTGGTGAGTGGCCACGGGGCCGCCGCTCCCATTTAGCAGTGATTATGACATAATTGCAAACCATCACACAAGTAAACCTTTACAATTTGTCCTTCCCTTCATGTGGCTGTATTAGTTGTTCGAACTGGCCAGTATGCCAGCGGACAAAAGGTCTCAGTTCCTCAGCCTAACCTGGGGCAACATGGCTGGTGCGATGTCACGGCAAGCTAAAAAGATGCGTTCCCTGATCTGTTGAGGGGTCGTTGCCGGATTCTGGTACACGATATCCTTAAGATAACCCCATCCATAAGAAGAAATTTAATGGGGTTAGATCTGGTGAGCGCGCTTGCCACCGTATTGGTCCATGTCATTCGTCCCATTGGTCAGCGAAGGTGGCATCGAGATAAGCCGTTACACGACAAGCTGGGGCGCCTATGTTGGTACCACATAGTCGGTTCTGCAACGGCACTCCATCCAGTAGGAAGTGGATATAGCGGTTCCAAGTAAGTTGGCCTTAGATGATCACCGAATACACCAGCCAAAATGCTGAAATCCCGTCGCGCCTGTAAGGTCGCCTCTGTCATCCAATATGGTATTACTGAGCACCAGTAATGCATGGGCTGTGCTGTGCATTACTGCTTCTTCTGTAAATAACACAGTTGCAGAAAAATAATGATCATCGTAATGTCACTCCATGTCCATGGTCCGGATGCTGGTGTAGTTGAAGGTGATAAGGGTTAAAGTTTGCATGATGTAGGAAGATTTGCTAATATTGAAATCCCTGTTGTTATAATGCGGTACTGAATGGAAAAGTCAGTTACACGATCCGTGGTTGCTTGGGTACAGACAAAGTGATACAGAAGGCGGCTCGCAACTCGTGAAAACATTTTGGTTTAGATGATACAGACGACCTGCCTCCGTTGCATTGTGCTGCGCTTTCCCATATACTAACAGCAGTCCAGATACATTGTTACACAGTGAGCATGAACGGCTAGAACTTTGTATTTATAGGAAAATCCACTTTCTAGTGCATTGGAAAGAAATCATCATTTTCTGTTCAACAGCAATTACATATTGACAGGGACACTAATGACCAAGGTTGTCAAGGTACAAACTCGTGAATAAAATATCTGCCAGGCCCGTTATGTCTGAATAAAACTTCTTGCAGGTTTTCACCAGTCCTTATAGCTAGCAAAGAGTGGGGAGATGCCTTAAACTTATGGCTGGCGAAGGTATTTTATGATTTAAATTTAATTTCGTGTATTATGATCGTCTACTTGAGCACAAGGGTAATTAGAGTGATGAAAATTAATTTTTCTCAACACAATTTAGAATAGAGAAAGTGGTGTCGCGAAAGGTTGATCTAAGCATTCATATTTCACTGAATCACTTGAATAAAATAAATACACTTCCTTATATTTCTTGTGCAGTTTTAGTTGAATATTTCAGCAGAAAAAATGGAAAAGGTCGCATTATTTTCTTTTATTATGCCTCTCATTTCATGCCTGGCAGCGAAATGGTGGAGACAAAAAAAAAAACGACGTTTTTGTTTAACCCGTTTCTTTGATTATATTTTTTGACATACTGGTCTACTGCAATTATTAATTACTGGGCGTTCAGTGAATGCACCATGGCTAATGTGCGCCGCGCTGGTTGCTGTTTCCCGCGAGATATCGTTTCGGGGGAAAGGGGTCTGAATACAAATGACAGCGTAATGCAAGGCGCCGCGCCAGTTTGGTCCTACTATAATAATGCACTGCCATATGGGCCACATGCAAGGGACGTGGGGAATTGTCTAGGCCTTTGTGTTCGCTAGAGATTTCATTTTGCCTTGAAAATAAAAATGATTTCACTGTGTGCATTAGCCATTGTTTGTCAAGCATTTAAAAACTTGTCCAAAGAAAAATATATTGCGACTCGTTGTCAGACCTATTTCTCGAATTTTATGTCTTTAATTGATTCATTTCAAGTTCAAATGAAAATAAATGTTAGTTACTTTTGTTTTAATACTAAATGCCATTATTATTTATAATGATTGTTATATTAATTTCTTCCTTAGTGATGTGAACAGTTCAAAGTTAATTTATAAAGGAAATTAAAGTACGATTAATGAAACACGAGTATGGTAATTTAATAGGCGTTTTATTACACCTAACATTTTCATATAGTGATTCACCACAACTACATATTTCTAGGTCCGTAGATGCGTGCCCACGTCCGTGTTTATCTGTCACGCTATGAGCGTAACTGAAAAGGGAAAAGCCAACTAAAAGTCACACTTCATATTTAAAGGAGAACAAAACTCAAAATATGAGAGTATTCGATAAATAGGAGAGACTTAAATAGAAAGGACAAACCATAGCTTTCTTAGAAATGCGTGACGTCACATCGCTAGGGCGACTGCAACACAGCGTGACAACTATGCACTCTCTATACCTTTTACTTTCTCTACACTACCATGTTCATTGTGTATAGAGAAGGTATTGCATTCCACCCAAAAATTCAATACCGAGATTTCACCGGAAATACATGTTTTGGGTCCCCCTAAATCCAAAAAGAGCATTTTTGGAAAAAGGTTCGTGTCTGTGTGCGTGTGTGTCTGTGGACAGCAGAGGTCAAAAACGAAAATATTGCTAAATACCAAACTTGGTATTTAAGTTTGTTATCTTCCAGGATGCGACACGAAGATTTTCAAGAAAATCTCCCCACCTCCTACTACCCTTTACATGAACATTTTTTAAAAAACATTGATTTTCTCAAAAATGGCTGTAACAATTTTGATTAAAATATCATATATCAAGGATATTTACCTGACAAATGAAATGTATATCTTGAATTATCTGGTAATAGCCTCTGAAGACTACTTCATTCTGGATGAATTGTACGGAATTTTGCATAACTACTAAACCGCAAGAAATGGAAAATAACTTACCACACAAAAAATTATAGCAGGTTAAAACACACAATTTGTGTTACATATTTTTTTCATGGAATTGGTCGTTTTTGAGACATTCCTTGTTTTTGGTTTCAGCTATGAAAAACTTATACTTGTCTCCTTTGACCACTGGTGTCCATACAAACAAAGGAGCTTCAGTCACACAACAACCAGCTTTTGACAATCACTTTAATCTATGGTACTTCCTTATTTGGCTTCTATTTACAAGGAAGCAAGTAATAGACTAATTCTGCTACTTTTTTCTCGATTAGCATGAAGTAAATAGAAGCATAAGTCTTTCAACAATAATTTGTTGCAGAGATGTAGAGAAAGTTATGTGAATGGAACACATCAGATTTTTCTTCTAAGAACATATTTTGCTTTGTCTTAAAATTAAATAGCAATGTTAATATTACAAAAGAACTTTATTAAAATTAGCTTCTAGTCCACTTGTAATTCCAGTTGAGAGAATCTTCCATTGTTACATAGACCTCATATCTAGTACACATTCTGTGAATTTATTTTGGGGTATGTCAGATATGTAATAATTTTTACCGCCAGAACATAGATTTTATCTGTACGTAACACGCTAACGTACACCTTTTGTGCATTCCATAAAAATGGAAATAATTTCATTTGGGAATAAAATTAAACTTTTGGTTGTGGTAAGATACTACGTTTGTTGTGTGGTAAAAATGATTAACATGTTTTAAGTGATCTGTTCATAATGATAATCGATGGTATGGCCTATATTTCCTTAATTTGTTTTTATCCATGCTATGTGGTCAATTTAGTTATGACTCAAATTTTCATGGCGACAAAAATGCACCTTTTCACCTCTTTTCTAGGAGTGAAGATTGCTTATATTTTGTTTTTATCCATGCTATGTGGTCAATTTAGTTATTACTCAAATTTTCATGGCGACAAAAATGCACATTTTCACCTCTTTTCTAGGAGTGAAGATTGCTTATATTTTGAAACTTCGAAATGAACGTCTCCTTTAGGAGTTCACTATTTACCTTAAAATATTCTAAAAATGCAAGTACCTTTATTTCTTGTGACAGTGTTGCATATCTAAGAACTGTGATATTCGAATTTAAACAACAAAAACTAAGACATAAGAAATACAAATATAGCAGAAAATATGAATGTTCGATTAGTCAGCATCACCATTATCCATCATCATCAGTATCATTTTCTTCTGAAAAATGATACCTGGGCTTCACATCTGAGCCTGATGATTCCAAACTCATATTTAATTCACTTTCCTCACAGCATTTCAAAATATTTTGAGGTGCGCAACTTTCACATCCTAATTCGAACCAAATATGTAGCTCGATGCGCTGATTGCGAAAGTGAGTTGGTTTTTTCTTTAACGTAAACGTATCTCTGGAAACATAATTTTAGCTGCGCAAGAGTGCATCATTTTTACTTTCTCTATACGTACTATGTACATAGTGTATAGAGAAGGTATTGCACTCCACCAAAATCCGATACCGAGATTTCACCGAAAATGTATGTTTTAGGGCCCCCTTTATCCGAAAAAAGCATTTTCAGAAAAATGTCCGTGTGTGTGTACGTGTGTCCGTGTGTCCGTGTGCCTGTGAACACAATAGCTCAAAAACGAAAAGTCGGTAAAATACCAAAGTTGGTATTTAAGTTTAGTATCTTCCAGGGATGCGACACGAAACTTTTGAGAAAAATCCCCCTGGCGCAAACTACCCTTTACATGAAACTTTTTTCGAAAATGTTTATTTTCTCAAAAATGGCTATTACGATTTTGATTAAAATTTCGTATATTAAAGATATTTACCTTACAAATAAAATGCATATCTTGAAATTTCTGGGAATAGCCTCTGAAGACTACTTTATTCTGGATGAATTTTACGTAATTTTGCACAACTGCTAAACCGACTTACAACACAAAAATGTAGAGCAGCTTAAAACATGCAAATTATTTTATATACATTTTATTCGTTGTGTTGATCGTTTTTCAGATACTCCTTGTTTTTGGTTTCAGCTTTAAAAAACTTAATTTTCTAATGAAGGAATTTAACAATTTAGATTTTTGGCTGTCGCGGCATATAATACCTTGTTATGTTTATTTTATCCCCAGTGCATAAAGAAGATTGGTGCGAGTAGAGTTACTGTTGTGTCAGACAGTGGTAAGTTTACAACAAATTTCCAAAAGTATCCCATTTCTCCGCTTGTCAAAAAGGCGTGCGAGTTGGATTTTGAATCAAAGGCGCATCACAAAACTTGCTCCTGTTTAGGAGGTTGGTCACATGAAACTCGCCCATCTATGCAATTTGCCTTTCCATTGGTGTGGAGATCACATTGTTACGTTTGTTTAACAACAGTAACAGGAATCTCAGGTAAAGCAAAACACACAGTTTCTTAACCTAATTTGGCATCTGCAATGCGCTCAGTTTCACATTCATTGTGATTCTCTTCCAGTTTCTAAAGCACCAGCGATTGGACTTTGGAAGATGAAGCAAACAACCATATTGGACTGACGTAATTTCGGACATGTAGCACCTTATAACAGTCCATCATGTGCTCTATTCTTATTTGAATTTTTTCCGCCTAACCTTGGAGATGTTAATTACAGACATGGTGACAGATTTCACCAAGATATAACTGCCATATAAGGAAAAATGGTCACCATGCTGGTGGTGATGCTGCTAGTGGAAGCTTCACCATCCACCCATAATCGGAGAGTTTCTAAGAAAAAGTTTGTAAATTGAGAGTATATTGTATGCTTTGTTTAGCATTGTCCCTTTTTACGATAGGGGTTCATAATGTAAAAAATGTATTTATTATGTGATCTGTATTTTATTCAGCAACAGGCTCCTTTTCTACTGTAATACGCCATTTTAAGTGTGTTTATAGTTTCCAGTTTTTTTTTTTGGCTTTTTTTTTTTTTTTATGGACAGAACATGTATTGCTACATATATGAAATATAGGCCAAGTGGTTCATATGGCCAATCTTTTCCACAAAACTTGCTAAGTAATGGAACTTTTCTGATTTCATTTTCGGAAGCAGCATATCCTAATTGGTACAGAACACCCTGTTTCATCTCGCGGCACAACGTAAAGTACAAATTAGTTGTGCTGTGATATAGGCACTTAAATGTGTTAGGTCTAGGCTCTTACTGCCATGTCAATAGTTGTGCTGTGATATAGGCACTTAAATGTGTTAGGTCTAGGCTCTTATGGACAGATGTCAATAGTTGTGCTGTGATATAGGCACTTAAATGTGTTAGGTCTAGGCTCTTACTGACAGAAGTCAATAGTTGTGCTGTGATATAGGCACTTAAATGTGTTAGGTCTAGGCTCTTACTGCCATGTCAATAGCTGTGCTGTGATATAGGCACTTAAATGTATTAGGTCTAGGCTCTTATGGACAGATGTCAATAGTTGTGCTGTGATATAGGCACTTAAATGTATTAGGTCTAGGCTCTTACGGACAGATGTCAATAGTTGTGCTGTGATATAGGCACTTAAATGTGTCAGGTCTAGGCTATTACGGACAGATGTCAATAGTTGTGCTGTGATATAGGCACTTAAATGTATTAGGTCTAGGCTCTTACTGACATATGTCAATAGTTGTGCTGTGATATAGGCACTTAAATGTGTCAGGTCTAGGCTCTTACTGACAGATGTCAATAGTTGTGCTGTGATATAGGCACTAAAATGTATTAGGTCTAGGCTCTTACTGACAGATGTCGATAGTTGTGCTGCGATATATGCACTTAAATGTGTTAGATCTAGGCTCTTATGGGCAGATGTCAATAGTTATGCTGTGATATAGGCACTTAAATGTGTTAGGTCTAGGCTCTTACTGACAGATGTCGATAGTTGTGGTGCGATATATGCACTTAAATGTGTTAGATCTAGGCTCTTATGGGCAGATGTCAATAGTTATGCTGTGATATAGGCACTTAAATGTATTAGGTCTAGGCTCTTATGGACAGATGTCAATAGTTGTGCGATCTGTGCTATTGGCGTTTCTCCTTATAAACTTCCCCAATGCGCTTTCCATTAGCTGTTCACCAAATTAATATATCTAATTCTCAGTATCTTAATGTATTTGTGATTTGTACTGTTACGATTTTCCTTAATAATATCCTCATTTTACCTCCATCAATTTAGCTGCCCGGTGTTATCATATATGTGCGATATGCATTGGTGGTGTTTTCTTTATAAGCGTCTGCGTTTATCATACTCGTGTTAGCTACCCAGTATATGAATGAGTATATGTACTGTAATATTCGTTTTATCCATATGATCGTCTCTGTTTACTTTTCTCATCATAGATATTGAGTATATTAATATATTTGCAAGCTGCGCTGTTGTTGTATTCTGTATAATCTTCCCTGTTTACCTTTTTACTTTCTCTACACGTACTAAGTACATAGTGTATAGAGAAGGTGCACCCAAAAATTCGATACCGAGATTTCACCGGAAATGTATGTTCTAGGGCCCCCTGTATCCAAAAAAAAAAAAAAAAAAGCATTTTCAGAAAAGGGCCCATGTGTGTATATCTGTGTGTCTGTGAATACGATAGCTCAGAAACAAAAGTCGGTAAAATACCAAAGTTGGTATTTAAGTTTAGTATCTTCCAGGGATGCGACACGAAAATTTTGAGAAAATCCCCCCACCCCGAACTACCCTTTACATGGAATTTTTTTCGAAAATGTTGAATTTCTCAGAAATGCTGTAACGATTTTGATTAAAATTTGGTATATTAAAGATATTAATCTGACAAATAAAATGTATATCTTGAATTTTCTGGGAATATCCTCTGAAGACTACTTAATTCTGGATGAATTTTACGAATTTTCCATAACTGCTAAACCGTAAGACATAAACAAAAATTTGGCACACAAAAAATGTAGAGCACGTTAAAACACAGCTTTCAGTTTCGAAAAACGTATATTTTTCTCATACAGAAATTTGTCAACTGCTGTCCATAGAAACAAAGGTCATATTAGCAACCAGCTTTAGACTATCACTTTAACTTATGGTACTCCATTATTTCGCTTCTACTTACAAGGAAGCGAGTAATAAGACTATTTCTGCTATTTTTTTCTCGATTAGTATGAAGTAAATAGAAGCCTAAGCATTTTAACAATCATTTGTTGCAGAGTGGTAGAGAAAGTCATGTGAATGGAACACATCAGATTAGTCATGAAAGATGCTGAGTATAGAAATATGCTTCTAATCTTCAGTATTGATGTTTTCTGTATAATTTACCTTTCACATGTACATGCTGGGTATTTTAACACAGAATAGAGAGTATACAGAAAAGAAACTCGACTGTAATCCGTGCGCATGCGCGAATTCTGCGATATTGGGACCGAGTAAGCAGTTATGTTGCTGAAGTTACACACTTCGTAATATACATTTTGTTAACGTTATTAATTGTGTATTTTAGCTCCTGGGACTATACTCTACTCAATGGTCATATTAAACTCTGTACAAGTTAGAATATTTGTTGACTCTTAAAGCTTCACTGTTCTTATAATGAATAAGCAGTAAGATAAAAGGCGGCCAATGGTGCTCAGCAACAATAGTTCAAATACAATTAATAAGTCACAGAAACATGGATGGAGTGTTTCCTGTAAAATTAGTAACCTGTATCATGAGTTTGCATCAAGCTTTATTTTTGCGGTTGTTTTTTATCATAGGGCGGATTCGTTCTGTCTAATCATATTTACTGCCAATTCTGATTCAAAGTCTTAAACGTTTCTATTCTTTTATTAAATAAATTTGGCAGCCCATTGGATCACTTGGTTATTTATTCCATCTTACATGTTTTCCTAACCACAATTGCATGTTGCTAGGGTTTGTTTTGTAGATATGAATATAAACAAAGACCTCAAATGTCTGATGTGTTCCATTCACTTGACTTTCTCTAACTATTCCACAGTCAAATTTTCTTACAAAAGAATATTCTTTTATCTACATACCATGCTAATAAATATAAACATTACAAAAATTGGTCTTATTACTTGCTTCTTTGTAAGTAGAAGAGACATGAGAGAATACACAGGCTAAAGCGATAATCAAATATTTTAAAAACCAAGAAACAATTGAAATTAGGCTGTCTTTGCTTGCTAGGGATAACTTCCCGGTAGAGAAAATTTTTTGTTAAACTGAAATCAACAACTCGGAATATTTCTAAAACGATCAACTTTAGAAAAAAAAATGTCAATGACGCAAATTATGTGTTTTAATGAGATCTACATTTTTGCTTTCTCTAGCCCGTATGCACAATGTACATAGTGGATAGACAAGATTTTATATTTCACCCAAGAATTCGATGTCAAGATCTCACGGAAATATATGTTTTCAAGTCCCCTGAGTTCAAAAAAAAAAAAAAAAGCATTCATAGAAAAAGCTCTGCGTGAATATGTCTATGGACTATGCAGTATTTTTTATTTAATTTTAGTATTTTCGAAGGATGTGACAGAAGATTTTCAAGAAAATCTCCCCAAACTACCCTTTACATGGAACATTTTTCGAACATTTTTATCTTCTCAAAAATGGATCTAATAATCGTATGTTGCAGATATTCTTATTACAAATAAAATCAATACTTTAAATTTTCTGGGAATGGCCTCTGAGGAGCTCTTTATTCTGGTTAAGATTTGAAGAATTTTTGTATAACGGTTAAACCGTAAGAGAGAGGCAATAAACTACATAAAAATGTAGATCCCGTTAAAACACCTCATTTATGTTATATACGTTTTTATGTAGAGGTGACCGTTTCTGAGATATTCCTTGTTTTTGGTTTCAATTTTAAACTAATTAACTTTTCTCTAACGGAACCATGGAAAGCATAACGAACATCAGCTGCTTCCCATAGCGACCAGCTTTAAACATATTTGACTGTCACTTTAGCCTAATGTGTCCCCTTCTACTTCCAAAGAAGCAAATAATAGGATCATTTCTGCTAGTGTCTACCTTGATTAGCATGACGTAGATAAAATAATATTTTATAAGGAAATATTGTTTGTGAAACTGCTAGAGAAACGCATGTAAATGTGGTTTCTATGTAGCACGTTTTTGTCTATCTCTTACGGTTTACCAGTTATACAAAGTTTATATAAAAGTCATCGAGAATAAAGAGGTTCTGAGGCTATTACCAGAAAATTCAAATTATACATTTCTTTCCACATAAAATATCTTAAACAAATGACATTTAAATCCAACCCGCAATAGGGAGATAAAATCTTACTACACAAAAAACATAGACCCTGTTAAAGCCCACAATTTGTCGTGTACGGTTTTTTTTTTTTAATGGAATTAACCATTTTCGAGATACCACCTGTTATTGATTAGAATTTTTCAAATACATACACATTTTCTTACGCGGAAATTACCATCCAGGTCTTTTTCTTTTCTATGTTCAAGTTCATGCAAATAGAATGGGATTTCACAGCATCACATAGCTACTGGCATCGAAAAGATTTGACTATTGTTTATACCTATAACGAAATGTGCAGTTAAAATGTATCTGTATTAACAAGAAACATAAGAATAAGCTGTCGTATAAATAGTTTGCAGGAGAGCAAGCAGAGATAGTCAAATGTATACCATACATGATATTTTTATTACATATTTTCCTGCTTTATTATTTTAAACGTTTTAATTTGCTTAAAATCGTATATAATAAACAGCTTTCGCTTTGCGTTTATTAGGTCCCAATATAGCGTCTAACACAGTGCTTGGCGTCATGCACATCAAAGGAGCCGCCCTCGAATTTCCTTTCTGTATTCTGTCCATTCTGTGATATTAATATACCTACCTGTGATCTGATTGTTGATGTTTTCTGTATAAACTTTTCTGGTTACCATTTTAATGTTAGATTCTGGGGCAAAAATGTAACGCAGTGTTATTTACGGACGCTCTTTAACTGCTATTCTGAGCGTCCCATTCTATATTGGGCGTGAAAGATCGTTTAATGTTGCTCAGACGCCTCTTTTATCAGGCCTGAAGTACTTTCACGCGCCGTAAATCTACGACACGGGACCGAAGGAAGCCATGCTATCGATTTTTACGCCCGAAAAAATCAATCTTCCTCCGCCGGGTTTGAACCTGCAACCTTGGGTACATGAAGTTAGCAGAGTCACCACTACACCACGGAGGTTGTTGTTAGATGCTGAGTATATTAATATATCTGTAATCTGCAGTATTGATGTTTCCTGTATAATCTCATGTGTTTACTTCTCTCATGTTAGATGCTGAGTATATTAATATATTTGTAATCTGCAGTATTGATGTTTCCTGTATAATCTTAACTTTTTCATGTTAATTGCTGTGATATTTGTGATCTGTAGTATTTATGTTGCCTGTATAATCTTCTCTGGCTACCTTTTTCATGTTAATTACTGAGTACATTATTATATTTGTAATCTGCAGTATTTATATTTACTGTAGAATCTTCTCTGGCTACCTTTCACATGTTAGATGCCGAGTATATTAATATATTTGTAATCTATAGTATTGATGTTACCTGTATAACCTTCTCTGGCTACCTTTCTCATGTTAGATGCTGAGTATATTAATATATTTGTAATCTATAGTATTGATGTTTTCTATATAATCCCATGTGTTTACTTCTCCCATGTTAGATGCTGAGTATATTAATATATTTGTAATCTATAGTATTGATGTTTTCTATATAATCCCATGTGTTTACTTCTCTCATGTTAGATGCTGAGTATATTAATATATGTGTAATCTATACTATTGATGTTTTCTATATAATCCCATGTGTTTACTTCTCTCATGTTAGATGCTGAGTATATTAATATATGTGTAATCTATAGTATTGATGTTTTCTATATAATCCCATGTGTTTACTTCTCCCATGTTAGATGCTGAGTATATTAATATATATATATATATATATATATATATATGCAGTATTGATGTTTTCTATATAATCCCATGTGTTTACTTCTCTCATGTTAGATGCTGAGTATATTAATATATCTGTAATCTATAGTATTGATGTTTTCTATATAATCCCATGTGTTTACTTCTCTCATGTTAGATGCTGAGTATGTTAATATATTTGTAATCTATAGTATTGATGTTTTCTATATAATCCCATGTGTTTACTTCTCCCATGTTAGATGCTGAATATATTAATATATTTGTAATCTATAGTATTGATGTTTTCTATATAATCCCATGTGTTTACTTCTCCCATGTTAGATGCTGAGTATATTAATATATTTGTATAATTCGGTATTGATGTTACCTGTATAACCTTCTCTGGCTACCTTTTTCATGTTAATTGCTGAGTACATCAATATATTTCTGATCTGCGGTATTTGTGAGGTCAGCAACGCTGTGAAGCAGATTCCATATTTATTCTATTGTTAAACCAGCAATATTCGTATTACAAGCTACAAGCCGAGTTTAACGGAGTGAATTTTCCAATAAGAACTGAACATTTTTATAAATTTACTACACATTTTTCAAAAGCGAATACTGAATTCCAGGAATGCAATGAATGATGTTGTAGTTGCAGCAATTAAAGTTTGCGTAACTTTGAGATATTAACTAAGTAGCGTAATTATAACGCAAACCTATTCTTGATATCGAATTATATTCAGATTTTTCTTTCATCATCAATATTATTATATTGTTGTTAATATCCCTAGATGGGATATGCAGTTACTTATTATTTCGAAAGAGCTTTGCTTTTGTCAATTCCAACCCATTTCTTTTCATTTCAATAAGTAACTCACACAGGACACATCGATTATTTAGAAGGTTGCAGAGAAAGTACAGCCACCCTAATACATGTTTAAAAATCGAAACTACTCCAAACTTAAAAAAAATAATTTAAACAGTAGATTCAGATAAATATTCTGCGTTTTCAAAACTGAACGTTGAAAGCTGAAAGTTCCGGATTATTTATATTGTCATGTTATGTTTTATGCAGTAAGATTTTCATGGCCGATAATTATGATCTGTTGCTTTTGATATAGCCTACTGTTTTCGAGATTTAAGACTAATGGACATTTTGTAAGAGTACACAGATTTAAAGACTGATGGCCCAAAATAATAAGACTCTTAATTATAAATTACCAAATTATTGTGAATAGAAAAATTTGAGCGACTATAGATTAAACATTCTGAGAAGCAGGGAAAAGAGTAGTAGAGAGGGAAATTGCTGGGCGAATTCAGTGGAACAAGGGGCCAATATTTGTTACACAAAAATAAAGAAATAAACACCGTGAGAAACTCGACTTTATCACCACACCGACATTGTGAATCGCTGTCTCTACTTTAAATGAAGCTATCAACAA
The DNA here is from genome assembly GCA_030762935.1 of Hymenopus coronatus. NCBI lineage: Eukaryota > Metazoa > Arthropoda > Insecta > Mantodea > Hymenopodidae > Hymenopus > Hymenopus coronatus. The sequence continues at coordinate 98,437,132 of CM060891.1, read as the reverse complement.
GCAACAATAACTTCTACCAAGGTGACGCACACATGCTTGCTGTGTGATTTAATCTGTTTTATGTCAACTCAACAACAATGTGGCCATTGCTGCTTAGCAGAATATATTGTTGTATACACATATGCAGTGAGGCGTCTTGACTGGTCATATCAGTGTGTGCTGCTTGGTGCAGTGTAAAATCCAAAAGCATATTAAAACATGCTGAACCTTCTGGTATGTAAAACTGATCAATTCAATTTGCTGCAAACTTAAGGATTTAAATTTTAAAAGAATACACGTAAATATGTTTAAAAACAAGATGAAGATCCAGTATTTGTATAGACATCTATCGGTAGCTATTTCAACGGTAATGATTTAGCTGAAGCCATTTTATTATCAAGAAGTAACAGTAGTAGTAGTAGTATTTGGGGGAATTGTAAGATATGGACATTTTGGGGGTTTTTATGCTGCGTTGCGGGAAATATATATTTTTGATCTGATAACCCTGCTCATTAGTTGCTAATAGCTGTCTCGTGCAAGTGTTAATAAATTCTACCTAGCCTGTGTCACATACTCAGGTGAACCCTCGCACTTGAAATGGTTCTCACAAGTTCCACATTGTAGATTTTGAAAGGACATTATCAAACGTGCCTAAGTACGGTATTTGAACTCTTCTGGCACGCATTGTTGAAACCATTCACAATGCGATGGAGACTACCTGCTCTTCTGAGGTTGAACCACAATTTGCATCACATCAACGTTAGCTAACGGAAACCACACATCAAGATGCCGCACACTGTGGTTGCAAGCAAGGTTCACCTAAATAAGATGTATGTATCTGCTGCGCTATTTGGTGGTCATTAAGCACGTCACAGTCCGCGCAATATGTAAATAAAGGTGTGGCATTATTATAGGACCTAGAAATGCATGATGCGGGAAAACGAACATGAAAGAGATGCACCATATTTACATAAAGACATTTCATGCAATATTGTCTAATTTTTAAAAGCTTTTTTCTGAAATAACCTTAATCTTGTTGCAATGGAGCTAGTGAGATAGAACGTGTCGGAACATGCTCTTCTTTCTTTTTTCACAGTATTTACTAATGTCATGCAAACCGCAAACCAAGACGGATCAGCTTTTACCTTGCTGTTTATGCAACCATTCAAACTATGTGTGGTGCATGATTAGCCCGAGTGTGGTCAAATTCGTTAGAAGGGACATGCTCGAAGCGACATTTGTAGTCAAAATGGAAGACCTTTTGATTTATAATATTCCAAGCGAGGTAATTTATTCAAACCCTTTTACAAAATAAAGCAACAGTTGGAAATTTGTTGGCATATCAGGTTGATGAATTGGTTTAACCAAGACTAAGTCAGCGACTTTTATAAATTCATAACGTTACGGTAATCAATAATGCATTTGAAATTCGTCCCATTTGGAGAATGCTGTTCATAAAAGTAGCTTCATTCATCTATGTGCGTGTTTATATGTTGTTGGTCTGGCCAATAGTTAAATATATAGCCTTGCATATCTGAAAATAGCTTCATAATAATAATAATAATAATAATAATAATAATAATAATGTACCTTTGTCACCAAAATATGCGTGGCAGCACTCGACTACCCATTTCTCCGAACACCGTATAGAACTTTAAACCTGTGACTGAGTTATCTTGCAGAGCAGAAAGAGTCCATTCAGTAAACAAGATGAAAAGTCCAATGAACATAGCTTGCCTCCTCTTGCCGAAGCAAACTTCGGTAGGAATCACACTCCATATGAACCGAACACAGAGCGTGTTTTGCGCAACTCTAGTGTCTATAATTGCATACAATATTTACTAGGAAATGACATTTGTCAATACGAAGTTAAAAATAAAGATTTTACCTTTTTGTGATTCACTTGTAGGATAAAAAGCAACATTAAACGCAGAATCGCCGGTCCATCAATTCCTGCACTAAAAAGCTACCATAACCGTGAAACACAATGGATCATACAAACTCCATTTTCAGTTGTTCTGCAAACATCCATGCCGAAGAAAGAAAAATATTGAAATTGCTCTCAAGGGGATTCGAAACGCCCTATCTTGTCAAAGTTAAGGTTTAACCCATTATCTGAGCAACTATTTAACATAATGAGCCGGACTTTACAAGGTATATTCAGCAATGCCTTTACAATTGATTGATGTAAAATAGAATACTTCTGCTCCTTAGTAGGAAAGATATGATTCTTTTTAATAAAGCTCTAAAAGTTTTATTGAAAAATTATGATTTTTAAATGTAAAAATGTAAAAGTAATCCATAAAAACGTTTTGGTTAAAATAAAACAACTTTAGGTGTGATAACAATTTGAGCCTTTTATGTCAATTAGTTTCTAAGATAAAGGGGGCATTTGTATACAAACGTTTACTTCTTCAGAAATTACTTTCAAACATAGCATTAACTAAACTGTACCCTAACTTTCCACACAAAACCTTGGATTACTTCGAAGCTCTAACATCAATGCAATATGAGTGGGATGCCAATGCTTTCAATAGCCAAAACTAAATCCTTCCGATCAAAATAAAAAAAGATCCCTTCTCTAACACTAATATTTACAAAGTTATTGATGTTTTAGCAAGTGAGTGTGCCAACCTGTTCTAAGAAGCGTGATGATTTTCAACAATATGTTATTGTATTCACAATTAGCGTACCTCTATGAAAGCTATCACCAAAATGGGCGGCACATTAGAAATGCTAAAATGCAATTAAAACATTAAAACAGAAAAAATTACGAAAATCCCATTTCGACTCCCCTTAATGCTATTTTCATAACTAGATGTCGTCCTCCGTGATGTAGGGGTAGTAAGCTACCTCTGGTTGCCAAGATCGCGGGTTGAAACCTGGTGGAGGGCGATGGATTCTTTTGGGCGTACAAGCATGGCTTCCATCGGAAGTGAAGTAAAACCTTTGGAGCCGCAGAAGAACCTCAAACCTGATAAAGATGGCTCTAAGTAAGATTAAGCAGTCTCTCACGCCCAATATAGAATGGGACGCTATAAACTGCAGCAGTTAAAGAGCAACCACAAAAAGAAACTCAGTTCGAATTTACATAATCTGTTCCTTTGAATAAACTATAAGCAATCCGTCCTTTTTTTGTAGACGATACACACTTTATTCCTTTACTCATAACAATAGGCAAGTTAAAGCTTCGGACGCCGGACAATTTTTCACTATAGTTAATATTAAGAACAATTGCAAGAATGTCCAGTATGTTAAATATGTTAAGGATTTTGACTATTTTCGTGTCGGGCTAATTTCTCAAAACTTCACAATGTGTTTTGAATAGTACATTAAGAAGTGAGATGTAAGGATCTAAAGAGATTTTGTGGATTTTTGCCGGTTTATGGGGCCGGCTTACAACAAATGTCGGTGTTATGCACAGGTTTACGATCTTCTAATAACATAATTAAGGTTCACACAAAGTCCCTTTCTTATGGTGGCTCAATTTGGTATTTGGGCATCTACTTGTTTTGTTCTGTTTTTAAATAGATCACACCAGACACGCAAAGCAACACGGCAAGAGATTTACTTTAGGACAAAGTTGCTTGCTCATTTGGAAAATATACTTATTTTACCCCACCTTTCGCCAAAAAGAGGTAAAATATATAATATATTTGTCCTTTCAATCACTACAATATATACAGCCTAAATCTACAAGTCAAGTTACCCAATTGTTGTTCTTGACTTTAATTTAGCTAAATCACTGAATCTGTTTAAATTCATTAAGTTGTTTGTTTGTTTGTTTATGCCGCTTTCACAATAACTTGGATGTTAATAGCACCTCCATTGTGCCCGAATTGCGTCCGTCAGGAGTTGTTTTACAGGAGCACTTTTTAGGAGGGAATGTAAAACACATCAGACCGGGTTTGAAACCGCAACCTTGAAGTCAGAAGACGATTACCTAATCAACAGATCCACCTAGACCAACAGAAATCATTCAAAGCTGCAATTCGTGATCGGGTAATTAATAGCTCTAAAAATTATATTACAAATTTTGTCCCTCTGTATATGATGCTTTAATTCATCTTACTTTCAATATTACATCCTTACAGTAAGTAAAGGGAGTATAAATTCTATACCGAGATTTCACAACATTTTCACATTTTGAGTCCTGCTGAATAAAAGCAAAATCATGTTCACAAAGTTATTTTTGTTGTGTGTGTGAGTGCGTGTGTGTGCGTGTGTCTGACTGTCTGTCTGTGAATATTACGCACAAACGCTCATCTTTCAAGAGTAAGACAACAAGCTTTGCAATAAAAGTCCCCCTTCCCAAACTTCTTTATATATAAAATATAATTATCTATCGATTAATATTTTATTGATTAACAAAATGCCTTTAATCGACTACGTTGTCGTTTAATTGACTTTATTTAGTATTTTCTTTTATTTCTTTACAGCGAATTTAATGCTATTTATACAGGATAATGCCGAATAAACATCTGACATTATAATAAAGGAAATGCTGAGGATATACCTACATTAATTATAACTATAATTGGTGGCTTGCAAGTAAAACCAAATAAATAAAAATCAGGTATGTTCAAGTTCAAATATTCAGCATTATTACATAATGACACAGCACTTTGAAAATGAGAAGTTGACAGTTATGTCAAAACAGTCTACTCCAGTACATCATACATGTCAGTACATAAACATGCACAGAAGTAAAGGCAGCCCTTATCTTATTAACTACAGCATTAATGAACATTATCATACAAGTTATTACATATGCATCTTCGGAAGTAACAGCTCTTGTCTTAGTAATTACAGCAGCAGTGAACACCCTCATACATGTTACTTCATATACATGTTCAGAAGAAAAAGAGCCCTAGTCTTAGTAACAACAGTATCAGTGAACATTATCATACATGTTAATACATATACGTGTTCAGAAGTATAGGCAACCCTTGTCTTAGTAACAACAGCATCAGTGAGCACTCTCATACATGTTTGTACATATACATGTTCAGGAGTAAAGGCAACCTTGGTCTTTAGTAACAACAGCATCAGTGAGCACTCTCATACCTGTTTGTACATATACAAGTTAAGAAGTAAAGGCAACCTTGGTCTTTAGTAACAAAGGCATCAGAGAGCACTCTCATACCTGTTTGTACATAGACATGTTCAGAAGTAAATGCAACCTAGGGCTTTAGTAACAACAGCATCAGTGAGCACTCTCATACCTGTTTGTACATAGACATGTTCAGAAGTAAATGCAACCTAGGGCTTTAGTAACAACAGCATCAGTGAGCACTCTCATACCTGTTTGTACATATACAAGTTAAGAAGTAAAGGCAACCTTGGTCTTTAGTAACAAAGGCATCAGAGAGCACTCTCATACACGTTTGTACATAGACCTGTTAAGGGGTAAACGCAACCTTGGTCTTTAGTAACATCAGCATCAGTGAGCACTCTCTTACCTGTTTGTACATAGACATGTTAAGAGGTAAAGCCAACCTTGGTCTTTAGTAACAACACCATCAGTGAACACTCTCATACACGTTTGTACATAGACATGTTAAGAGGTAAAGGCAACCTTGGTCTTTAGTAACAACAGCATCAGTGAACACTGTCATACACGTTTGTACATATACATGTTAAGAAGTAAATGCAACCTTGGTCCTTAGTAACAACAGCATCAGTGAACACTCGCATACACGTTTGTACATATACATGCTAAGTAGTAAAGGCAACCTTGGTCTTTAGTAACAACAACATCAGTGAACACTCTCATACATGTTTCTATATTTACATGTTAAGAAATAAAGGCAACCTTGGTCTTTAGTAACAACAGCATCAGTGAACACTGTCATACATGCTTGTACATATACATGTTAAGAAGTAAAGGCAACCTTGGTCTTTAGTAACAACAGCATCAGTGAACACTCTCATACATGTTTGTACAAATACATGTTAAGAATTAAAGGCAACCTTGGTCTTTAGTAACACCAGCATCAGTGAACACTCTCATACATGTTAGTACAGATACAAGTTAAAAAGTAAAGGCAACCTTGAACTTAAGTAACAATAGCATCAGTGAACACTCTCATACATGTTTGTACATATACATGTTAAGAAGTAAAGGCAACCTTGGTCTTTAGTAACAACAGCATCAGTGATCACTCTCATACCTGTTTGTACATATACATGTTAAGTAGTAAAGGCAACCTTGGTCTTTAGTAACAATAGCATCAGTTAACACTCTCATACCTGTTTGTACATATACATGTTAAGAAATAAAGGCAGCCTTGGTCTTTAGTAACAGCATCCGTGAACACTCTCATACCTGTTTCTACATATACATGTTAAGAAATAAAGGCAACCTTGGTCTTTAGTAACAGCATCAGTGAACACTCTCATACCTGTTTGTACATATACATGTTAAGAAGTAAAGGCAATATTGGTCTTTAGTAGCAATAGCATCAGTGAACAGTGGCATACATGTTAGTACATATAGATGTTCATAAGTAACGACAGCCCTAGTCCTAATAACAACAGCATCAGTGAACACTGACATTCATGTTAGTACATATACATGTTCAGAAGTAAAGTCAGCCCTTGTCTTAGTAAAATCAACATCAGTGAACACTGTCATATATGTTAGTACATATACATGTTCAGAAGTAAAAGCAGTCCTTGTCTTAATAACAACAGCATCAGTGAACACTGTCATACATGTTAGTACATATACATTTTCAGATGTAAAGGCAGTCCTTATCTTAGTAACAACAACATCAATGAACACTGTCATACATGTTAGTACATATACATGTTCAGAAGTAAGGGCAGTTCTTGACTTAGTAACAACATTAGTGAACACTCTCATACATGTTAATACATATACATGTTCAGAAGTAAGGCAGTCCTTGTCTAGGTAACAACATTAGTGAACACTCTCATACATTTTAGTACATATACATGTTCAGTTGCAAAGGCAGTCCTTGTCTTAGTATCAACAACATAAGTGAACAATCCGAAACATGTTAGTACATATACATGTTCAAAAGCATAGGCAGCCCTTGTCTTAGTAACAACAGCATCAGTGAACACTCTCATACATGTTAGTACATATCCATGTTCAGGAGTAAAGGCAGTCCTTGTCTTAGTGACAACAACATCAGTGAACACTCTCATACATGTCAGTACATATACATGTTCAGAATTAAAGGCAGTCCTTGTCTTAGTAACAACAGCATCAGTGAACACTCTCATACATGTTAGTACATATACATGTTCAGATGTAAAGGCTGTCCTTGTCTTAGTAACAACAACTTCAGAGAACATTCTCATATATGTTAGTAACATACATGTTCAGAAGTAAAGGCAGTCCTTGTCTTAGTAACAACAGCAACAGTGAACACTCTCATATATCTTAGTATATATACATGTTCAGCTGTAATGGCAGTCAATGTCTTAGTAACAACAACATCAGTGAACATTGTCATACATGTTAGTACATATACATGTTCAGATGTAAAGGCAGTGCTTGTCTTAGTAACAACAACATCAATGAAAACTGTCATACATATTAGTACATATACATGCCATAAGTAAAGGTAGCCCTTGTCTTAGTATCAACAACATCAGCGAAGACTGTCATCCAGGTTGGTACATATACATGTTCAGATGTAAAGGTAGCCCTTGTCTTAGTAACAATACATTAGTGAACACTGTCATTCATGTTAGTGTATATACATGTTCAGAACTAAAGGCAGTGTTTGTCTTAAAAACAACAACATAAGTGGACACACCCATACATGTTAGTACATATACATAATCAGAACTAAAGGCAGTCCTTGTCCTAGTAACAACAACATTAGTTAACACTCTCATACATGTTAGTACATATACATTTTCAGATGCAACGGCAGTTCTTGTTTTAGTAACAAGAACATCCGTGAACACTGTCTTACATGTTGGTAGAAATACATGTTCAGATGTAAAGGCAGCCCTTGTTTTAGTAACAAACATCAGTGAAGCACCCGCATTCATGCTAGTACATATACATGTGCAGATTTAAAGGAAGTCCTTGTCTTAGTAACAACAGCAAGAGTGAACACTCTCATACATGTTAGTACATATACATGTTCATATGTAAAGGCAGTCTTTGTTTTAGTAACAAGAACATCAGTGAACACTCTCATAAATGTTAGTATTATACATGTTAAGAAGTAAATCCAGTCCTTGTCTTAGTAACAACATCATTAAACACACTGATACATGTTAGTAATATACATGTTCAGATATAAAGTAAGTCCTTGTCTTAGTAGCAACAGCATCAGTGAACACTCTCATACATGTTAGAACATATACATGTTCAGATGTAAAGGCAGTCCTTGTCTTAGTAGCAACAGCATCAGTGAACACTCTCATACATGTTAGTACATATAACTGTTCAGATGTAAGGCAGTTCTTGTCTTAGTAGCAACAGCATCAGTGTACACTCTCATACATGTTAGAACATATACATGTTCAGAAATAAAGGCAGTCCTTGTCTTAGTAGCAACAGCATCAGTGAACACTCTCATACATGTTAGTACATATAGCTGTTCAGATGTAAGGCAGTTCTTGTCTTAGTAGCAACAGCATCAGTGAACACTCTCATACATGTTAGAACATATACATGTTCAGATGTAAAGGCAGTCCTTGTCTTAGTAGCAACAGCATCAGTGAACACTCTCATAAATGTTAGTACATATACATGTTCAGAACTAAAGGCAGTCCTTGTCTTAGTAACAACAACATCAGTGAACACTCTCATACATGTTAGAACATATACATGTTCAGATGTAAAGGCAGTCCTTGTCTTAGTAGCAACAGCATCAGTGAACACTCTCATACATGTTAGTACATATAGCTGTTCAGATGTAAGGCAGTTCTTGTCTTAGTAGCAACAGCATCAGTGAACACTCTCATACATGTTAGAACATATACATGTTCAGATGTAAAGGCAGTCCTTGTCTTAGTAGCAACAGCATCAGTGAACACTCTCGTACATGTTAGTACATATACATGTTCAGAAATAAAGGCAGTCCTTGTCTTAGTAACAACAACATCAGTGAACACTCTCATACATGTTGGTACATATACATGTTCAGAAGTAAAGGTAGCTCTTGTCTTAGTAACAACAACATCAGTGAACTCTGTCATACATCTTAGTACATATACATTTTCAGATGTAAAGGCAGTCCTTGTCGTAGTAACAACAGCATCAGTGAACACTCTCATACATGTTAGTACATATACATGTTCAGATGTAAAGGCAGCCCTTGTCTTAGCATAATCAACATCGGTGAACACTGTCATACATGTTAGTACATATACATGTTCATAAGTGACGACAGCCCTTGTCTTAGTAACAACAGCATCAGAAAACACTCTCATACATCTTAGTACATATACATGTTCAGTTGTAAAGGAAGTGCTTGTCCTAGTAACAACAGCAGCAGTGAAAACTGTCATACATGTTGGTAATACACATGTTCAGTAGTAAAGGCAGTCCTTGTCATAGTAACAACAGCATCAGTGAGCATTCTCATGCATGATAGCACATGTACATGTTCAGATGTAAAGGCAGTCCTTGCTTTGGTAACAACAACATCAATGAACTTTCTCATACATGTTAGTACATATACATGTTCAGTAGTAAAGGCAGTCCTTGTCATAGTAACAACAGCATCAGTGAGCATTCTCATGCATGATAGCACATGTACATGTTCAGATGTAAAGGCAGTCCTTGCTTTGGTAACAACAACATCAATGAACTTTCTCATACATGTTAGTTCACATAAATGTTCAGATGTAAAGCAGGCTTGTCCTAGTAACAACAACGTCAGTGAACACATTCATACATGTTAGTAATATACATGTTCAGATGTAAAGGCAGTGCTTGTCTTAGTATCAACATCAGTGAACACTCTCATACATCTTAGTATATATACATGTTCAGATGTAAAGGCAGTGCTTGTCTTAGTAACAACAACATCAATGAAAACTGTCATATATATTAGTACATATACATGCCATAAGTACAGGTAGCCCTTGTATTAGTATCAACAACATCATTGAACACTGTCATACAGGTTGGTACATATACATGTTCAGGTGTAAAGGTAACCCTTGTGTTAGTAACAACAACATCAGTGAACACTGTCATTCATGTTAGTGCATATATATGATCAGAACTAAAGGCAGTGCTTGTCTTAAAAACAACAACATCAGTGGACGCACCAATATATGTTAGTACATATACATAATCAGAACTAAAGGCATTCCTTGTCTTAGTAACAACAACATTAGTGAACACTCTCATACATGTTAGTACATATACATTCTCAGATGCAACGGCAGTCCTTGTTTTAGTAACAAGAACTTCCGTGAACACTCTCTTCAATGTTGGTACAAATACTTGTTCAGATGTAAAGGCAGCCCTTGTTTTAGTAACAAACATCAGTGAACACCCGCATTCATGCTAGTTCATATACATGTTCAGATGGAAAGGCAGTAATTGTCTTAGTAACTACAGCAAGAGTGAACACTCTCATACATGTTAGTACATATACATGTTCAGATGTAAAGGCAGTCCTTGTCTTAGTAACAACAACATCAGTGAACACTCTCATAAATTTTAGAATTATATATGTTAAGAAGTAAATCCAGTCCTTGTCTTAGTAACAACAACTTCATTACATGTTAGTAATATACATATTCAGATATAAAGGCAGTCCTTGTCTTAGTAACAACATCAGTGAACACTCTCATACATGTTAGTACATATACATGTTCAGATGTAAAGGCAGCCCCTGTCTTAGTAACAACAACATCCGTGAACACTCTCATATATGTTAGTACATATACATGTTCAGAAGTAAAGGCAGTATTTGTCTTAGTAACAACAGCATCAGTGAACACTCTCATACATGCTAATAATATACATGTTCAGATGTAAAGGCAGCCCTTGTCTTAGTAACAACAACATCAGTAAACACTCTCATACATGTTAGTACATATACATAATCAGAAGTAAAAGCAGTCCTTGTCTTAGTAACAACAGCATCAGTGAACACTCTCATACATGTTAGTACATATACATGTTCAGATGTAAAGGCAGTCCTTATCATAGTAACAACAGCATCAGTTAATACTCTCATAAATGTTAGTACATATACATGTTAAGAGGTAAATCCAGTCCTTGTCTTAGTAACAACATCAGTAAACACTCTCATACATGTTAGTACACATACATGTTCAGAATTAAAGGTAGTCATTGTCTTAGTATCAACAGCATCTATGAACACTCTCATAAATTGTATCAATATACATGTTCAGAATTAAAGGCAGTCCTTGTCTTAGTAACAACCGCATCAGTGAACACTCTCATACATTTTAGTACATATACATGATCAGAATTAAAGGCACTCCTTTTCTTTGTAACAACAGCATCAGTGAACACTCTCATACATGTTATTAATATACATGTTATGAAGTAAAGGCAGTCCTTGTCTTAGTAACAACAGCATCAGTGAGCACTCTCATACATGTTATTAATATACATGTTCCATAGTAAAGGCAGCCCCTGTCTTAGTAAAAACAGCATCAATTAACACTCTCATACATGTGATTAATATACATGTTCAGAAGTAAAGGCAGCCCTTGTTTTAGTAACAACAAATTCAGTGAACACTGTCATACATTATAGTACATATACATGTTGAGAAGTAAAGGTAAACCTTGTCTTAGTAACAACAACAACAGTGAACACTGTCATACATGTTAGTACATATACATGTTCAGAAGTAAAGGCACAGCTTGTCTTAATAACAACAGCATGAGTGAACTGAGTCGTACATGTTAGTACATATACATGTTCAGAAGTAATGGCTGTCCTTGTCTTAGTTACAACAAATGAACTTTGTCATACATGTTAGTACATATACATGTCCAGATGTAAAGGCAGTCGTTGTCTTAGTAACAACAACATCAGTTAATACAGTCATACATGTTAGTACATATACGTGTTCAGATGTAATGGTAGTCCTTATCTTAGTAACAACAGCATCAGTGAACACTCTCATACATGTTAGTACAAATACATGTTCAGAAGTATAGGCAGCCCTTGTCTTAGTAACAACAACAAAGTGAACACTCACATATATGTTAGTACATATACATGTTCAGAATATAGGCAGTTCTGGTCTTAGTAACAACAGCATCAGTGAACACTCTCATACATGTTAGTACATGTACGTGTTCAGAATTAAAAGCAGTCCTTGTCTTAGTAACAACAGCATCAGTGAACACTCTCATACATGTTAGTAATATACATTTTCAGATGTAAAGGCAGCGCTTGTCTTAGTAACAACATCACTGAACACTGTTAGTACATATACATGTTCAGATGTAAAGGCAGCCCCTGTCTTAGTAACAACAACATCGGTGAACACTCTCATACATGTTAGTACATATACATGTTCAGCAGTAAAGGCAGTCCTTGTCATAGTAACAACAGCATCAGTGAGCATTCTCATACATGATATTACATGTACATGTTCAGATGTAAAGGCAGTCCTTGTCTTGGTAACAACAACATCAATGAACTTTCTCATACATGTTAGTTCACATAAATGTTCAGATGTAAAGCAGTGCTTGTCTTAGTAACAACAACGTCAGTGAACACACTCATACATGTTAGTAATATACATTTTCAGATGTAAAGGCAGCGCTTGTCTTAGTAACAACATCAGTGAACACTCTTATACATGTTAGTACATATACATGTTCAGATGTAAAGGCAGTGCTTGTCTTAGTAACAACAGCATCTATGTACACTCTCATACATGCTATTAATATACATGTTCAGAATTAACGGCAGTCCTTGTCTTAGTAACAACCGCATCAGTGAACACTCTCATACATGTTAGTACATATACATGCTCAGAATTAAGGGCAGTCCTTGTCTTAGTAACAACAGCATCAGTGAACACTCTCATACATGTTAGTACATATACATGCTCAGAATTAAGGGCAGTCCTTGTCTTAGTAACAACAGCATCAGTGAACACTCTCATACATGTTATTAATATACATGTTCAGAAGTAAAGGCAGTCCTGTCTTAGTAACAACAGCATCAGTGAACACTCTCATACATGTTATTAATATACATGTTCAGAAGTAAAGGCAGTCCTTGTCTTACTAACAACAGCTTCAATGAACACTCTCATACATGTTGCTAATATACAAGTTCAGAAGTAAAGGCAGTCCTTGTCTTACTAACAACAGCTTCAATTAACACTCTCATACATGTTGCTAATATACATGTTCAGAAGTAAAGGCAGTCCTTGTCTTAGTAACAACAGCATCAGTGAACACTCTCATAAATGTTAATAATAATCATGTTCAGAAGTAATCGCAGTCCTTGTCTTAATAACAACAACATCAGTGAACACTCGCATACATGTTTGTATATATATATATATATGTTAAGAAGTAAAGGCAACCTTGGTCTTTAGTAACAACAGCATTAGTGAACACTCGCACACATGTTTGTACATATACATGTTATGAAGTAAAGGTAACCTTGGTCTTTAGTATCAACAACATCAGTAAACACTCTCATACACGTTTGTACATATATATGTTAAGAAGTAAAGGCAACCTTGGTCTATAGTAACAACAGCATCAGTGAACACTCTCATACATATTTGTACATATACTGGTAAGAAGTAAAGGCAACCTTGGTCTTTAGTAACAACAGCCTCACTTAACACTCTCATATATTTTTGTACATACACATGTTAAGAAATAAAGGCAGCTCATGCCTTAGTAGCACATCAGTGAACAATAACAAAAATACGTGTTAGTAATTATATACATATTCTGAAGTAGAGACTGCCCTTCCTCTAATAACAATGTTTCCAGCATCAGTGAATACTCTCATACATGTTTCTACATATACAGGTTAAGAAGTAAAGGCAACCTTAGACTTTAGTAACAACAGCATCAGAGAAAACTCTCAAACATGTTTGTAGATATACATGTTAAGAATTAAAGGCAACCTTGGTCTTTAGTAACAACAACAATCAGTGAACACTCTCATACATGTTTGAACATGTACATGTTAAAAAGTAAAGGCAGCCTTGGGTTTAGGAACAGTTGCATCAGTGAACCCTGGCATACATGTTTGTACATATACATGTTAAGAAGTAAAGGCCACGTTGGTGTTTAGTAACAACAGCATCAGTGAACACTCATACATGCTAGTACATATACGTGTTAAGACGTAAAGTCAAATATGGTCTTTAGTAACAACAGCATCAGTGAACATTAAAATTCATGTTGGTACATATACATGTTCAGAAGTAAAGGCAGCCCTTGTCTTAGTAACAACAAATTCAGTGTACACTGTCATACATTATAGTTCATATACATCTTCAGATGTAAAGGCAGTCCTTGTCTTAGTAACAACAAATTCAGTGTACACTGTCATACATTATAGTTCATATACATCTTCAGATGTAAAGGCAGCCCTTGTCTTAGTAACAACAAATTCAGTGTACACTGTCATACATTATAGTTCATATACATCTTCAGATGTAAAGGCAGCCCTTGTCTTAGTAACAACAAATTCAGTGTACACTGTCATACATTATAGTTCATATACATCTTCAGATGTAAAGGCAGCCCTTGTCTTAGTAACAACAAATTCAGTGTACACTGTCATACATTATAGTTCATATACATCTTCAGATGTAAAGGCAGTCCTTGTCTTAGTAACAACAAATTCAGTGTACACTGTCATACATTATAGTTCATATACATCTTCAGATGTAAAGGCAGCCCTTGTCTTAGTAACAACAAATTCAGTGTACACTGTCATACATTATAGTTCATATACATCTTCAGATGTAAAGGCAGTCCTTGTCTTAGTAACAACAGCAACAGTGACCACTGTCATACATGTTGGTACATATACATGTTCAGAAGAAAAGGCAGCCCTTGTCTTAATAACAAACATCAGTGAACACTGTCATACATGTTAATACATATACATGTTCAGAAGTAAAGGTAGCCCTTGTTTTAGTAACAACAACAACAACAGTGAACACTGTTATACATGTTAATACATATACATGTTCAGAAGTAAAGGTAGCCTATGTCTTAGTAACAACAACATCAGTGAACACTGTCATACATGTTAATACATATACATGTTCAGAAGTAAAGGTAGCCTATGTCTTAGTAACAACAACAACAGCGATCACTGTCATACATTATAGTACATATACATGTTCAGAAGTAAAGGCAGCCATTGTCTTAGTAACAACAAATTCAGTGTACACTGTCATACATTATAGTTCATATACATCTTCAGATGTAAAGGCAATGCTTGTCTTAGTAACAACAGCATCAGTGAACGCTCCCATACATGTTAGTACATATACATGTTCAGATGTAAAGGCAGCCCTTGTCTTAGTAACAACAGCATCAGTGAACACTCTCATACATGTTAGTCACAAACATATTCAGCATAAAACAGAGCCCTTGTCTTAGTAACAACAACATCAGTCACCACTCTAATACATGTTAGTACATATACATGTTCACAAGTAAAGGAAGCCCTTGTCTTAGTAACAACAGCATCAGTGAACACTCTTATAGATGTTAGAACATATACATGTTCAGATGTAAAGGCAGTCCTTGTCTTAGTAACAACAGCATCAGTGAACACTCTCATACATGTTAGTACATATAGATGTTCAGAAGTATAGGCAGCCCTTGTCTTAGTAACAACAGCATCAGTGAACACTCTCTTACATGTTAGTGATATACGTGTTCAGAAGTATAGGCAGCACTTGTATTAGTAAGAACAGCATGAGTGAACACTCTCATACATGTTAGTACATATACATGTTCAAATGTAAAGGCAATCCTTGTCCTAGTAACAACAGCATCAGTGAACACTCTCATACATTTTAGTAATATACGTGTTCAGAAGTATAGGCAGCACTTGTATTAGTAAGAACAGCATGAGTGAACACTCTCATACATGTTAGTACATATACATGTTCAAATGTAAAGGCAATCCTTGTCCTAGTAACAACAACATCAGTGAACACTCTCATACATGTTAGTACAAATACATGTTCAGATGTAAAGGCAGCCCTTGTCTTAGTAACAACAGTATCAGTGAACACTCTCATACATGTTAGAACATATAGTTGTTCAGATGTAAATGCAGTCCTTGTCTTAATAACAACAGCATCAGTGAACACTCTCATACATGTTAGTACATATACATGTTCAGATGTAAAGGCAGTCCTTGTCCTATTAGCAACAGCATCAGTGAACACTCTCATACATCTTAGTACATATACATGTTCAGATGTAAAGGTAGCCGTTGTGTTAGAAACAATATTTCCAGCATCTGGGAACACTTTCACAATGGTGCTACTTATACTGTCTCATAAGTAATTTTTATATAATGTCACAGATATTAGATGTTAATAACAACCACACATGAACTGCATCTTAAGTTGTCACATTTTGCAATGTGTATTTCTAGCATATTGCATGTTTGTGGTCATATATTATCTGGAAACCTTTAATTTCATATCCTACAATTAGCTACCCCATACCTAACCGGAATATCACCGGGTTGTGTTTTTTAAGAATTTGCCAACAGTTGTTTGTGCAGTATGTCCTTGCTTATAATTTGGAAACCAGCTAATTATTATACATATTTAGCTTTATTAAGAAACAAAAAAACATCTGCTAACTTTAATGGCATTCTAACTTGCTAAACCAAATTGAAAATAATAATTACAGTAATAATAATAATAATAATAATAATAATAATAATAATAATAATAATAATAATAATAATAATAATAATAATAATACTGATAATAATATAAAACACAAGGTTTGTAGAACGCAGTACAGTTATTTTTTCTTTACCCAACAACCATTTAAATTGGTTCAATTAATCTATTAAATACATTGGTCGGTTAATCGTTGATTAAGATTAATTGGTTAATGGGTTTGTTTGGTGATTAAATCACAGCTATTTATTAATTTTATTACTTCATAAACGGCTGTAATATTTTTACTAAGACATATATACTTAAAATATTTGCATAAAGTGTTCTTTAATCTATTTGGCCTCTGTATAATAACTATGAGAGATAGTTCAATATAGATAAAATCTTTCAAAATAAGATTATACTTTATATCACACACACACATATTTTTATATATATATATATATATATTGGCATTTCACATATATTTTCGAGATATTCTTTGCTACCGCTTTAAAATTGTAAATATTTTTCTAATTTTACCCTCTTTATTCCATAATTACAATATGGAGAGGAAGTATTTGATGTTAAGCTTTCACCAGATGTAGATATACATTTTGAGGCTCGCTGAATAAAAAGTCTGATGTGATGCATCCACGAGACTTTTTTGCCCATTCTTCAGCAAATTTATCTTTTAAAAAACTTATTCTACTATCGACATCATATTATTCAAGATAGCATGTGCAGAATTACCCTTAATACTCATTTCCGTGTAGATACAACAGCTTTAAGGGAGTTATTGAAATCTCCAAGGAGCTGATAGGCTTTAAAATTCGTATCTCTTTGCTTGACCAGTAGAAAGGAAAACCGAATAACGACTTCTCATTTTATAAATAGAAGTTGAAACCAATAGCAAGTAATATCTGGAAATGGTTTATGCCAGAAGAAAGATTTCGATATAAATGGATGTTTTGACAAGATCAACGCTTGCTGTGTAGTAAGATTTTGTCTATCTCCAACGGATACCAGTTATACAAAAGTCATCCATAAAGAAGAGGCCATTATCATAATCATATCTAATCGTTTGAGCCATTTTGATGACATCAAAGAGTTCAAAAAATATATGCAAAGGATAATTGTGCATAGGAGCATTTTCTTAAAAAATTTCTAGTTGCTTCTTTGGAAGTTGCATAACATAAATTTGGTATGTAACAGACTTTTCGTTTCTTATTCCTGGTGTTTAAAAACAGACCTATGAACGTCTGTAAAAATTGTTTTTATTCAGGGGGCTTCAAAACATTATTTTTCGGTGAAATCATAACATTTAAATTTTGGATAGAATATTACGCTTTCTCTACATTTGTGTTCATTGTTTGTTTTAGAGAAAGTAAAACGAAAAGCATTAATAAAAAAACTTGGTTTGTGTATCTATCTGTGTTGTAAATGGCGTAACTCAAAAACTAAATGTGGGTTAAGTACCAGGTATATTTAAGTCCAGGAACTTCTTAGGATGTGACAAATAAGATTTTCAAGAAAATGTTCCCTTCCAAAACTTCCCTGTACATTGATATTACTTTTGATTTGTAATCAAAATTGCAGTACGATTTTTTATTAAAGTATTATAACTACATCTATTTAATAAACTTTTAAAAAATATTTAATTTAAATAAAAAAACAAAAACAAAAACAAATGTAGTGTCTTGAATTTATTTATGAGGGCTGTGCTAAGTAACAAAGAACAAATGCCTACTCTACCAAAATAATTACATTTACCCAAAATACATTCTAAGAAGACACAAAAATGCTTTTATTTTGGCGACTTTGACAAATTTCGATCAATTTTTAAATTGTTGGTGCAAAACATTTACCATACATTAAAGTACACATGTTCAATGTTTTATTCTCCTACGTCAGATGTAACACGTATGTTTGGACGCCATCTTAAAGCGTTGCTCTTTTTAAATGACTCCCTATGTCAAAGTTTAAGACCATTTTCACAAGTTCAGTTATTTTTCCATATTCAGAATCTATCTTTTCCCACCAAAGCTGTGTTACAGATCTGATAATTTTCCACAATGTACTTTAGAATGTGTGCAATAAAATTATATATTTAATTTTGGTCATTTTAGTATTAAAATTATCAAGATAATCATACTCTATTTCTAGTTATTTTGTTTGCAGTATAGAATATTTTAAAAAAAGTAAGTATCAAATATGGGAGAATATCAATAAAAATGGTTTATACAAAGCTATATAGTTTTAAAGAATAACACTTTGAATACAATATCTGTCAGAGAAGATTGATATAAATTAACTAACAGATCAGTAATGACGCTACATATTATGCTGAAATGTAGTATAGATACTTCTGTTTTTGCAAGTAATGCAAGTGTAAAAAGGCAATGCTCTCTAACTCTAATACGTCATAAATGACTTATAGCAATGCGATGATACCTTAAAGCACTTTTCAAAATATTGGTTTGTTTTATTACACTTTCAGTAATATTTTATAACTACACAAATTCCATTTAAAAATGTTAAGGCATAGAAATTACGTCCATCTAAATTTGTTCTGAGGTTTATGGTTTCCGAGATATGAGGCTTTGACGCTTACTTGAACTAACTTTAGGTTATACATGTTAGTATGTAGTGTAGAATTAAAACATAGTTCAGAACCTGTTTTTTTAAATTAATATTACCGTGGAGGTGAAAAGTGCAACCCTCGGCCGAAGTGCCATGGCTACGAGGATATGTACGGCTCTCCGCTCTGCTGCGGCATATCCATTAAAAATCCCCTCCATGTAACATGCACCAGGGCTGTCCCAGAAGTACCCGACCTAACAAAGCACAAACATTTTGGAGGAAACCAACTTTACTTTTCTACATAGTCTCCTTTGTTGATGTTCAATAGCTTTCATACCCTGTTTATAGTGAGAACTATCCATCTGTGCAAAATAGTCATCAACTGCAGCCTCCACCTCTTCATTGTTGGCAAATCTTCTACCACCAAGCCATTTCTTCAAGTTCGGAAACAGAAAATAATCAGTGGGGGATAAATCTGACGAATAGGGTGCATGAGGAAGCATTTCGAACTTTAAACTCATTGATTTTGGCCATGGCGATAATGGACGTGGGAATTGCTGCAATGTCTTGATGAAAGAAAAACTTTATTTTTCCTAAATGCGGCCGTTTTTGCTTAATTTCATCACTCAAACGCTGTAACAAGTTCGCATAATATTTGCATTTATTACTTTTTCTTTTTTGTGATAATCAATGAAAAATCCCGCTTGCGTCCCAGAAAACTGACGCCATGATCCTGCCTGCAGGTGGAACTGTCTTCGCATTCTTTAAGGTCAATTCTCCCCTTCCAATCCACTGTTTTGATTGTTCCTTCGTATCAGGTGTGAAGTGATGGACCTAGGTTTCATCCATTGCTATGAATTCACGCAAAAACTCAACTTTATTGTAGGGAAACATTGCCATACTCGACTAAAACATCCTCACGACGCTCTTTTGATGCTATTGTGAGCAAATGCGGCACCAACCTTACACACAACTTTCTCATATCCAAATTTTCTGTCAGCATGCAAAGTACAGAACTTTTTGAAATGTCTGCAATGGCTCTCCGCTGTCTCTTCCTTGTCATCTTCCGAAGAGTCGTAAGAGAAGTTCCCTCTGTACTTTGCAGGGTTGTCGCGCATCAAGGACTTGCAGAAGTATCTGCGGGAGATCTACCAGCTTTCGTTTGATGGTAGTCGGGTATCAAGGACTTGCAGAAGTTTCTGCGAGAGATCTTCAAGCTTTCGTTTGATGATAGTCGGGTATCAAGGGCTTGCAGAAGTATCTGCGAGAGATCTGCAAGCTTTCGTTTGATGATAGTCGGGTATTAAGGACTTGCAGAAGTATCTGCGAGAGATCTGCAAGCTTTCGTTTGATGATTGTCGGGTATTAAGGACTTGCAAAATTATTTACAACAGAATGCAGGGGCGTTCAACATGCTGACAACTTGCGTTTGAGGCTGCCGAACATCAAGGCCTTGCAAAACTATTTAGTATGCTAATAAGTTCCGTTCAAGTCTTTTGCTAAACTATTTACAAGGGAATGCAAGAGGGTTCAGTATGCTAAAACCTTCCGTTTAATGGCTATCGGGGATTTACCTGATGGAGAACACAGCATCATTGAGAGTCCTATGATGTTTGGTTATCGTGCATTAAGGCCATATAAGCCTGTCATGTAAGCTTTGTATTTGTAGAAGAAGAAATTGCAAAGTAAATCAATGTTTTAAAATATTTTTGAAATCGAATTTGATGTAAGTTTGATAATTTGGGGGGGGGGGCAGAAGCTTCGTTTTATTTTAGGTACATCAACCTTCCTGCAGGGGAACGGATTTGCTTTCAAGAATATTAATCACATAACAACAATGATAACTGGGGTAAATATAACTGTCATTATATAGACACTAAAATCATAAACAAAAAAAAAAAAAAAAAAACTATTCAATTTATGACGATGTATATAAATTTGTCGCACACTAATTCTTCTAAAGTTATATAATACCACAAAAATAGCTCTATGTTCTAAGTACAATATTATGACATGACAATTAGCGCAGTGTGCAATGATATGCCAAAGTAGGAAACAAAAATTATTATAATTCAAACTAGCTTACATTTAACTGCTCACTAATTGAAAGTGTAATAAATTCTGTTGTCTATGAAAACCTAGAGTATAAACTGTTTTATTTGTTTAAGCTGTGGATATGCTACAGTAAAGCAAGCTGTGCAGCATCCCACGTTTTGTAACTCAAATGCATAAGGAAAACTATTTTCCAAAGTGCATTTTTGCAACAAGCAACAAACACTGTAGGAAAATGTTAAAATATTATAACATGTTCTACAATTTAAAAAAAAAAAAAAATGAAATGTGTCATCCATCGCGTATTTTATTGCATTAGTTAATTCTTTGTTTTATTGCATGTCTTATTCCACTATAGTTTATTGATTACGCCACTGTTGCATACCACTATGCTACCAATAAGTTACATACCGTAAAGAAAGAATGAATTGCTTAAAGTTACCAGAGTAACTGAAAATGCCGTATATCGGAATATACGTTTAATTAATTACTTGTAAGCCATTTTCTTTCTCGTGTATCTAATAAAAAATGAAACTGTTTAAATACTCACATTTAACATGTAAAATGTGTACATCCTACTTATTTTAATAACTTTTGGAAACAACTTTTGCCAAAAAATTGATATTCGGTTTTATATAACAAATGAAAATTATTCTCTGAGTTTTGGTTGTATAATCTGAAATGGAAAAAAAGGAAATACAATAGATAATTGACATTAGCTGCAGATATGCGAACATAGTTTTAGATAATCTAATGAATTGTATATGGATGTTTATAAATGGGTCTCATGTTTCTTCATTATATCAGTTGGAAATGTTCAAGAAGGTTTATATTTGCTTAGTATCGCATGCTTTGTTCCATGGCCTAGTTGGGTATTCTGCATCAGGACTGCACACGCGCGTTTTAACCTTCTTTTCTCCGAACTCAGAGATGGTTTTATTATGCTAATGTAATACTGTTATAGAGCTATTAAGCTATGAAATATTACCTCAGCTCACTGCATCGTTTATATAGTAATAGCGATTATTTATATAGAAACCATAAATATACAGACAATAACATTGGATAAGCAAAGATTATTATTATAATATTCCTGCCAAGTATTAGGCCTAGTGGCCTGTTATGGTCTCGGTCTTCTTCCTTGTGGTCTGTAATTTAATATTTCACGTGCAACAGTAAGGAATACAAAACATAGAAATGGTGCATCTGTTCTTATTGTTAACACACTTTAGACGATATATGCACGGATCGATTACTTATGTTACAGCAGAGTGCGAAGTCGATGAAGCAGACATTTAAGCGAAAATATTTCTCTTCAGAGTAGGATAAATTTCAGAAAGAATTAAAGAAAGGAAATTAAATTTATAAATACCCTCCAAATTCTTCCCGGTGAGCTATAGGTATGGCTCATAAGAAATTAAATGTATTAATTTTTTCGGATTCACAATGAAATATACTTTCTCACTAATGCCATGATTATTTAAAAGTATTGATAAATAATTGCAATAGGGTAAGAATAATCTACTCCTGGTAAGTCTTCCTGAAGCGGTTGTTCACACATATATAAGTTTTTTAAATAATAATAGTAATAATAATAATAGCAACAATATGAAGAAGAGGAAGAAGAAAAAGGATGATAATAGTACATTAACAGCGCAGAGTAAAACAATAAAGACCTCCTTAAATGAGTTTTGATAGAATGCATTAATATATGCTCCATTCACATGCTTGCTTTCTAAAGTTTAACACTGGCATTTGTATTTCAGCAACTGATCATTGTTCTAACATCGGTCTTACTTTCATACGCTTTTAGGAGTTAAGATAAGCCAAATCTTGCATTAGATTCGAAGCTTAGTTGTTGAGATTGCACTGAAAAATGCAGGATTTGAGGTCTTCTAAACCTCTCAAAATGAATAAAACCAAAGAAAGTTGTGTGTATATGTGTGGGTGTGTGTATGTAAGGGAGAGAGAGAGGGGGAGAGATAGAGAGAGTGAGAGTAATTCAATAACGAAACGTAGTAAATTTAACTTAACTCTTTTTTTTTTTTTGAGGTTAAAAATTGGTTATTTTTAGAAACTGCTCCGCAAATACTGCGCCCAGAAAGACTTTTGTCTACATATACAAATATTCACACCCCTTTCTCTTATAGTTTTAAACGATTGTTTTGTTGTAGTTTTCATTATAATTTAAATAAAGTGCTTCGTGTGCATAATGAGTTTAAATATAATATATACACTTTTTTTTCTAAAGCTAAAGCAAATGTATAAATAGTGGATAGAGTTTTTCGACCAAGTGTTTTCCTAAAAGGGAATGTTTTCTTAAGTTACATAAGTTGTATTTGGTAACTTCTGAATGAATCCATTTAAGAACAGAATTTTAAATTTCAAATGTTAAAATTTAAAAATGGGGTGTTTTATATAACAAAGCATGCAAAATGCACTGAAAAAATAAATAGGGTATTAATTATTTGTAGAATATAAAAATATCTTTAATGTAATTAGGAAATATATGAAAGTGAAGTGAGATATGTAGAACAAGTAAACACGACTATTTTTTTTAAATATTTGAATCATATTTTTGTTCAGATTTTACTAAGGAATAGCACATCTGTGTTTTAGCATGATGAATTAAATTCGTAGAATGCCTTTCATACAATGGCCTATGAAACACTTCCATTGTTATTTAATGTTATATATTTGCGAAAGCGTAATAAAATGCTATTTAAAATGCTGCATTTAATTTTAAAAAAGTGTTTGATATTAGCTACCTACGCTGATGTAAACTATTTAATATGTTAAGCAATAAAGGTTTTAATTTTAGGTGAATAATTATTCATGTATATTTTAAATGTTGGTCGTCGTCCCTCTGCATCTGCAAAAAAACGCATGCACGCATTTATAGTGAATACTTAAAATGATTAATAATAAATAGGTAGAGTGTGAATTGTTGTATAGACACTAGGTAGAATGACTGTGAAAATAGCTGAAAGGCACTACAGGCACTCTTACAATGAAACCCTCTTTTACTCTTGTCGAACAAACTTGTCTTTATATTGCACTAACATGTTTGCACTTTCTAAAGTTGCTATTTATGGCTATAAAATCATTATTCACAGTTAATGGTCGGCAATTGGTAAAATAAATGAGATT
This sequence comes from Hymenopus coronatus, assembly GCA_030762935.1. Taxonomy (NCBI): domain Eukaryota; kingdom Metazoa; phylum Arthropoda; class Insecta; order Mantodea; family Hymenopodidae; genus Hymenopus; species Hymenopus coronatus. The sequence continues at coordinate 98,412,527 of CM060891.1, read as the reverse complement.
ATGGCGAACGTTTCTACCGCAGCTAGGCTTGAGCAGATCTGGGGGCCAATATTACTGTCAGCTAAAGTTTAACATTAGCAAACTGTATAGGATTTAATGCGTGTTTGTTTGCCTGGGGATATACAGTAATGTAAATAAGAAGCAATTAATAAAGCATCAACCTTCTGGTTAAACTCTCTTGAGTTGCTGGTTGCCCGGAGTGGGTTTAAGTAAGCAATTAGTTACAGCATTACTGTTCCGTTTCTTGAGAGCGCCAAAGCGAGTCTTGAAGCTGTTCAGCTCTCATCATTTTCAATGACATCTGGGGAGGAAGATGACTAACGTTTATAATATAAGGAGAGACCTTGATTTTTCAACATTTTGTTTAGAAATCTCCTCTGTGTGTTTTGTATATTGGTTATGCACGTCTAAAGTTTCTTATGAAAGGTCACAATTGAATTTCGCATGTGTGCAGGATGCTTTTCAAGCATGGGACAGCTTCAGATGATCCTTTACAAGCAACTGGCTTTGACTGTTACAGATAAGGCTCGTCTGCTTATTCCATTTTTAGCTGAGTGATAACTAAATGCTTTGTGTCACTTCATAAATGTGATAATAGTATGATATATAAGGATGTGCTTCTGAACCTGTTTCAGATCCATATAAATGTGATAATAGTATGATATATAAGGATGTGCTTCTGAACCTGTTTCAGATCCACATAAATGTGATAATAGTATGATATATAAGGATGTGCTTCTGAACCTGTTTCAGATCCACATAAATGTCATAATAGTATGATATATAAGGATGTGCTTCTGAACCTGTTTCAGATCCATATAAATGTGATAATAGTATGATATATAAGGATGTGCTTCTGAACCTGTTTCAGATCCACATAAATGTGATAATAGTATGATATATAAGGATGTGCTTCTGAACCTGTTTCAGATCCACATAAATGTCATAATAGTATGATATATAAGGATGTGCTTCTGAACCTGTTTCAGATCCACATAAATATGATAATAGTATGATATATAAGGATGTGCTTCTGAACCTGTTTCAGATCCACATAAATATGATAATAGTATGATATATAAGGATGTGCTTCTGAACCTGTTTCAGATCCACATAAATGTGATAATAGTATGATATATAAGGATGTGCTTCTGAACCTGTTTCAGATCCACATAAATGTCATAATAGTATTATATATAAGGATGTGCTTCTGAACCTGTTTCAGATCCACATAAATGTGATAATAGTATTATATATAAGGATGTGCTTCTGAACCTGTTTCAGATCCATATAAATGTGATAATAGTATTATATATAAGGATGTGCTTCTGAACCTGTTTCAGATCCATATAAATGTGATAATAGTATTATATATAAGGATGTGCTTCTGAACCTGTTTCAGATCCATATAAATGTGATAATAGTATGATATATAAGGATGTGCTTCTGAACCTGTTTCAGATCCACATAAATGTAATAATAGTATTATATATAAGGATGTGCTTCTGAACCTGTTTCAGATGCACATGCAAGTCATTACATGATAAGTCACATCTTTTTGGGAGCTTTATCCTTCCTCTATTTTTATTGTCTCTAGCACGTATGTACACCTTTGGACAAAACAAATGAGCCAAGTCTGGAACGCCAAATTTGTGCAAGTCTTACACCGCACAGCGCCTTGAGTATACTATCCGCCATATTGTTGTGTAGTGGCAGCAAAAAGTTGTCACAAGTTCCAAATCCTAATATTACTAACGCGTCTGATTAATAATCATAACCAAATACATAACTTAAGCTTTTTCAGCAACAAACTATCAATATTAACTGAAACTATTGATAACAGAAAACACAGTGCAGTTTGCATTGTACGGCATTGCTAAACCTGCCACCTTCCATGGGCATGTAGCACCATATATGTATTTTCCTTCCCTTAATGAGTTTGAATAAACACATAGCGGCTATTTATTTTAGATATACCTGTTTCATATAGAAAATTGGGCAAAGTTATGTTTATTATGATGCTTTTTTAAGGATTTTTTCTACCAACAGCAATTTGCTGACATAAAGCGTAGAATAGTGCGACAACACATTCGGTAATGATAACAAAAAATCTGTATTTATAGTATGAAAATACACTAAAAGTATTGTTAAGAAAACCAATGTTTTGAAACAGTTTTAGGAATCCAGTTTTGAGCAAATTTGATTTTGTTGTCGTTGTTTTGTTTGTTTGTTGTTTTTACTCAACACACCCTTCCCAAACTGAGTCTACAGTAAATTGCCAACCGCAACTGGAATAACGTGACATTTTCAAATAAGGTGACATTTTTTTTCACACGCAAGGGAAAGGTGAGTGATTATCTATCGTCCAAAGAGGTCCCGATATGATGCAGATTACATGGCTTCACAATTCCATCATGGTCGCGTATCTATATCGTGTTGGGGCTGGATATCAATGGGCAGTCTAGGTGCGCTGTAGCAGCTTGAGGCTACACTGAACGGTGTGCAGTACACGGATGGGGTTTCCCGATGGAATTGTTGAATTTGTACAGGATAATCATCCTGTCTATACATCGCGAAAGGGTTCAAACTTTTTTCAGACAGGCAGGCTATCAAAGTGGTGGACTGATCTCCCTGTTTCACAAGACTTCAACCCTATTGAGAACGTGTGGCCTGAAGCAAAAAGAGAGCTGCGCTCCAATTTACCTGTAGATGGCCGAAGGACAACAGGTAATTCCTGGGCACAAATTCAACAAGCCTGGGATCTTGTAGCTTCTCGTCCACATTACTGCAGGCATTTGATTTTGTCTATGCCCCTAAGATTAATGGAAGTCTGAGGGTCCATACATCCAATATTAATTATCTTTATTTTTTTGTTTAAGTTTTAGAAAACAATAGGTTGTTTACGCATATTTCAGTTATTTAACACGAATTTTAAATGAATTATGCTTTTGTTGCCATAGATAGGCCCATAACTATAAATTCTAAAGTTATATTAATGCAATATTATGTCCAATCATAAAATTAACAAACATAAAACAATGATAAGCAGCGCAAGATTTGAACCTAGGAATTTATAAGAGGAAGCAAGGCTTTCTTAACCTCTCGGCCAACGTGACGTATCTGTTTTCAGTAATCATAAGTTAACCATCAGTCACAGACCACGGTACCTTCTTCTGCGTGCAGTGTGAACACAGGTTTTACGAAGATACACGAAACTCTTCGATCTACACATGAAATCTCGGAATGAATCATGTTTTGTGTCCACGACTGTACATACAATATGCATAGTAGCTATAGAAGGTATTATATTCCACCAAAATGTTGATCAAGAATTACTCGGAGGTCCCTTGAGCCAAAAAGAAACACTTTTAGAAAAATGTGCGTGTTTGGGTATGTGTCTGTGAACAGCATAACTGAAAAATTAAAAGACTATTAACTACTAATCTTGAAATTTTTACTTAGTATCTTCCAAGAATGCGACACGAAGAGTTTCAGGAAAATCCCCCCAGCACAAACATGGCTGTAACGATTATGATTAAAATGCCATATTTTGAAGATATCTACATCTTAAATAAAAGTTATATTTTGAATTTTTTGAGAATATCCTCTAAAGACCTCTTTATTCTGGATGAAATTTGCAGAACTTTACATAACTGTTAAGCCGTACGAGATGGACCGAAGCTTGCTACATAAAAATCTAGATCTTGTTAAAACACATTATTTATTATATATACGTTTTTTCCTGTAGAGTTCACTGTTTTCAAGATATTGTATGTTATTCTCTTCAGTTTAAATTACTGAACTTTTCCCAAACGGGAAACACCTTTTATTTCATCTCTCTTGTTTTACTGCTGTCTATGCAAAGCAAATCAAATCTCAATTGTTTCACATAGCGACAAGCTTTTAAAAGATTTGAATATCGCTTTAGACTAGTATATTCCTATTTTCCTTCTACCTACAAAGAAACAATTCTGCTAAAGTTTATCTCGATTAGCATTTTGTGGATAAAAAAATGTAAATGGCGTGTTATTTATGGACGCTCTTTAACTACTCTGGTTCTCAGCGCCCCATTCTAAATTGGGAGTGAAACGCCGCTTAATTTTGCTCAGAGGCCTCTCTATCAGGCTTGAGATTCTTATACGAGCCGTAAATCTACGTCACGGGACCAACGGCTTTACTTCCCTTCCGAAAGATGCCATGCTAAGGATTTTTACAGCCGAAAAAATGCATGGTCCTCCGCCGGGCTTGAATGGTAACCATTACACCACGGAGGGCAACTTGTAGATAAAACAATAATCTTTTGTTAGAACTGTTTGTATATGAAACGACTAGAGAAAGTTATGGGAAAGGAACGCATCACACTTTTAGTTTTTACAAATTTGAATTAGTGTACTTAATATTGAGTCTTCCTTACAAAAAACCGTTTAATCCGATCAAATAATGCATTCCAAATCTCAACAGGTTCTATACTTTGTCATTCTTGAATATTTTAATGTGTGTTATATAACTGTTCTGGGTATCCTATAAACTAGTTTCAAGTGCATCTAAATACAAACTACACACTTTAACCGTTTTCCCTCCCAAGAGCGTTACCGCTTTTAATTTCCCCTTAACCCGGCAGTACTGACACTATCAGTATTTACTTGCACAATAGCGATAACTGAAAAACTATTAACATTTCAATAAAATAAAATATATTATTTATAATACAATGTATACTAGAAATAAATCCCTTTAGCTGAGTTTCAATTACATTTATTTAAAGTTTGCAGATTGTACGTCATTGAGAGTGTTTTGCCAGAATAGCGACCGCCAAGAATGCTGGTTTTCGTAGAAGCGGAAACATTACTGTGACTGCATTACAATCTCTTTGGTTCTCATTGTTACTAAAAGGTTTTTGCAGCGTTTTTTAAGCATAACATTGTGAGAATAACCTAAGGCGTCAGTATTTACTATAAAAGTGAAATAGTGTGCCACATACACACTGCTTGTACAAAGAATTCTAAAGTCCGAATATGGCATTTGTCGCTTGAAAACATACATTTGCTCTACATTTCAATTAGAATATTTAAAGAATTCTCACCATTGTTTATTATGAATGGTAAAATGAGGCCACACAGCATGTAAATTATCTGGTAGAGAGGATATAAAAAAATCTGCTACATCTCTGTAACAAATTATTGTTAAAAAGCATATTCTTCTATTTACTTCATGATAATCTGGATAAACATTAGTAGAAACTGTCTTAATTACTTGCTTAACTGTCAGTAGAAGGAAAATAAGGGAATACACTAGGCTAAAGCGATAGTCAAACATTTTATAAGCCATGTGGTCAAAATCTGTTTCTATGCGGAGCCAGGAGTTTACAACTTTACGTGTGAGAAAAGTTTAAAGTATCTTAAATCTGAAACAAATAACAAGGAATATCTCAGTAATGGTCAATTCCACGAAAAACTATATGACATAAATTGTATGATTTAACGTGCTCTACATTTTTTGTATAGTAAGTTTCTGTTTATCTCTTACAGTTTACCATTTATGCAAATTTCAGAAAAATGTATTAAAAATAAATAGGTCTTTAGGGGCTATTCCCAGAAAATTCAACATATACATTTTCTTTGTCATATAAGCTTCTTGAATATACACTATTTTAATCAAAATTACTACAGCCATTTTTGAGAAAATCAAAAAGTTCGACATTTCTTTCATATTAAGGTAGTTTAAGTTGGAGGGGGGGGGATTTTGCTCAAAATCTTCGTGTCGAATGCCTGGAAGATACTCAGCCTAAATTTTAAGATTGGTATTTTACCGAGTTTTCGTTTTTGAGTTATCGTGTTCACAGACACACGCGGACTTATTTCCAATTTTTATACGGGGACCCTAAAACGTGTATTTCCGGTGATATCTCGGTGTAGAGATTTTGGGTGGAATGCAATACATCCTCTATACATCTACATATTACGTGTGGGAAAAGAAACATCTATATTCTATTCACGTCCTTTCGCACCTATTACTAGGTACCTATTACATCAACAGATGATTCTAGCAAAAGCCTAATCTTCTCTTTAACTCAATTACCGGAAATGGTTTTCTACTTATTTCCTTTGAAGTAGAAAGGAATAATGCACTAGGCCAAAGCGAAAAGCTTATCTCTTGAAAGCAAGTTATTTGGTACAAGTTTTATTTCCTTCTTTTTGCATGGCCAGGATGAAAAGGAAAATATCGACTTTCCATATGAGAAATGTCCAAGTATTAGTAGTTTTAAAACAATAAAAGGAATATCTCGGAAATGGTTAACTAAAGAACAAAAAATTATTTGACGTCAATTAACCAGAACTCGATTATATGTGGTAATGTCTCTTTTAGTTTACCAATTATGCAAAAGAGGGCTTCGGAGGCTATTCCAATAACATTGAAGATTTACATTCCATTAGACACGAAAATGAACTAAACATATCAGCGGTATTTTAATAAAATCGTTAGTCATTTTTGAGCAAAAGAATCCATTCACATGGCTTTCGCTACATTACCGTAACAAATTATTGTTAAAGAGGTTATCTTTATAATAATCGAGATAAACATTGACAGCAATTGTCTTAATTACTTACTCCCTTTTAAGTAGGGCAATACGCTGGCCTAAAACAATAGTCACATCTTTAAAAGCTTTTTGGCATGTGGTTTACAGCTTTCCGTCTGAGAAAAGTTTAAGCATTTTAAATCTGTAACAAATAAAAGGAATATCTCCGAAATGGTCAATTCCACGAAAAAAAAAATACATATGACATAAATTGTGTGTTCTAACGATCTCCATTTCTGTGTAGTAAATGTTTGTCTATTTCTCACGGTTTACTAGTTACGCAAAATTCTTTCAGAATAAAGAGATCTTTAAAGGCTATTCCCAGAAAATTCAAAATGTGCATTTTATTTTGCATTTTTGAGAATATCAAAATTTTGGAAATATTTTCCGTGTAAAGGGTAATTTGGGGTAGTATTTTTTTCAAAATTTTCGTGCCGCATCCCTGGAAGATATTCAACTGAATTACCAACTTTAGTATTTTAAGGACTTTTCGTTTTTCAGTTATCGTGTTCACGGACACACACACGCGTGGGCGCGCGCGGAACCTTTACTGAAAATGCTTTTTGGATACAGGGACCCTAAAACGTGTATTTACTGTGAAATTTCGGTATCGAATTTTTTGGAGGAATGCAATACCTTCACATATATAGTACGTGTAGTGAAAATAAAAATAAATAAAAACATAGTAAGTGTAGAGAAAGCAAAAATAAAAAACAATAAAGGAAATTCAGAAAGCTTTCCTGTAAATCACTTTTGTTTTTCGTTGTTTTTATTTTCTGTTTACAGATACAGGGACAAACACGCGGATGTTTTTCTAAAAAGGTTTCTTTGTGGTATCAGGGAACCTCAAAACATATTTCAGGCGAAATGTCGACATTGTATTTTGGGTGAATACAGAACCTTCTATACACACTACGTTGTAGAGTAAGCAAATAGTCCTATTTTTTTGCTGTCAAAAGAACCATTTAACCATTTACATGAAGGAGCGTATAACGTCTTTTTTAATATATATATTTTACACTTCAGTGAGAATAATATTGGAGGAGAGGAACCAAAACCGATATATGATTTTGTTTTTAGGCTCTCAAATTATATGGAAACTTTAGAATCAAAATATACATGCGGATATGTACCCTATACTTTACTAAACTACGTTAATGACTTTTAAAAATTGTTAATTATTTAATTGTACATGCCAGTGTATCTCTATGCATGATGAATACCACTTTAAGAAACGAGATCTCTAAACCGACATACCTGTGAAAAGCAACAAGAAATTCTTACAAAAAGGCAAATAAATAAATAAATCAAATGTTCAAATTAATGAAGTGTGTGTATATATATACTGACTGTCTAAACTATGGTATTTGATTTAAGTACTTTCCATACCATAGCGTCCTCGGGGCCTACTACGGTAGATACGGGTTTGACGCACCCACGGTCCCTGACACCCTCTAAGTGGTGAGGGAGTCTTTCAGGTCAAATGCCCACCCTCGTGTAGGCCGTGCGTGGAGACCCGTGTTGATGTAAACGGATATCCTAGTATGTTGCGTATGAAACTGGGTTTTCTGGGGGTTTTTTTTCGGCAACTAGGAGGGTGTGCAACCTAATACACCATTTTGGCCTCCCCCCAAGAAGCCTACTACGTAGGTACGGATTTGCCGCACCCAGGAGTTTCCGAGCCACCCCTTGTGGGCAACCTCTAATTGGTTAGGGAGTCAGTTCATCAAAATGCCCGTCCACATATAGGCTGTGAGTGGAGACCCGTGTCGGTGGAAAGGGATATCCTGGTTGGTTGAGGGTTGCGTATCTGAACCTGGGCTTTTGACTATCAGTAACTGGGGAGGGTGCGCAACCTAATACACCACTTTCGTTCCTGCTTCGCCTAAACGGGGGCTAGGTACTAACCTATCCGTAATCAATCGGCCAGGAGTAGCTAATGTACCAAAGTCCAGGGTGGGTGGGACGGCGAGCCTACTATACTCCTTGTGTAGCCATGTCACCCCAGTGGGGTGACCCCTCGTTGGGCTCCATGGTGAGTGAGGAGCACTGGGGGATGAATATCCTGCTAAACTTAATGACACCAAATAAAAAGAAAGATTAAACTTGGGAATGATGCAGGAAAAGAAGTAGCTGGGTCTTGCGGTGACTTAATCGGATGTACCAGCATTAAAAGACTTTACATTCTGATAATAAATAATTAAACACTAAGAAACCAAACCTAAACCAGAGGAAAGTGGAAAGTTCTCCGCGGTGAGCCCGTTTAGTATTCAAAAAGAACTTGGCAGAACTGCTGGTTGTGTTTAGTCGTGTGCTAAGACTCGTAACGGCATGCGCCTGGTAGAAGCATATTCAGCATCCCAGGCAGCGAAATTACTTAAGGCCACTATGTTATTCAGTTATCCGGTGAAGGTCGAGGTGCGTGTCATTGTCACAACCCGTGCCTTGGACGGTCTCTCGAATGAGGAGATAAACGAGAATCTCGAGGAGCAGGGTGTCACATCTGTGTACTGGGTTCAACGGAGAGTGAGCGGTGAATTCGTACCTACCCTTTGTTCCTCACCTTTGTAAAATGTTCCTCACCTTTGATCGGGTGGTGCTACCTCAAGGGATTAGGTCGGGGTACAAGACCATCGAGGTAGGTCTTCCGTTCCGAACCCACTAAGATGCTATAAAGGCCAAGGCTTTGGGCTCATGAGCGAGATTTGTAGTGTGCTTTTGCCAAACGTGGAGATGCCCAGCATGATGGCAATTGCACTTGTGAACTGCGGCGGGAAACTACCGCCTAATTCCCGCGACTGTCCCCATTTCACAGAGAAAAGCGCGATCTAGGAGATTCGGGTGAAAGAGAAGGTGTGTTTCTTGGAAGCCCGGAAACTCCTGTGATTTCACCAACCCTCTATCTACAGTACATTTGTAGCTAAGCCGGTACCCAGACGCGAAATCGAAACACAAACCTTCGATATGAACAGGGCTACAATTGCTAACAAGATGCTCGTAACCAGGCCGCTATCAAAGCGGTCCGTCACTAGGTCAAGTCTGCTTCAATATCTTCGGAATTCGCCAACGTACAGAGTAGCCCAGAATAGTTATCACCTAGACCCTTGACCTCGGGAAACAAGAGTGACAAACCTGTCACAATTTCTGCACCAGCGCTTAAGTTTAAAACCGGTTACGTAAGATCAGACTTCTTGAAATCAAGTATAAAGACCACACTCAAAACATTTAGGGAAAGACCAGTCCACGTCACTGTCCAAAAAGAAACTCTTCTGACGAATCTTCATTTATCATTACCTCAAATCGGTTCGATGTTCTCAAACAGAAATGTTCTATTGGGAAGGGATCCTCCCCTATGAAGGAGATGAAGCAGAAGGATTCTGCCCCATGGCGACAGGGCCATGCTCCTGATAAAAGCATTAATTAGTCCAACAGTTAAAAAGAAGAGTTTAAACCGATCAACGCCTTTGAATTTAGCACTTATCCCATTATATCGACAATGGCTATCTTACAGTGGAACATACGCGGACTAGTTCACATTTACGAGAGCTTGATTTAGTGCCCCACCAGAATCAGCCTTTGGTCGTATGTTTACAAGAGATGAAGCTGTGCCCACAGAACACGGTTGCCACCAGGCAGTACTCCTCTGTATAGTGTCATTTATCGCCACAGGAGTGTGTTACTGCTCTTGTAGCACTAGATGCTCATCAGGGATGAGATCTTCGCCAAGTCCATTCCTTTATAATCTGCTGACGTTTCGTCAACTGCTTTGAAAGACCTGATTTCCCAGCAACAACACCTTTTCTGTTATTAGGCGATTCAAATACACACAATCCGCTTTGGGGCTCTCCTTGGGCTTGTTCGAGAGGTCAACTAATTGCCGATTTCCTGGACGATCATAAGCTGTCTCTCCTGAACACCGAAGAATCTACATTTCTTTCTGAGGTATTTAATACTTTTTTCCACCTGCATATAGCAGTTGGCAGTCTCTTTATATTGGAATATCATTTTTGATTTACATTCCAGTCACCACTGGATGATGATATGCTGCTCGTTTAATTCGATGGCGCTTAGATCATGCCAAGTAGAACCTTTAACTACGTTTGGCTGTTTTTAACTATTTCGAGCAGGCATCTGTGGAACAATTAGTCGACCACCTCACAGAGACAACTCTTTCTGGTGCTAAACACTATTCCACGCTCTAATTGTCAACCCCGTCAATTTTCAGTGCCATGGGGGTCAGAGGAATGTCTGAAAACAACTCGTGCAAGCGCACTCGTTTTACGGGTTTTCCAGCGTCGCCCTGTACTGGATAATCTGATACACTATAAGAAGATGCAAGCGAAAAGATCCTGGAATAATTCCGTAGCTTCCCTTAGCCGACCTACACCTTCCTCTGTCTTACATGATAATTTATGGCACGTGGCCGGAAAATCGACCCATACGCCAGTCGCCGGCCTAAAAATAGCAGCGTGTGCTGTTGTTACTACGTCTGACGTAGCTCACGCTTTAGGCTGTGCTTTCACTCGAGTTGTTGGCTCCGAAAATTATTCTCCTGAGTTTCTTGCAGTGAAGACTCATATTTAATTTCAAGGTTTGTCCTTGAGGAGATTTTTGCTCAGATCTTGAGGATTCTAGCCGACTGTTCACCATGGCGGACTTGGACCAGGCACTTTCCTCTTCGCGAAACTCTGCAGCAGGTGTAGATGGAATCCAGGTCCCAGTGTTTCAACATCTCTCTCCTGAACGTAAGGCTTTGCTGCTCATGGTCAATAATCGTGTTTGAGTGGACGCTTCTATCTAGGGAAAGTGGCGGGAGTCCATCACCATTACTATTTTGGTGATAGGAAAGGACCGTCATCTTCCTTCCAGCTACCGTCCAATTTCCCTCACCAGTTGCGTCTTCTAGGTGATGGAACGAATGATAAATGGACGGTTGGCGTGGTGGCTGAAATCCAGCAATCTATTGATCAATCTATCGATTTTCGAAGACGTCGGTCAGCAACTTATCACCTTGTTTCGATATTGACATCCATCATGAACGGCTTTCCAAAGAACTGTCAAACTGTTGGGATATTCTTTGATCTAGGAAAAGCTTATGATACATGTTAGAGAGTAGGGATCTTACCTGCATACACCACTGGAATATACATTGACAAAAAAAAAAAAAAAAATTATTCAGGAGTTTCTGAGAGACTGCTTTTTCTGAGTAAGGTCACCTCTGTTTTTTCAGTTTCCTTCATTCAAGAGAACAGTGCGCTCCAAAGATCAGTATTAAGCGTAATGCTGTTTGCTATGGCGATTAAATCTATATCGCAATGTGTTCCTCCGGGTGTGTCGCTCTGCGAATTCGGAGATGCCTTAGCCATCTTTTGTACTTCTCAGCGTACGCCGTTTTTGGAACGTCGTCTCCAGCAGTGTTAGGACAATCTTACTGCTTGGAGCTCGGAAAACGGTTTTCGTTTCTCAACTGAGAAAACAGTATGTTAACTTAAGCGCCGTTGGTGGTGAATGGCGCCTTGTCTTCCACTTGTGCCGGTTACTTCCCTTTACAGATCAGGCGAGATTCCTGGGGTTGATATTCGATAGAAAAGTATGTTGGTCAACACATATAGCGCAACTGAAACAGGGTGTGACCGTTCTCTTAATATTTTATGGGTACTCAGTGGCAAATCTTGGGAAGCGGCTCGGAAAATGCTGATACGTGTTTATTGTGCACTGATCCGTTCCAAGCTGCTTTGTGTACTGTTCAGTACGACCATCTGTGCTGATAAGATTAGACGCTATCCATAATCAAGGCATGCCGGCCTGTTGGAGCTTCTCCCACTAGCCCAGAGTGAGCCGCATCTGCTTGTCGGTTTGATGTTCTTTTAGCAAATGATAGCTTTGGACTACAGGACACACCTACGCATCCATCATGTTATCCCTTTTTTAATACTGAACTGGACATTCGCTGTAGCCACCTCTTACATAGCCGAAGACCTGCAGGTTTTCGTTAGCACGACCTGCTCCGGAAGCACGATCATGGAGTGCCTCTTATGTTTCTAAGGGGCTAGGGTTCACCCACCCTGGTTACGTGCCACATCCCACGTTGATCTCGGGATAGCAGTTAATGGGAAATCTGCTACACCTGTTTTTTTATGCATGTATAATTTTATCTAAATGCAGTGGCCTTATTTGTTTATATACGGTGGCAGAAAGTATCCCGATGATGCAGGATATGCCTTTGTCACTGGGACCGAAACTTTTACTTTCGGTTTGCCAAGTAGCACATTCATTTATTCTGCTGAGCTGTATGCTGTTTACCGAGCAATTCTGTATATTCGCCGTCGAAAGTTAGATGCCTGCCGTATTCCTAGTGATTCCCTCTGTGCATTTCATAGCATTCGTGATCTGGGCATTTACCATCCTTTAGTGCAGCACATTCAGGACATCCTTCACATTTTGCTCGCTTCTAGTGTTAATGTTGAGTCCGCGTGTGTTGCTGGACACATTGGGCTGCTGGGGAATGAACTGGCGTATTATGCGGCAAAGTCGGCAATTAAGGAGCCCAGTATGACTGTAATTCGAAGATTTTAGAATAGTTGTGCGGAGAGCGGAGTTTTCTGGCAGGTATGCTGAGTAGTCGGCTCTCCATCGGAATAAGCTTCGGGAGGTTAAGGATCTCCCTAAAAACTGGATAACCTCCTCAAGTTTATCTCATTGTGAGCAGGTAACGTTGGCTCATTTGTGCATTGGCCAATGTTTATTTTACTCATTCGCATTTATTTAGGAAGGAACCTCCACCTATCTGTCCGCTCTGAGACTAGCCGCTTTCTGAACAGGATTTCGGAAGTTATGGTTCCGAAGTGGTGGACGAGGTTTTGAAATTGTTATCCAGTGATATTTGCCGTAAGTATCTAGTTTTATTTTAATGTTATAGGTTTCAACGCCAGAAAATGGAGAGATATGTAAGGCTTTTAAATCTTTTATTATCTTTGCCACTGACCTTATTTTTAATCATATTTATATGCTTTTATCTGCTTTGTTCGCTGTGGTTTTCTAGATTCACGTTTGACTTTGGGCGTTAATTATTTTATTTATACAGGTTGTTATATGTCACTTTTATTCTCCGAGTTATTTTTAATAGTGTTTTTAATTTCTGGGTCGTTTGGGGATTTTATAAGTTTTTTAAGGGTGCTTATTATTTCTGGTTTTAGCCGAGATTTCTTTTCTGAGGACGCCAATAAATTTTGTGGCTGAAGGCCCTTAAACTCCACTCATCACATCATTACTTTGGTTTCGCAACTCAGATTAGCTATACAAACCAGGCAACCATTGCAGAAGAGGTCCTTGTAGTCAGCCTTCATCTTCTTCAAAGTCGCCATCAAGTCTGCCAAATCCGCCAGCATACTGAGCAGGCCAGCACCCATGTCACCTAAATTTTCGATCTCGGGAAAGCAAAGTCCACGCCACTCTATACGGAGATCCTTTTCAGAAGAATCATCTGGGCAAAGTATATATCGGCAACGACTATTCTCGCCGATCCGTATCTCTAATCGGTTTGAGGATCCTGCCGTTAGTGCCAGATGCACAGTGAGTAAACGACAGAATCGTGGTCCTAAACAAAGCCTTAGTCCGACACCCAAAAAGAATAAATTGAACCGAAAAGCAGAGCCTAATATTTGTAAAACGTCTTTTAATGTAGAACTTATCCCATCATATCGACTATGGCCATTCTACAGTGGGATATAGATCTCATCGACCAGAGCTTGAATTCTTGCTGCATCAGAATCAGCTTCTGATCACATGCTTACAAGAGACAAAGCGTTGTCCCCAGTGCACCGTTCCCACAGGCAGTACTTTTCGGTGCGCGGTGATTATTCACCGGAGAAGATGTCCCGGTACATGGGGCACAATGATGATTATCCGAGATGATATATTCGCCCAATACGTACCCTTACAATCTGACATCCAGTCCGTCGCTGTGAGGATTATGTTGTCCTCCACCTGCACCACTTGTGCCTCCTTCTGCTGATCTCTCGCACACCGACATTATACACCTAATTCAAACTCTTCTCGGGCTTCTAGCCAGGTAAAAACTTGGCTTGACACCAACGTTTCGAAGAAGTGCATCTTCCTCGTCTTCAGGGTGAACTGGTCCTGAAGACGAGGAAGATGCACTTCTTCGAAATGTTGGTGTCAAGCCAAGTTTTCACCTGGCTAGAAGCCCGAGAAGAGTTTGAATTAACACGTCGCCAGGAAAGCTTCAGTTCTTATATTATACACCTAGTTTGGCAATTCCCACCACCCTTTCTATGGATAGGTGACGTAAATACCCATCACCCACTTTGAGGATCACCTCAAGCTTGAGCGAGAGGTAAGCTAATTGCAGACTTCTTGTATAATTATACTTTAGCTCTCCTGAACGCCGGAGAGCTCAGATTTGTCTCTGACGTCTTTCATAGTTTTTCATACCTTGATATAGGAATTTGTTCACCCTAGTTAGGAGTTTCCTAAAATTGGAATATCATCTCTGATTTGCATTCTAGTGACCACTTTCCCTGTCTTGTTGGTCTCTTGACACATACTGTGCTTTCCATCCGTTTACCTAGCTGTCACCAGTATTATATTACAGCTTTATTGTCTTTAGCCATGATGAACACAATTCAGTGAATCGTTTAGTAGACCACTTCACAGAGATCATTCTTTCCTCTGCTGAGCAATCCATTCCGCGTTTCGCTAACCCAACCCGTCGATTTCCGGTACTTGCTTGACCGACAAATGGCGGAATGTTATTCGTGCTCACAAGCAAAGAAAGCTCTCAGGTTTTTCCAGAGTCGCTCTACACTTACACACTATAAGAGAATGCCTGCCAAATCTTGATGAGTTATTAAGGTTAGCAAAAGACGTCCTGGAGCAGGTTAGTAGCTTTTTTTAATACAGATATCTCTTTCTCTGTCATAAGGGAGACGTTCAGGCCTGTTGCCCGCAAATCGATCCACATGCCAATCGCTGCTCTCAAAATAGCTACCGATGTTGTTATTAATATATTTTGCGTCGCTGTCACTTTAGGCCGAGCATTCGCTCAGATGACTAGCTCCGGAAATTATTCCCGCGAGTTTCGTAGAATCAAGGATCGACGTAGTCTCAATGGCACTCCTTTCGTTCCGAAAACCTTGAGAATTACAACCGCGTTTTCACCATGGCGGAGTTAGACCATGCACTTAAATCTTCGTGGAACTGTCCTTACTGCATCCACGTCCAAATGTTGCAACATCTCTCTTCTGAATGCTATAAAAGGGTCTGGGTTGACGCCACTTTTCCAGAAAAATGGCGGGAGTCACCGTTAAACTATTCTGAAACCTGCAAGGCACTGCCATCTTCCTTCCAGCTACCGTCCTATTTCCCTCATCAGTTGTATTTGCAAGGTGATAGAACATATGATAAATGGATGGTTGATGTGGCGGCTAGAATCCAACAATCTATCCATTAATGTACAGTGCGGTTTCCGAAGACGTCGGGAAATGGCTGACCATCTTGTATTGCTATCTACGCATGTTATGAACGGTTTTCTTAGGAACTGTCAAATGGTTGGAATATTTTTAGAGCTCGAGAAGGCTTATGAAACCTTTTGGCGTGGACGGATATTAAGTTCCCTCCACATCTGGAATTAACGTGACGCCCACCATTGTTCATTCAGGAGTTTATGAGGGATCGTGTTTTCCGAGTAAGGGTCGGCTCGGTTTCTTCTAACCATTTATTATCCTCTCAGCTAGACGGCCGAGCTCAATTCCAAGCGACCACATGTGAGATCTGTGGTGGACAAAGCGACGTAGGAGCGGGTTTTCTGTGGGTTCTTTGGTATCTTCTGCCTTCGCATTTCACCGCTGCTCCATTTCCAATCCATGCGTCACCAGTTTCATCCCCTGCGGTGCCACAAGTAATAAAAGCGCACGTTAAACACTATCACAACACTATTCCCCGAGATGTTTCGTTCTGTTTACTCGTGGATGACTTTGGCATCTTCTGTACTTCTCAGCGTACACCGTTTTTGGAACGTCATTTGCAGCGATGTTTGGACAATCTCTATGATTGGAGCCCGAAAAACTGCTTTCGTGTCTAGCCTGAGAAGACAGTCTGCGTTAACTTCTGGCGCCGTAGGTCACGATATCCGCCGTTCTTCTACTCGGGCCAGATTTACTTCCTTTCGCAGATAAGGTGAAATTCCTTGGTTTGATCTTCGATCAGAAACTTTGTTAGTCATCACAAATAGCACAGCTAAAAGACCGGTGTGTCGATTCTCTGAATATTTTACGGATAATAAGTGCATATTTTGGGGAGCAATCGGACACTAATGCTTCGTCTTTATTGTGAAATGATTCAATCGATGGACTATGGCTATATTAATTATTCTTCAGCATGAACATGTCTACTCAGAAAATTAGACACAGTACTTAATCAGTTCATCCGTGTATCGGTTTTAGCTTTTCCAACCAACCCAGTTGTTAGCATCTACGCCGAATCGGAAGAACCCTCTCTGCGAAATCGCCGTGACGTCCTGCTGGCTAATTATGTCTGTGGGCTTAGTGTATGCCTGGGCATCCACGTTCCACGCGTTTTTCTCCCCCGAACTGGACGAGCGGTAATGTCACTATGGCCTGAGTCCAAAGCCTGCAGATGTTTTCTTCCGTGAGCTTCTTCGGCGCACAATATTGACTTGCCTAGACAAGGGGAGAGGATGTACCCTCCTTGGTTACGTGCTACCCCCTACATAGATCTCGGGATGAACTGCGTATGCGAAGTCTACAATGCCTGTGTCTAGGATCCGTAGTTGTTGTTGTTTTTTTTTTTTTTTTTTTAATTTTAATCACGTTACAGTGACCCCTTTTTATATACACGGATGGGAGTAGACGCACGGAATGTGTTTGCTGTGTCCATTTTTTATGGTACCGCACGATTTTTATTCGATCTGGATAACAGTATGTCAGTATATACATCTATGCCATATACCGAGACATTCTCTATGTTCGCTCTCGCCGACTAGGTAATACCCTTATTCTGAGCAATTGTCTTAGAGCTCTTCAGAATATTCTGGAGCTGTACAGATACCATTCTCTCGTGCAGCGCATTCAAGATGTCCTCCACGCTTTACACCTTTGCGGCGTTAATGTGGGGTGTGCATGACTCCTTAGTCACGTAGGCCTTCTGGGAAATGAACTGGCGAATTTGGTGGTAAAGATAGCGACCAGATAACCTCTTGATGCTTTCGCTTGTGCAATATCTGCACACCGTAGGTTCGAGATGTAGAGTGCAGTGCTTTTGGGCTGACATGTTGAGTGGTCCACTCTCCGCAGAAACAAACTGCGAGTAGTGAAGGAGCATCCAATAAAATGGGTAACCTCTTCAAGTATATCTCTACGAGGAAATATTATCTTGGCTCACTTACGTTTTGGCCACTGTGTCTCCACACACAGCTACCTGCTGAGGAGGGAATCTGCTCCCATCTGTCCAGCTGTACAGCGGCGATGTCGATCCGGCATGTGTTGCAAGAACGTGCTCCTCTAGCACCATTACGAGCCGGCCAGTCTTGCAGCGGTCTTGGCTGACGATACCAGTGCAGTTGATAAAGTTTTTTATCCCAAGTATCTTTTACCTTCCGGATTTAGTGTGTCTTTATCTTGCCGGATGGCAATGGAGTGGTAGCTAGGGCTTTTTAACTTCAACGTTATACCTTTTGCAGGGCGGCATTTAACTTTCTTCTCCCTTTTACGCTCCATTGTGGTAGTGGTCTTTAGATTCATCCCGCCCCGGCTTGTTGCAATGGATGGGTGTTTTTCTATTTCATCTCTAGCTTTAACTGTTTTATTATTTCCTTTAATTGACTCTATCGTTTTACTTCAGCCACTGTTTGTTTTATCCGGGCGTTTCTATCCACTGTTGAGAAACATAAATCATTATCGTCATCATCATCACACTCCTGATATAGTTTGTTTTATGGTGGTAATACTGTTTTAGCTTATTCTGGCTTTAGTTTTAGGTAATTTTATTCTTTTTTATGAACAATTGATCTTCATGGTTTCATGGTTTGAATTGAGCTTCTAGCAACGGATGGTTTTAATCTCCATTTGATTTCTAATTTTAGCAGTTAGTTAAACTTTCGTAAATTTATCAAAAATCTCGCCATTTTTAGGTATTTTAAAGAGCTGATAACTAACGAGTTGACCGCCCTAAAATCCCAATCATCATCATCATCATCATCCTTACCACCGAAACAAGCTATTGTATAAAAGGGAAATAGTGCGTATATCATATATCTGGAAAGGCTGTTTTTGTAAACTTCCCCGGCAGCATTTGCACCTTCTGACATAAAATGGAGACCTGAATCAGATCAGTTCAGGAAAAGCGTTAGATCGTCTTTATTAGCATATCATCGCCTGCAATCCAAATATGGCAGTGACTAGCTAGAAAACCTACTTTGCAAAACGTATACTTCGGGGCACCGTCACGGGTACCTCAAGTTTCTCCGGAACCACTGGTTCATCATCCAAACCCTTCCTTCTCAAGACAGTTGTGCCATGGAGTTCATATCTACACATCCTTTTACTTTTTACCACATCTTCTAGTTCCAAAGACAGTTTTAGTCCCTGTCGAGCGACAATACCTCAATACCTGCGTTTGCATTTGGAGAAACCTTTATATGTCATATTTGCTGCTTCAGTGGCCATTGTAAGTCTACGCCTATCTTAATCGCATATCAAACAACACACACCTGTGTTCTTTCTCTTCAATTGTCTGCAATATATGCGGTGTGCTCGATGCAGTGAAGTACCATTTGTGATGAATTACCAGTCTTGTTGATCCCAGGAAATTAGTTCCTACAGTTTCATTATCATCAAGTAAATGGCAATTACTCCTTCGAGAAACTCCATCTTACGCCCGCCGCCCAAAACTCTGTTCTGTTTAATCTAGCAGCTCATTTCTCTCACTCAATATTATATCCGCCTTCCACAAACCTGCTCAGATCTGAGTAGCAGCAGGTTTCATTCACTCGATACTGAATCTGCCTCCCACAAACCTGTTCAGATCTGGCTAGCAGTAGGTTTCAATTACCTGATACTTCATCTGCCTTCAAAAGAACCTGTTCAGATCTGGCTAGCAGCAGATTTCATTCTCTTGATACTACATCCACCTCCCACAAACATATTCAGATCTGGCTGACAGCAGGTTTCATTCACTTGAGACTACAACCGCCTCCCACAAACCTGTTTTGATTAGGCAGGAGCGGGTTTCATTCACTTGATATTACAACCCCCCCCCCACACACATAAAGCTGTTCAGATTTAGTTAACCGCAGGTTTAATTCACTTGATACTATAACCGCCTTCCACAAAACTGCTCATATTTGGCCAGCCGCATGTTCAGTTCACTTGATACTACAACCGCCTTCCACAAACCTGCTCAGATTCGGCTAGATGCAGATGTCATTCATTTGATACTACAACCGCCTCCCACAAACCTGTTCAGATTTGGCTAGCAGCAGGTTTCATTCACTTGATGCAACATCTGCCTCACACTAACCTGTTCAGATATGGCTAGCAGCAGGTTTCAGTCACTACCAACTTAGTATAACCCAGCCGAAGTTTACAGATTTTCTAAAGATGTAATTACCGGACCCCATTGGATGGTCAGCTGCAAATGTAACATGAGATTCACCAGAGTGAGTTTTTTTTAAAGAGCTGGGCTAACAAATTCGTGTAATTTGAGTGTCACAGAATGGCAATCCAGTTCTAAGCCATTTAGTTTGTGCTATACCCACCATAATTGGCTGATACACTTTTTTTCATCAATTCATATATTTCATGCTAATAATTTACTTATTTTAGACATGGTCTAAACATGATTAAAGTATGTAACGTTAAAAAGAATAATTCGGTACAAAAAGGGCAGATTGCTTATAAATGGTGAATCCATCAATGAGTCGCGTCGACACAGGCGTTATCGTTTATCGTTTACATAATTACATAAATTATTTAATCTCCCGGTGTCATGTCAAATTATAGACACGAGTTAATTCTCAGGGACCTTAATTTAGTTCTACCAGAAATACAGAATTCTTTTTAATAGCTGACCCAAGCCACTACTTATTTCCAGTATATTCAAACCTTAATCTATCCTTATTATCCAGTTTCACACTATGCAAAACATTAAATTTTAAAGTCAGAATTAGTATATGAATATTTAATTTCCTGAAGTATTATCATTCATCGTAATTAATAAAGTATGCCCTTCCCTGTTATTAACTCGCATTATACTTTAGGGCTTCTTATGAATCACAATATATGTGCTTAATTTATGTATTCAGTATCAGTGGAGTCTAGCTATACTATCTCAATCTTTTTAAGCAACTTTTGAAGGTAAATTTTACAACGTATTCTCTCTGGTCTCAAAACTATAGGAGCAGACTACACAGTCAACTATAACACAACCGAGGAAGAAGCTAATGCATGTTCTTCCAGAATGCGTGAATGTGAGTGACACTTATTATTTACATTTCAATTAATAGTATCTCGAAGTATCTACCTTTTTCTTGTACCTGTTGTTTAATGTTATTAAAGATCAACAAGCTGAAGTATTCTTTAGTTATTTTGATTCTAATTACTATATTCATCATGAATGTTTAGAATGTTGATCATTTTGCCAAAATATTTTCGACAAATGTTCAATTCGGTTTTTGTTTTATTTTTTTTAGGTTGAGAAAAAGCAAAATAGGAATTAATAAGCTCTGTTTATTTTTGGAAATAGAAGTATATCAGGTAGCTAATAGCACGGCTCGCTGCTTCATTTTATTTTTAAGAAACGTAAACCTGAAAGCGTCATTATTTCCCATTCTTCTCCTAAAAATGTTCAGAAGTGAATAGTGCTTTAGTCCATTATGGCATATCCAATTGTTCACAATAGTTAATATTTTTGGTTCAGTACCAATACAAATGACCGAGCTACTAATACAAGGAATTTTAGGCCCGAAATTCAATCTCGCTAGGTACTTTCTCACCAAATGAGGGTTTTTTCATAGGCTTTCCTCAGTTTTCATCACCAGCATATGCCGGGGAAGTACCCTAATAATTGGCCTGGAACATCTCCCTTCCATATTTCGTTTCCGAGTTGTCAGTTCATATCATGCATTTTGCATTACCCCTGTAGAGCCCTAAGTGGTACCAACTGTACTACCACTATGTCTGGATTCAATACAAGTCCAGTTAAGTCCAACCATTTCTAGTAAAGCATGAAGCAATGTCGGTTGAAACATAACTCGAAGAATTTCTTAATATTAAGGTGATGCATTCCCTTAAAAGTGTATATATGTACAGACTTGGTAGATAAATCTTTGAACAGGAACTCATCCGAAAACATGGATCACCATTTTTGTACTACAACCATATGGACACAGATATTCAACGTCGTCACGTGTGAAGTAATTTACTCGTAGTTAGATTGACTCACTCCATCCTTTTCTTACTATTCCAGAACTCACTGAAAAGTACTGTTAAAAAAGAGGAACCTTAATTACTTTTTACAAACACTTTCGCTGAGTTAAACTAAAAGTTTGGCTTTTATCTTCCTCATATCTTGATTAACATTCACTAAAATCTGTTAGGTAATAACAGCAAAGAAAAAAAAGCAAGTTTAATCATTTTCATCTAGTTTTTTTTTTTTTTTTTTTTACAATCATAATGAGCATTTTGTTTTTCTTCGGCACTGGTTGGAATTGCGATTAAATACAACTCCAGTTCGATGTGGTGATCCTCAGCACGTTGCACACGTGTGTCTGCGAATTCTGTTATGATAAAGTCACTACATCACACTGGTGCCTCTACAGTCCATACTGCAGCAATTGCAGTTCTTGCCAGCAGAACTAATTCTTCCTCAACAGAGTATCGTGGATCAAACTCCTCATACGATTCCACATGAAATGAAATGGTGATTTATTTATGGACGCTCTTTAACTACTGTGTTTCTCAGCGTCCCATTCTATGTTGGGCGTAAAATATAGCTTAATTTTGCTCAGAGGCCCCTTTATCAGGCTTGATGTTCTCTTATATGCCTAAATCCACGACACGGGACTAATGGCTTTAGTTCCCTTCCGAAAGAAGCCGTGATGACGGTTTTTACGCCTGAAAAAAAGCTATCGTCCACCTCCGGGTTTGAACCCGCGACCTTGGGTATATGAGGCTAGCGGTAACCATTACGAAGAGCGACCCCCACACGGAAAAACACATTGTAGTTAATTATGTGGTCCGAAAGCAGACGAATAACCACCTCGATCTGTTCACTTTTGTCCATTTCATCAACACAAATGAAGGGCATACCGTCGTGTTGAAATAACATGTGTTGACGAATGTTCAATGCCAATCTTCCACAAACAGGCTCAGTTCCTATTTTAGGTAAATGAAATAGACGACACTCGTTAGCTTGGTTAGATGAACGTGTGCCACAATGCCATGACCATTCAGAATATCTGTCCATATATTAATCCCAAATCTTTGTTTTAATCCCTAGACATGCGGGGCATATGGGCTTTCGTCTGTCAAAAATGTCTGTTTTAGGAATTTAAAACACCATCCATAGTGGAAAATTTGCCGCGGAAATAGTGATTCGTCGTTGCAGTGGTGCAGAAGCTGCTTACAGATAGCAATATTTGGTGAAAAAGGCTGTTAGTAGTGCATGTACGCATTGGAGGTGGTAGTGTGTAGTTGTTCCTCATGCAGAACATTCCAGATGATGGAAAATCGATTGCATTCGCAATACCTTGGCACTTATTGGCTGGTTTTCCGCAATGCAGAACGACCTTTTCAAAGTTGGGATACGGCGTCTTTTTGGATCACTCATTCTCTCTCGCGGACGAAGAAGTATTCCTTTCTCGAAGCTATTGCGTAATTTTTGCAAAAAGGGGATGTTATATAGTCGGAGGTTGAGGATTATGCTCTTGATAAAGACGGCGAGCAGCTCTTCTATTACATTGAGCTTTGCTATGTAGAAAAACTATGTCTGTGTATTCTGCATGTGGTATTCCATAATGTTGCTTGAAGATTAATGACACATGAATGAGCCTCGAAATAAGTTACAGATGTCTGACATAAGCTGCTCCTCTTATCTAATTCTTTCCATCGTCAAGTCAGTTTGCAAATCAGGTAATGCGACTTGAAATTCTTGTAGCACGGAGATGAAATGTTTCTGGACGTGGTAACTCACTCATCCCATTCTCGAGTGCTAAAATTTGTATGGCGAATTTCTTACATGGTGTGTATATGTTTAGAAATGAAGTGATGATAGAGACCTGAAATGGAACTGCAAATAGCAAAGAGTATTAATTACATAATGCACATATACAACAAAATAGTTTTAAAAACTAAAACTAAATGATAGTGCGGTTAAAAGCCAAAATATTAGGTTGGCAGTTCTGAATGCCGGAAAATTATATTACCTAATATGTGAACTTTAGAGGAAAAGCCCTGAAAAGACACTACCGTCAAAAAAAGTAGATGTGTGATATTCTATGATATCCTATTACTTATTCTCAGGTCCAAGACGTATACATTTCTCACTTATAGTTCTCTAGGTAGGCGCGTGTCCTGTGTTTTTCATCCAACTTGGTGAAGGAGGTATTAACTTTATTATCCGCATGGAAGCAGGTGCTTTTTGAGGAGAGGGCGTTTCACCAACTCCTATTTCAGATAAGGCTTAATCTATTTATCTACTTCCGTCTCCTGTTTATAGGTGTGGCATTACACTGTTCACAAAAAATTAAGGAACACTTTGTTGTAAATAATTGAACAGCGATTGAGGGCTTTTTTTATTATTCTTTATTTACTGACCATTCTCTCTAGTATAGTCAATACAATATATAGACAATAATTTAGCATTCTTCGTTCTTATAACTCTTATTTTTGACTAGAGTTAAGGAATAGCGCCTAAACAGTGAGAACTGTGTGATTGCACGTACTCCTGAAATAGCTAAGTGAAGGCTCACTATCTCCTAGACAAGCGACTTCATGAAGACAACTCCCAGAACAACGATTGTTTATCTAGATGACAAAAATCTCAACAATGGACTCAGAGAAGTATGTTTCAATCATGCCATCATTGCCTCCTCTAATGATGTAGCCCACATGATCCAGACCGCTGTGCTATCAGCCACAGTGACAGTGTCAGTATTAGTGTACCTACATAAGCTGTGGTTAAGGCCACTGTGGTCATCAGCGTCACAGGTTCTGTACTTACGAACATATGAATTGTGATACCAGCAACTGTGGACAGAATCGCTGTGTTGTAAATGTGTTGAGATATCATCCACGGAGGACAGTGTCAATGTTACTGTAAATACATGAGTTGATATACTATCCACTGTGGATAACGTTATTGTTGCTGTACGGAGATTAGTTATGTTATCATCCTTTGTAAACAGCGTCACTGTTACTATAAATATATATAAATTTTAATATCATTCGGTTTGGATAGCAGCACTGTTGCTGTACATATATAAGTTGTGATATTCCACTGCGGACAGCATCTCTGTAAGTACATGTGTTGTGATATCCCCTGAGTTCAGTTCAGATATCCTCTACGTAAATAAGTTGTGATATCTTCCACTGTGGAACAACGGCAATTTTACTGGACGTAGACCAATTAAGATAACAGCATATGTGGACAGCTTCACTGTTGCTGTAGGTATCAGTCACTGTGGACTGGTTCACTGTTATTAAGGAGTTAAATTAGTGAAGGAGCCATTGTGCACTGCATCACTTTTACTGTGGACATTAATTGTGGTATCAGCCACTGCGGTCAGCAACACTGTTACTTCATGAACATATCAATGATACTGTTCAGTGTTAGCAGTATCATAGTTTCTGTAATTACATAAGTTGTGATACCATCCACTGAGAACAGTGTCACTCTTACTGTACATACATGAGTTGTGATATCACCCCCTGAGAACTGTGTCACTGTTACTCTATATACACGAGTTGTGATACCATCCACTTAAAACAGTGTCACTGTTACTGTACATACATGAAATGTGATACCACCCCCTGAGATCAGTGTCATTGTTACTGCACATACAATTGTTGTGATACCACCCCCTGTGACCATTGTCACTGTTACTGCACATACATGAGTTGTGATAACATCCACTGAGAGCAGTGTCACTGCCACTGCACATACATGAGTTGTGATTCCGACCCCTTGGAACAGTGTCACTGCTATTGCACATAAATTAGTTGTGATAAAATCCGCTGAGAACAGTGTCACTGTTATTGTACATACATGAGCTGTGATACCATACACTGAGAACAGTGTCACTGTTACTGCACATACATCAGTTGTGATACCACTCCCTGAGAACAGTGTCACTGTTACTGCACATACATTAGTTGTGATACTAACCCTGAGAACAGTGACACTGTTACTGCACATTCATGAGTTGTGATAACATCCACTGAGAAGTGTCACTGTTACTGCATATACATGAATTGTGATACATTCCACTGAGAACAGTGTCACTGTTACTGCACATACATGAGTTGTGATACCATCCACTAAGAACAGTGTCACTGTTACAACACATACATGAGTTGTGATAACATCCACTTAGAACAGTGCCACTGTCACTGCACATACATGAGTTGTGATAACACCCACTGAGAACAGTATCACTCTTACTGCACATACATGAGATGTGATACCATCCACTGAGAAAATTGTCACTGTTACTGCACATACATGAGTTGTAAAACCACCCAATGAGAACAGTGTCACTGTTACTGTACATACATGAGTTGTGCTATCACCCCCTGAGAACTGTGTCACTGTTACTCTAAGCACGAGTAGTGATTACCAACCACTGAGAATAGTGTCACTGTTACTGTACATACATGAAATGTGATACCACCCCCTGAGATCAGTGTCATTGTTACTGCACATACATTAGTTGTGTTACCACCCCCTTTGACCAGTGTCACTGTTACTGCACATACATGAGTTGTGAAAAAATCCACTGAGAACAGTGTCACTGCTACTATACATACATGAGTTGTGATACCACCCCCTGGGAACCGTGTCACTGATATTGCACATAAATTAGTTGTGATAAAATCCACTGAGAACACTGTCACTGTTATTGTACATACTTGAGTTGTGATACCATACACTGAGAACAGTGTCACTGTTACTGCACATACATTAGTTGTGATACCACTCCCTGAGAACAGTGTCACTGTTACTGCACATACATTAGTTGTGATACTACCCCTGAGAACAGTGACACTGTTACTGCAAATTCATGAGTTGTGATAACATCCACTGAGAACAGTGTCACTGATACTGCACATACATGAGTTGTGATACCATCCACTGAGAACAGTGTCACTGTTACTGCACATACATGAGTGGTGATACCATCCACTGAGAACAGTGTCACTGTTACTGCACATACTTAAGTTGTGATAACATCCACTGAGAACAGTGCCAATGTTACTGCACATACATGAGTTGTAAAACCACATAGTGAGAACAGTGTCACTGTTACTGTGCATACATGAGTGATGATACCACCCACTGAGAACAGTGTCACTGTTACTGTTCATACATGAGTTGTGATAACATCCACTAAGAACTGTGTCACTGTTCCTGCAATTACACAAGTTGTGATAACATCCACTGAGAACAGTGTCACTGTTACGCCACATACAGGAGTTGTGATACCATCCACTGAGAACAGTGTCACTGTTACTGCACATACATTAGTTGTGATAACATCCACTGAGCACATGGTCACTGTTACTGCACACACATGAGTTTGTGATACCACCCACTGAGAACAGTGTCCCTGTTCCTGCACATACATTAGTTGTGATAACATCCGCTGGGAACAGTGTCACTCTTACTGCACATACATGAGTTGTGATACCATCCACTGAGAACAGTGTCACTGTTACTGCACATACATGAGCTGTGATACAATCCACTGAGAACAATAACACTGTTACTGCACATTCATGAGTTGTGATACCATCCACTGAGAACAGTGTCACTGTTACTGCACTTACATGATGTGTAGAACCACCCAATCAGAACATTGTCACTGTTACTCTACATACATGAGTAGTGATACCACTCACTGAGGACAGTGTCCCTATTACTGTACATATTTGAGTTGTGATAACATCCACTGAGAACTGTCTCACTGTTCCTGCGCATACATGAGTTGTGATAACATCCACTGAGAACAGTGTCATTGTTACCGTACATACATGATTTGTGATACCATCCACTGAGAACAGTGTCACTGTTACTGCACATACATTATTTGTGATAAAATCCACTGAGAACATGGTCACTGTTACTGCACACACACTAGTTGTGATACCACCCACTGAGAACAGTGTCCCTGTTACTGCACATATATTAGTTGTGATAACATCCGCTGAGAACAGTGTCACTGTTACTGCACATACATGAATTGTGATACCACCCACTGAGAACAGTGTCACTGCGCATACATTAGTTATGATTACACCCACTGAGAACAGTGTCACTGTTACTGCACATACATTAGTTGTAATAACATCTCCTAAGATCAGTGTCACTGTTACTGCTCATGCATTAGTTATGAATACAACCACTGAGAACAGTGTCACTCCTACTGCACATACATTAGTTGTGATAATATCCACTTCGAACAGTGTCACTCTTACTGCACATACATGAGTTGTGATACAATCCACTGAGAACAGTGTCACTGTTACTGCGTATACATGAGTTGTGATACCATCCACTGAAAACAGTGTCACTGTTACTGTACATACATGGGTTGTGTTAGCATCCACTGAGAACAGTGTCACTGTTACTGTACGTACATGAGTTGTTATATCGTCCACTGAGAACAGTGTCAATGTTACTGTACATACATGAGTTGTGATACCATCCACTGAGAACAGTGACACTGTTACTGTACATACATGAGTTGTGATACCATCCACTGAGAACAGTGTCACTGTTACTGCACATACATTAGTTGTAATAATATCCACTGAAAACAGTGTCACTTTTACTGCACATACATTAGTTGTAATACCACCCACTGAGAACAGTGTCACAGTTACCACACATGCATGAGTTGTGATACAACCCAATGAAAACAGTGTCACTGTTACTGCACATAATGAGTTGTGATAACATCCACTGAAATCAGTGTCACTGTTACTGTACATGCATGAGCTGAGATATCATCCACTGAGAAAAAAGGTCACTGTTACCGCACATACATGAGTTTTTTTCCATACACAGAGAACATGTCCCTGTTACTGCACATATAGGAGTTGTGATAACACCCACTGAAAACAGTGTCACTGTTACTGCACATACATTAGTTGAGTTAACACCCACTGAGAACAGTGTCACTGATACTGCACATACATTAGTTGTGATAACAACCACTGAAAGAGTGTCACTGTTACTGTACATACATGAGTTAAGATACCATTCACTGTGAATAGTGTCACTGTTACTGTACATACATGAGTTGTGATTCCACCCCCTGAGAACAGTGTCACTGTTACTGCACATACATTAGTTGTGATAACATCCACTGAGAACAGTGTCACTGTTACTGCATATACATGAGTTGTGATACCATCCTCTGAGACCTTTTCACTGTTACTGCACATACATGAATTGTAATACCATCCGTTGAGAACAGTTTCACTGATACTGCATATAAATGTGTTGTGATACCCTCCACTGAGAACAGAATCATTCTTCCTGCACATAAATTAGTTGTGATAACATCCACTGAGAACTGTGTCACTGTTTCTGCACATACATGAGTTTTGATATCACCCACTGCGGACAGCATCTTTCTTACTGTACGTGCATAAGTGTGTTAGCATCCACTGAAAACCTAGTCACTGTTACTGCACATACATGAGTTGTGATAACATCCACCGACAACGGTGTAACTGTTACTGAACATACATTAGTTGTGATAACATCAACTGAGAACAGTGTCAATGTTACTGCACATACATGTGTTTTGATACCACCCCCTGAGATTAGTGTCACTGTTACTGTACATGCTATAGTTGTGATACCACCCCTTGAGAACAGTGTCACTTTTACTGCACATACACTAGTTGTGTTACCACCCCCTGAGTACAGTGTCACTTTTACTGCACATACATTAGCTTTGATACCACCCCCTGAGAACAGTGTAACTTTTACTGCACATACATGAGTTGTGGTATCACCCTCTGAGAACAGTGTCACTGTTACAGCTCATACACGAGTTGTGATACCATCCCCTGAGAGCAGTGTAACTGTAACTGTACATACATGAGTTGTGATACCATCCACTGAGAACAGTGTTACTGTTTCTGCACTTAAGTTAGCTGTAATACCACCCACTGAGAACAGTGTCACTGTTACTGCACATTCATTAGTTGTGATACCACCCATTGAGAACAGTGTCACTGTTACTGCACATACATGAGTTGTGATACCACATTATGAGAACAATGTCACTGTAATTGTACATACATGAGTTGTGATAGCATCCGCTTAAAACAGTTTCACTGTTACTGTACATACATGAGTTGTGATAGCTTCCACTGAGAACAGTGTCACTGTAACTGTACATACATGCGTTGTGATACCACCTTCTGAGAACAGTGTCACTTTTACTGCACATAATTTAGTTGTGATACCACCCCCTGAGAACAGTGTAACTTTTACTGTACATACATTAGTTGTGATACCACTCTCTGAAAACAGTGTCACTGTTACTGCACATACATTAGTTGTGTTACCACCCCCTGAGTACAGTGTCACTTTTACTGCACATACATTAGCTTTGATACCACCCCCTGAGAACAGTGTAACTTTTACTGCACATACATTAGTTGTGATACCACTCTCTGAGAACAGTGTCACTGTTACTGCACATACATGAGTTGTGATACCATCCACAGAGTACAGTGTATCTGTTACTGCACATACATGAGTTGTGATACCACCCCCTGAGAACAATGTCCCTGTTACTGCACATACATGAGTTGTGATACCACCCTGAGGACAATGTCACTGTTACTGCACATACATGAGTTGTGATACCACCACCTGAGAACAGTGTCACTGTTACTGCACATACATGAGTGGTGATACCATCCACTGAGACCTTTTCACTGTTACTGCACATACATGAGTTGTGATACCATCCGCAGAGAACACTTTCACTGTCACTGCACATAAATGAGTTTGATACCCTCCACTGAGAACAGAATCATTCTTCCTGCACCTATATTCGTTGTGATAACATCCACTGAGAACGGTGTCACTGGTACTGCACATAAATGAGTTGTGATATCACCCACTGCGGACAGCGTCTTTCTTCCTGTACGTACATAGGTGTGATAGCATCCACTGAGAACAGTGTCACTGTTACTGCACATACATGAGTTGTGATAACATCCACTGAGAACCGTGTCACAGTTACTGCACATAAATGAGGTGTGATACCACCCCCTTGATAACAGTGTTACTGTTACTGCACATAC
Source organism: Hymenopus coronatus (assembly GCA_030762935.1). Lineage (NCBI taxonomy): Eukaryota > Metazoa > Arthropoda > Insecta > Mantodea > Hymenopodidae > Hymenopus > Hymenopus coronatus. The sequence goes on along the minus strand of CM060891.1, from coordinate 98,381,363 downwards.
ATGAGTTGTGATACCTCCCATTGGGAACAGTGTCACTATTACTGCACATACATGAGTTGTAGTAACATCCACTGAGAAAAGTGTCACTAACTGCACATTCATTAGTTGTGATACCTCCCCCTGAGAACAGTGTCACTGTTACTGCACACACATGAGTTGTGATACCATCCCCTGAGAACAGTGTCACTTTTACTGCACAAACATTAGCTGTGGTACCACTCTCTGATAACAGTGTCAATGTTGCTGCACATACATTAGTTGTGATGCCACCCCCTGAGATCAGTGTCAGTGTTACTGCACATACATTAGTTGTGGTAGCACCCCCTGAGAACAGTGTCACTTTTACTGCACATACATTCGTTGTGATACCATCCCCTGAGAACATTGTCACTTTAACTGCACATACATGATTTGTGATACCACCCCCTGAGAACAGTGTCGCTGCTACTGCACATACATGAGTTAAGATACCACCCTCTGAGGACAGTGTCACTGTTACTGCACATACACGAGTTGTGATACCACCCACTGAGAACAGTGTCACTGTTACTGCACAAACATTAGTTGTGATACCACCCACTGAGAACAGTGTCACTGTTACTGCACATACATGAGTTGTGATACCACATTATGAGAACAATGTCTCTGTAATTGTACATACATGAGTTGTGATAGCATCCACTTAAAACAGTTTCACTGTTACTGTACATACATGAGTTGTGATAGCTTCCACTGAGAACAGTGTCACTGTAACTGTACATACATGAGTTGTGATACCACCTTCTGAGAACAGTATCACTGTTACTGCACATACATGAGTTGTGATACCACCCTCTGAGAACAGTGTCACTGTTACTGCACATACATGAGTTGTGATACCACATCCTGAGAACAGTGTCACTTTTACTGCACATAATTTAGTTGTGATACCACCCCCTGAGAACATTGTCACTTTTACTGCACATACATTAGTTGTGATACCACCCTCTGAGAACATTGTCACTTTTACTGCACATAATTTAGTTGTGATTCCACCCCCTGAGAACATTGTCACTGTTACTGCACATACATTAGTTGTGATACCACCCCCTGAGAACAGTGTCATTCTTACTGCACATACATGAGTTGTGATACCACCACCGGAGAACAGTGTCACTGTTTCTGCACATACATGAGTTGTGATATCACCCACTGCGGACAGCATCTTTCTTACTGTACGTGCATCAGTGTGTTAGCATCCACTGAGAACCTAGTCACTGTTACTGCACATACATGAGTTGTCATAACATCCACCGACAACGGTGTAACTGTTACTGCACATACATTAGTTGTGATAAAATCAACTGAGAACAGTGTCAATGTTACTGCACATACATGTGTTTTGATACCACCCCCTGAGATTAGTGTCACTGTTACTGTACACGCTATAGTTGTGATACCACCCCTTGAGCACAGTGTCACTTTTACTGCACATACACTAGTTGTGTTACCACCTCTGAGTACAGTGTCACTTTTACTGCACATACATTAGCTTTGATACCACCCCCTGAGAACAGTGTAACTTTTACTGCACATACATCAGTTGTGGTACCACCCTCTGAGAACAGTGTCACTGTTACAGCTCATACACGAGTTGTGATACCATCCCCTGAGAGCAGTGTCACTTTTACTGCACATACATTAGTTGTGATAACACACCCAGAGAGCAGTGTCACTGTACCTGTACATACATGAGTTGTGATACCATCCACTGAGAACAGTGTTACTGTTACTGCACTTACATTAGTTGTAATACCACCCACTGAGAACAGTGTCACTGTTACTGCACATACATTAGTTGTGATACCACCCATTGAGAAGAGTGTCACTGTTACTGCACATACATGAGTTGTGATACCATCCACTGAGAACAGTGTTACTGTTTCTGCACTTAAGTTAGCTGTAATACCACCCACTGAGAACAGTGTCACTGTTACTGCACATTCATTAGTTGTGATACCACCCATTGAGAACAGTGTCACTGTTACTGCACATACATGAGTTGTGATACCACATTATGAGAACAATGTCACTGTAATTGTACATACATGAGTTGTGATAGCATCCGCTTAAAACAGTTTCACTGTTACTGTACATACATGAGTTGTGATAGCTTCCACTGAGAACAGTGTCACTGTAACTGTACATACATGCGTTGTGATACCACCTTCTGAGAACAGTGTCACTTTTACTGCACATAATTTAGTTGTGATACCACCCCCTGAGAACAGTGTAACTTTTACTGTACATACATTAGTTGTGTTACCACCCCCTGAGTACAGTGTCACTTTTACTGCACATACATTAGCTTTGATACCACCCCCTGAGAACAGTGTAACTTTTACTGCACATACATTAGTTGTGATACCACTCTCTGAGAACAGTGTCACTGTTACTGCACATACATGAGTTGTGATACCATCCACAGAGTACAGTGTATCTGTTACTGCACATACATGAGTTGTGATACCACCCCCTGAGAACAATGTCCCTGTTACTGCACATACATGAGTTGTGATACCACCCTGAGGACAATGTCACTGTTACTGCACATACATGAGTTGTGATACCACCACCTGAGAACAGTGTCACTGTTACTGCACATACATGAGTGGTGATACCATCCACTGAGACCTTTTCACTGTTACTGCACATACATGAGTTGTGATACCATCCGCAGAGAACACTTTCACTGTCACTGCACATAAATGAGTTTGATACCCTCCACTGAGAACAGAATCATTCTTCCTGCACCTATATTCGTTGTGATAACATCCACTGAGAACGGTGTCACTGGTACTGCACATAAATGAGTTGTGATATCACCCACTGCGGACAGCGTCTTTCTTCCTGTACGTACATAGGTGTGATAGCATCCACTGAGAACAGTGTCACTGTTACTGCACATACATGAGTTGTGATAACATCCACTGAGAACCGTGTCACAGTTACTGCACATAAATGAGGTGTGATACCACCCCCTTGATAACAGTGTTACTGTTACTGCACATACATGAGTTGTGATACCTCCCATTGGGAACAGTGTCACTATTACTGCACATACATGAGTTGTAGTAACATCCACTGAGAAAAGTATCACTAACTGCACATTCATTAGTTGTGATAGCTCCCCCTGAGAACAGTGTCACTGTTACTGCACACACATGAGTTGTGATACCATCCCCTGAGAACAGTGTCACTTTTACTGCACAAACATTAGCTGTGGTACCACTCTCTGATAACAGTGTCAATGTTACTGCACATACATTAGTTGTGATGCCACCCCCTGAGATCAGTGTCAGTGTTACTGCACATATATTAGTTGTGGTAGCACCCCCTGAGAACAGTGTCACTTTTACTGCACATACATTCGTTGTGATACCATCCCCTGAGAACATTGTCACTTTAACTGCACATACATGATTTGTGATACCACCCCCTGAGAACAGTGTCGCTGCTACTGCACATACATGAGTTAAGATACCACCCTCTGAGGACAGTGTCACTGTTACTGCACATACACGAGTTGTGATACCACCCACTGAGAACAGTGTCACTGTTACTGCACAAACATTAGTTGTGATACCACCCACTGAGAACAGTGTCACTGTTACTGCACATACATGAGTTGTGATATCACATTATGAGAACAATGTCTCTGTAATTGTACATACATGAGTTGTGATAGCATCCACTTAAAACAGTTTCACTGTTACTGTACATACATGAGTTGTGATAGCTTCCACTGAGAACAGTGTCACTGTAACTGTACATACATGAGTTGTGATACCACCTTCTGAGAACAGTATCACTGTTACTGCACATACATGAGTTGTGATACCACCCTCTGAGAACAGTGTCACTGTTACTGCACATACATGAGTTGTGATACCACCCTCTGAGAACATTGTCACTTTTACTGCACATAATTTAGTTGTGATACCACCCCCTGAGAACATTGTCACTGTTACTGCACATACATTAGTTGTGATACCACCCCCTGAGAACAGTGTCATTCTTACTGCACATACATGAGTTGTGATACCACCACCGGAGAACAGTGTCACTGTTTCTGCACATACATGAGTTGTGATATCACCCACTGCGGACAGCATCTTTCTTACTGTACGTGCATCAGTGTGTTAGCATCCACTGAGAACCTAGTCACTGTTACTGCACATACATGAGTTGTGATAACATCCACCGACAACGGTGTAACTGTTACTGCACATACATTAGTTGTGATAAAATCAACTGAGAACAGTGTCAATGTTACTGCACATACATGTGTTTTGATACCACCCCCTGAGATTAGTGTCACTGTTACTGTACACGCTATAGTTGTGATACCACCCCTTGAGCACAGTGTCACTTTTACTGCACATACACTAGTTGTGTTACCACCTCTGAGTACAGTGTCACTTTTACAGCACATACATTAGCTTTGATACCACCCCCTGAGAACAGTGTAACTTTTACTGCACATACATCAGTTGTGGTACCACCCTCTGAGAACAGTGTCACTGTTACAGCTCATACACGAGTTGTGATACCATCCCCTGAGAGCAGTGTCACTTTTACTGCACATACATTAGTTGTGATAACACACCCAGAGAGCAGTGTCACTGTACCTGTACATACATGAGTTGTGATACCATCCACTGAGAACAGTGTTACTGTTACTGCACTTACATTAGTTGTAATACCACCCACTGAGAACAGTGTCACTGTTACTGCACATACATTAGTTGTGATACCACCCATTGAGAACAGTGTCACTGTTACTGCACATACATGAGTTGTGATACCACATTATGAGAACAATGTCACTGTAATTGTACATACATGAGTTGTGATAGCATCCGCTTAAAACAGTTTCACTGTTACTGTACATACATGAGTTGTGATAGCTTCCACTGAGAACAGTGTCACTGTAACTGTACATACATGGGTTGTGATACCACCTTTGAGAACAGTGTCACTGTTACTGCACATACATGAGTTGTGATACCACCCTCTGAGAACAGTGTCACTGTTACTGCACATACATGAGTTGTGATACCACCCTCTGAGAACAGTGTCACTGTTACTGCAATTACATCAGTTCTGATACCACCTCCTGTTAGCAATGTCACTGTTATTGCACATACATGAGTCTTGATAGCTTCCACTGAGAACAGTGTCACTGTTACTGCACATACATGAGTTGTGGTACCACCCTCTGAGAACAGTGTCACTTTTAATGCACATAATTTAGTTGTGATACCACCCCCTGAGAACATTGTCACTTTTCCTGCACATACATTAGTTGTGATACCACCCCCTGAGAACAGTGTCATTGTTACTGCACATACATGAGTTGTGATACCACCACCTGAGAACAGTGTCACTGTTACTGCACATACATGAGTTGTGATACCATCCACTGAGTACAGTGTCTCTGTTACTGCACATACATGAGTTGTGATACCACCCCCTGAGAACAGTGTCCCTGTTACTGCACATACATGAGTTGTGATACCACCCTGAGGACAGTGTCACTGTTACTGCACATACATGAGTTGTGATACCACCACCTGAGAACAGTGTCACTGTTACTGCACATACATGAGTTGTGATACCATCCACTGAGAACAGTGTCTCTGTTACTGCACATACATGAGTGGTGATACCATCCACTGAGACCTTTTCACTGTTACTGCACATACATGAGTTGTGATACCATCCGCAGAGAACACTTTCACTGTCACTGCACATAAATGAGTTGTGATACCCTCCACTGAGAACAGAATCATTCTTCCTGCACCTATATTCGTTGTGATAACATCCTCTGAGAACGGTGTCACTGGTACTGCACATACATGAGTTGTGATATCACCCACTGCGGACAGCGTCATTCTTCCTGTACGTACATAGGTGTGATAGCATCCACTGAGAACAGTGTCACTGTTACTGCACATACATGAGTTGTGATAACATCCACTGAGAACGGTGTCACATTACTGCACATAAATGAGGTGTGATACCACCCCGTTGATAACAGTGTTACTGTTACTGCACATACATGAGTTGTGATACCCCCCATTGGGAACAGTGTCACTATTACTGCACATACATAAGTTGTGATAACATCCACTGAGAAAAGTGTCACTAACTGCACATTCATTAGTTGTGATACCTCCCCCTGAGAACAGTGTCACTGTTACTGCACACACATGAGTTGTGATACTATCCACTGAGAACGGTGTCACTGTTACTGCACATACATGAGGTGTGAAACCATCCACTGAGAACAGTTTCAATGTTACTCCACAAACATGAGTTGAGATAACATCCACTGAGAACAGTGCCACCGCTACTGCACATACATGAGTTGTGATAACATCCACTGAGAACAGTGTCACTGTTGCTGCACATACATGAAGTGTGATACCAACCCCTGAGAACAGTGTCACTGTTACTCCACATACATGAGTTGTGATACAATCCACTGAGAACAGTGTCACTGTTACTGTACACACATGAGTTGTAATACCATCCATTGTGGACAAATCCATTCTTGCTGTACGTACATTAGGTTTGATACCACCCTTTGATATCAGTGTCACTGTTACTGCACATAAATGAGTTGTGATAACTTTCACTGAGAACAGTGTCACTGTTACTGTACATACATTAATTGTGATACTATCCACTGAGAACAGTGTCACTGTTACTGCACATACCAGAGTTGTGACGCCATCCACTGAGAACAGTGTCACTGTATCTGTACATACATGAGTTGTGATACCACCCCCTGAGATTAGTGTCACTGTTACTGTGCCTACATTAGTTGTGATACCACCCCCTGAAAACAGTGTCACTTTAACTGTACATACATGAGTTGTTTTACCACCCCCTGAGATTAGTGTCACTGTTACTGTGCCTACATTAGTTGTGATACCACCCCTGAGAACAGTGTCACTTTAACTGTACATACATGAGTAGTTTTACCACCCCCTGAGATTAGTGTCACTGTTACTGTGCATACATTAGTTGTGATACCACCCCCTGAGAACAGTGTCACTTTTACTGCACATACATTAGCTGTGGTACCACTCTCTGATAACAGTGTAAATGTTACTGCACATACATTAGTTGTGAAACCACCCCCTGAGAACAGTGTCACTTTTACTGCACATACATTAGCTGTGGTACCACTCTCTGATAACAGTGTCAATGTTACTGCACATACTTTAGTTGTGGTAGCACCCCCTGAGAACGGTGTCACTTTTACTGCACATACATTCGTTGTGATAACATCCCCTGAGAACATTGTCACTTTTACTGCACATACATGAGTTGTGATACCACCCCCTGAGAACAGTGTCGCTGCTACTGCACATACATGAGTTAAGATACCACCCTCTGAGGACAGTGTTACTGTTACTGCACATACACGAGTTGTGATACCACCCAATGAGAACAGTGTCACTGTTACTGCACATACATTAGTTGTGATAACACCCACTGAGAACAGTGTCACTGTTACTGCACATACATGAGTTGTGATACCACATTATGAGAACAATGTCTCTGTAATTGTACATACATGAGTTGTGATAGCATCCACTTAAAACAGTTTCACTGTTACTGTACATACATGAGGTGTGATAGCTTCCACTGAGAACAGTGTCACTGTAATTGTACATACATGAGTTGTGATAGCATCCACTTAAAACAGTTTCACTGTTACTGTACATACATGAGTTGTGATAGCTTCCACTGAGAACAGTGTCACTGTAACTGTACATACATGAGTTGTGATACCACCTTCTGAGAACAGTGTCACTGTTACTGCACATACATGAGTTGTGATACCTCCCTCTGAGAACAGTGTCACTGTTACTGCACATACATGAGCTGTTATACCACCCTCTGAGAACAGTGTCACTGTTACTGCACATACATGACTTGTGATATCACCTCCTGAGAACAGTGTCACTGTTACTGCACATACATGAGTCGTGATAGCTTCCACTGAGAACAGGTTCACTGTTACTGCACATACATGAGTTGTGGTACCACCCCGTGAGAACTGTGTCACTTTTACTTCACATAATTTAGTTGTGATACCACCCCCTGAGTACATTGTCACTTTTACTGCACATACATTAGTTGTGATACCACCCTCTGAGAACAGTGTCACTGTTACTTCACATACATTAGTTGTGATACCACCCCCTGAGAACAGTGTCATTGTTACTGCACATAAATGAGTTGTAATACTTCACCTGAGAACAGTGTCACTGTTACTGCACATACATGAGTTGTGATACCATCCACTGAGTACAGTGTCTCTGTTACTGCACAGACATGAGTTGTGACACCACCCCCTGAGAACAGTGTCCCATTTACTGCACATACATGAGTTGTGATGTCACCACTGAGGACAGTGTCACTGTTACTCTACATACATGAGTTGTGATACCACCACCTGAGAACAGTTTCGCTGTTACTGCACATACATGAGTTGTGATACCACCACCTGAGAACAGTGTCACTTTTACTGCACATACATGAGTTGTGATACCATCCACTGAGAACAGTGTCTCTGTTACTGCACATACATGAGTGGTGATACCATCCACTGAGACCTTTTCAATGTTACTGCACATACGTGAGTTGTGATACCATCCGCAGAGAACACTTTCACTGTCACTGCACATAAATGAGTTGTGATACCCTCCCCTGAGAACAGAGTCATTCTTCCTGCACCTATATTCGTTGTGATAACATCCACTGAGAACGGTGTCACTGGTACTGCACATACATGAGTTGTGATATCACCCACTGCGGACAGCGTCATTCTTCCTGTACGTACATAGGTGTGATAGCATCCACTGAGAACAGTGTCACTGTTACTGCACATACATGAGTTGTGATAACATCCACTGAGAACGGTGTCACATTACTGCACATAAATGAGGTGTGATACCACCCCGTTGATAACAGTGTTACTGTTACTGCACATACATGAGTTGTGATACCACCCATTGGGAACAGTGTCACTATTACTGCACATACATAAGTTGTGATAACATCCACTGAGAAAAGTGTCACTAACTGCACATTCATTAGTTGTGATACCTCCCCCGGAGAACAGTGTCACTGTTACTAAACACACATGAGATGTGATACCATCCACTGAGAACAGTGTCACTGTTACTGCACATACATGAGGTGTGATAACATCCACTGAGAACAGTGCCACTGTTACTATACATACATGAGTTGTGTTACCATCCACTGAGAACAGTGCCACTGTTACTATACATACATGAGTTGTGTTACCATCCACTGAGAACAGTGTCACAGTTGCTGCACTTACATGAGTTGTGATAACATTAACTGATAACGGTGTCACAGTTACTGCACATAAATGAGGTGTGATACCATCCCCTTGATAACAGTGTAACTGTTACTGCACATACATGAGTTGTGATACCACCCATTGGGAACAGTGTCACTATTACTGCACATACATGAGTTGTGATAACATCCACTGAGAAAAGTGTCACTAACTGCACATTCATTAGTTGTGATACCTCCCCCTGAGAACAGTGTCACTGTTACTGCACACACATGAGTTGTGATACCATCCACTGAGAACAGTGTCACTGTTACTGCACATACATGAGGTGTGAAACCATCCACTGAGAACACTGTCACTGTTACTGCACAAACATGAGTTGAGATAACATCCACTGAGAACAGTGCCAGCGTTACTGCACATACATGAGTTGTGATAACATACACTGAGAACAGTGTTACTTTTGCTGCACATACATGAAGTGTGATACCATCCACTGAGAACAGTGTCACTGTTACTCCACGTACATGAGTTGTAATACCATCCTTTGTGGACAACACCATTCTTCCTGTACTTACATTAGCTGTGATACCAACCCCTGAGAACAGTGTCACTGTTACTCCACATACATGAGTTGTGATACCATCCACTGAGAACAGTGTCACTGTTACTGCACATACATGAGTGGTGATAACACCCAATGAGAACAGTGTCACTGTTACTGCACATATGTGAGTTGACATAACATCCACTGAGATCAGTGTCACTGTTACTGTACACACATGAGTTGTAATACCATCCATTGTGGACAAATCTATTCTTGCTGTACGTACATTAGGTTTGATACCACCCCTTGATATCAGTGTCACTGTTACTGCACATAAATGAATTGTGATATAATTCACTGAGAACAGTGTCACTGTTACAGTACATACATTAATTGTGATACTATCCACTGAGAACAGTGTCACTGTTACTGCACATACCAGAGTTGTGACGCCATCCACTGAGAACAGTGTCACTGTAACTGTACATACATGAGTTACGATACCACCCCCTGAGATTAGTGTCACTGTTACTGTGCATACATTAGTTGTGATATCACCCCCTGAGAACAGTGTCACTTTTACTGCACATACATTAGCTGTGGTACCACCCTCTGATAACAGTGTCACTGTTACTGCACATACATTAGTTGTGATACCACTCCCTGAGATCAGTGTCACTTTTACTGCACATACATGAATCGTGATAGCTTCCACTGAGAACAGTGTCACTGTTACTGCACATACATGAGTTGTGGTACCACCCCCTGAGAACAGTGTCACTTTTACTGCACATAAGTTAGTTGTGATACCACCCCCTGAGAACATTGTCACTTTTACTGCACATATATTAGTTGTGATACCACCCTCTGAGAACAGTGTCACTGTTACTGCACTTACATCAGTTGTGATACCACCTCCTGCTTACAATGTCACTGTTATTGCACATACATGAGTCGTGATAGCTTCCACTGAGAACAGTGTCACTGTTACTGCACATACATTAGTTGTGATACCACCACCTGAGAACAGTGTCATTGTTACTGGACATACATGAGTTGTGATACCACCACCTGAGAACAGTGTCACTGTTACTGCACATACATGAGTTGTGTTACCATCCACTGAGTACAGTGTCTCTGTTACTGCACATACATGAGTTGTGATACCACCACCTGAGAACAGTGTCCCTGTTACTGCACATACATGAGTTGTGATACCACCACTGAGGACATTGTCACTGTTACTCTACATACATGAGATGTGATACCACCGCCTGAGAACAGTGTCGCTGTTACTGCACATACATGAGTGGTGATACCAGCACATGAGAACAGAGTCAGTGTTACTGCACATACATGAGTTGTGATACCATCCACTGAGAACAGTGTCTCTGTTACTGCACATACATGAGTGGTGATACCATCCACTGAGACCTTTTCACTGTTACTGCACCTACATGAGTTGTGATACCATCCGCAGAGAACACTTTCACTGTCACTGCACATAAATGAGTTGTGATACCCTCCACTGAGAACAGAATCAATCTTCCTGCACCTTTATTCGTTGTGATAACATCCACTGAGAACGGGGTCACTGGTACTGCACATACATGAGTTGTGATATCACCCACTGCGGACGGCGTCATTCTTCCTGTACGTACATAGGTGTGATAGCATCCACTAAGAACAGTGTCACTGTTACTGCACATACATGAGTTGTGATAACATCCACTGAGAACAGTGTCACTGTTACTGCACACACATTAGTTGTGATACCACCCCCTGAGAACAGTGTCACTTTTACTGCACATACATTAATTGTGCTACATCCCTCTGAGAACAGTGTCACTGTTACTGCACATACATTAGTTGTGGTACAACCCTCTGAGAACAGTGTCACTGTTACTGCACATACACGAGTTGTGATAACATGCACTGAGAACAGTGTCACTATTACTGTACATACATGAGTTGTGATACCACCACCTGAGAGCAGTGTCACTGTTACTGTAGATACATGATTTGTGATACCACCCCATGTGAATAATGTCACTGTTACTGTACATACATGTGTTGTGATATCATCCACTGAGAACAGTGGCACTGTTACTGCACATACATGAGTTGTGATACCACCCACTGAGAACAGTGTCACTGTTACTGCACATACATGAGTTGTGGTACCACCCCCTGAGAACAGTGTCACTTTTACTGCACATAATTTAGTTGTGATACCACCCCCTGAGAACATTGTGACTTTTACTGCACATAAATTTTTTGTGATACCACCCTCTGAGAATAGTGTCACTGTTACTAGACATATATTAGTGTGATACCACCCCCTGAGAACAGTGTCATTGTTACTGCACAGACATGAGTTGCGATACCACCACCTGAAAACAGTGACACTGTTACTGCACATACATGAGTTGTGATACCATCCACTGAGTACAGTGTCTCTGTTACTGCACATGCATGAGTTTCGATACCACCACTGAGGACAGTGTCACTGTTACTGCACATACATGAGTTGTGATACCACCACCTGAGAACAGTGGCACTGTTACTGCACATACATGAGTTGTGATACCATCCACTGAGACCTTTTCACTGTTACTGCACATAAATGAGTTGTGATACCATCCTAGAGACCACTTTCACTGTCACTGCACATAAATGAGTTGTATTACCCTCCACTGACAACAGAATCATTCTTCCTGCACCTATATTCGTTGTGATAACATCCACTGAGAACGGTGTCACTGGTACTGCACATACAAGAGTTGTGATATCACCCACTGCGGACAGCGTAATTCTTCCTGTACGTACATAGGTGTGATAGCATCCACTGAGAACAATGTCACTGTTGCTGCACATACATGAGTTGAGATAACATTAACTGAGAACGGTGTCACTGTTACTGCACATACATGAGTTGTGATACCACCTCCTGAGAACAGAGTCACTGATACTGCACATACATGAGATGTGATACCATCCACTGAGAACAGTGTCACTCTTACTGCACATTCATGAGGTGTGAAATCATCCACTGAGAACAGTGTCACTGTTACTGCACATACATGAGTTGTGGTAACATCCACTGAGAACAGTGCCACTGTGACTGCATACACATGAGTTGTGATAGCACCCACTGAGTACAGTGTCACTATTACTGCACATACATGAGTTGTGATAACATCCACTGAGAACAGTGTCACTGTTGTTGCACATACATGAATTGTGGTACCCTCCACTGACAACAGTGTCACTGTTACTCTACGTACATGAGTTGTAATACCATCCTTTGTGGACAACACCATTCTTACTGTACGTACATTAGTTGTGATACCACCCCCTGAGAACAGTGTCACTGTTACTGCACATATATGAGTAGTGATAACACCCACTGAGAACAGTGTCTCTGTTACTGCACATACACGAGTTTCGATAACATCCACTGAGAACAGTGCCACTGTTACTGCATACACATGAGTTGTGATAACACCCACTGAGTACAGTGTCACTGTTACTGCACATACATGAGTTGTGAAAACATTCAGAGAGAACAGTGTCACTGTTACTGCACATACATGAGCTGTCATATCATCAATCGAGAACAGTGCCACTGTTACTCCATACACATGAGTTGTGATAACACCCACTGAGTACTGTGTCACTGTTACTGCAATTACATGAGTTATGAAAACATTCACAGAGAACAGTGTCACTGTTACCGCACATATATGAGCTGTGATAATCCCCATCGAGAACAGTGTCATTTTACTGCACATAATTGAGTTGTGTTAACATCCACTGAGAACAGTGTCACTGTTACTGTACATGCATGAGTTGTAATACCGTACTTTGTGGACAACACCATTCTTCCTGTATGTACATTAGTTGTGATACCACCCCCTGAGAACAGTGTTAATGTTACTGCACATACATGGGTTGTGCAAACATTCACTGAGAACAGTGTCACTGTTACTACACATTCAATAGTTGTGACACCATCCACTTAGAACATGGTCACTCTTACTGCACACACATGAGTTGTGATACCACCCAATGAAATCACTGCCCTATTTACTGCGCATACATTAGTTGTGATAACATTCAATGCGAAAAGTGTCACTCTTATTGCACATACATGAGTTGTGATACCATCCACTGAGAACAGTGTCACTGTTACTGCACATACATGAGTTGTGATATCATCCACTGAAAACAGTTTCACTGTTACTGTACGTACATGAGTTGTGATACCATCCACTGAGTACAGTGGCATTGTTACTCTACGTACATGGGTTGTGATATCATCCATTAAGAAGAGTGTCACTGTTAGAGTACGTACATGAGTTGTTATACCGTCCACTGAGAACAGAGTCATTGTTACTGTACATACATGAGTTGTTATACCATCCACTGAGATCAGTGTCACTGTTACTGTACATACAGGTGTTGAGATACCACCTCCTGAGAACAGTGTCACTGTTACTGTACATACCTGAGTTGTAATACCACCCACTGGGAACAGTGTCACTGTTACTGCACATACATTCGTTGTGATACCACCCTCTGAGAACAATGTCATTGTTAATGCACATACATTAGTTGTGATACCACCCACTGAGAACAGTGTCACTGTTAATGCACATACATGAGTTGTGATAACTTCCACTGAGAACAGTGTCACTGTTACTGCACTTAAATTAGTTGTGATACCACATACTGAGACCAGTGTCACTGTTAGTGCACATACATAAGTTGTCATAACATCCACAGAAAACAGTGTCACTGTTACTACACATACATAAGTTATGATACCACCCACTGAAAATAATGTCACTGTTACTTCACATAATGAGTTGTGATAGCATCTACTGAGAAAAGTGTCACTGTTATTGTAAGTACATGTGTTGTGATACCACCCCCTGAGAACAGTGTAACTGTTACTGTACTTGCATGACCTTTGACACCATCCATTGAAAACAGTGTCACTACTACTGCACATACATTAGTTGTGATAACAACCATTGAGAACTGTGTCACTGTTACTGCACATACATGAGTTGTGATAACATCCACTGAGAACAGTGTCACTGTTACTGTACATACTTGAGCTGTGATACAACCCCCTGAAATCAGTGTCACTGTTACTGCACATATATGAGTTGTGATACCACCCACTAAGGACAGTGTCACTGTTACTGCACCTACATGAGTTGTGATACCACCCCCTGAGAACAGTGTCACTGTTACTACACATACATGAGTCGTGATACCATCCACTGAGAACAGTGTCTCTGTTACTGCACATACATGAGTTCTGATACCATCCACTGAGACCTTTTCACTGTTACTGCTCATACATGATTTGTGATACCATCCGCTGAGAACACTTTCACTGTCAGTGCACATAAACGAGTTGTGATACCTTCCACTGAGAATAGAATCATTCTTCCTGCACGTATATTAGTTGTGATAACATCCACTGAGTGCGATGTCACTGTTACTGCACATACATGAGTTGTGATATCACCCACTGCGGACAGCATCATTCTTCCTGTGCGTACATAGGTGTGATAGCATCCACTGAGAACAGTGTCACTGTTACTGCACATACATAAGTTGTGATAACATCCACTGAGAACGGTGTCACTGTTACTGGACATAAATGAATTGTGATACCACCGCCTTGAGAACAGTGTCACTGTTACTGCACATACCTAAGTAGTGATACCATCCACTGTGAACAGTGTCACTGTTACTGCACATATATGAGTTGTGATAACAACCACTGAGAACGTTGTAACTGTTACAGCACATACATTAGTTGCGATAACATCCAAAGAGAGCAGTATCACTATTACTCTACGTACATAAGTAGTGATACCATCTAATGATAACAGTGTCACTGCTACTGCACATTCATGAGTTGTGATAGCATCCACTGAGAACAGTGTCACTGTTACTGCACATACATGAGTTGTGATACCATTAACTGAGAACAGTGTCACTGTTACTGTACATAGATGAGTTGTGATAACAGCCATGGAGAACAGTGTCACTGATACTGCACATACAAGAGTTGTGATACCACCCACTGAGAACAGTGTCACTGTTACTGCACATACATGAGTTGTGATACCTTCCACTAAAAACAGTGTCACTGTTACTCCACATACATTATTTGTGATACCACCCTCTGAGAACAGTGTCACCGTTACTGCACATACACGAGTTGTGATAACGTGCACTGAAAACAGTGTCACTGCTACTGTACATACAAGAGTTGTGATAACATATACTGAAAACAGTGTCAATGTTACTGTATATACATGAATTCTGATAACATGCATTTGAAAACTGTGTTACTGTTACTGCACTTACATTAGTTGTGATACCATCCACTGAGAACAGTGTCAATGTTACTGCACATACATTAGTTGTGATACCATCCACTGAGAACAGTGTCAATGTTACTGCAAATACATTAGTTGTGATACCACCCCCTGAGTTTAGCGTCACAGTTACTGTACATACATTAGTTGTGATACCACCCCCTGAGAACAGTGTCATTTTTACTGCACATACATTCGCTATGGTACCACACTCTGAGAACAATGTCACTGTTATTGCACATACATTAGTTGTGATACCACCCTCTGAGAACAGTGTCACTGTTACTGCACATACATTAGTTGTGGTACAACCCCTGAGAACAGTGTCACTTTTACTGCACATACATTCGTTATGATACCATCCTCTGAGAACATTGTCACTGTTACTGCACATACATGAGTTGTGACAACATTCACTGAGAATAGGCACTGTTACTGTACATACAATAATTGTGATACCATCCACTGATAACAGTGTCACTGATACTGCACATTCAATAGTTGTGATAACATCCACTGAGAACATGGTCACTGTTACCGCACACACATGAGTTGTGATACCACCCATTTAAATCACTCCCCCATTTACTGCACATACATTAGTTGTGATACCACCCCCTGAGAATAGTGTCATTTTAACTGCACAAGCATTAGTTGTGATTCCACCCTCTGAGAACAGTGTCACTGTTACTGCACATACATTAGTTGTAATACACCCCCTGAGAGCAGTGTCACTTTTAATGCACATATATTAGTTGTGGTACAACCCTCTGAGAACATGTCACTGTTACTGCACATACGTGAGTTGTGATAACATACACTGAGAACAGTGTCACTGTTACTGCAGATACATGAGTTGTGATAACATCCACTGAGAACAGTGTCACTGTTACAGCACATACATTAGTAGTGATAACATCCACTGTGAACATTGTCACTTTTACTGCACATACATGAGTTGTGATACCACCCCCTGAGAACAGTGTCGCTGCTACTGCACATACATGAGTTATGACACCAACCTCTGAGGACAGTGTCACTGTTACTGCACATACATAAGTTGTGGTACCACCCCCTGAGAACAGTGTCACTGCTACTGCACCTACATGAGTTGAGATAACATCCACTGAGGACAGTGTCACTGTTTCTGCACATACACGAGTTGTTATAACACCCACTGAGAACAGTGTCACTGTTACTGCACATACATGAGTTGAGATAACATCCACTGCCTACAGTGTCACTGTTACTGCACATACATTAGTTGTGATACCACCCACTGAGAACAGTGTCACTGTTACTGCAGATACATGAGTTGGTATAAAACCCCCTGAGAACATTGTGATTGTTACTGCACATGCATGAGTTGTGAAAACATCCACTGAGAACAGTGTCACTGTTACTGTACATACATGAGTTGTAATACAATCCTTTATGGACAACACCATTCTTCCTGTATGTACATTAGTGGTGATACCACCCCCTGAGAACAGTGTCACTGTTACTGCACTTACATGAGTTGTGATAACATTCCCTGAGATCAGTGTCACTGTTACTGTACATACATTGAATTGTGATACCATCCACTGAATGCAGTGTCACTGCACCTACACATACATGAGTTGTGATACCATTCCCTGAGAACAGTGTCACTTATACTACACATACTTGAGGAGTGAAACCATCCACTGTGAACAGTGTCACTGTTACTAAACATACATGAGTTTTGATAACACCCACTGAGAACAGTGTCACTGTTACTGGACATACATGAGTTGTGATAATATCCACTGAGAACAGTGTCACTGTTGCTGCACATACATGACGTGTGATACCATCTACTGAGAATAGTGTCACTGTTACTCTACGTACATGAGTTGTGATACCACCCACTGAGCACAGTGTCACTGTTACTGCACATATATGAGTTGTGATAACATCCACTGAGAACAGTGCCACGATTTCTGCACAGACATGAGTTGATATAACACCCACTGAGAACAGTGTCACTTTTACTGCACATACATGAGTTGAGATAACATCCACAAAGGACAGTCTCACTGTTACTCCACATACATGAGTTGTGATAACACCCACTAAGAACAGTGTCACTGATACTGCACTTAAAGAGTTGTGATAACATCCACTGAGAACAGTGTCACTATTACTGCACAAACATGAGTTGTGATAACACCCTCTGAGAACAGTGTAACTGTTACTGCACATTAATGAGTTGAAATACTATCCTCTGTGAATAACACCATTCTTCCTGTACGTACATTAGTTGTGATACCACCCACTGAGAACAATGTCACTAATACTGTAGATAGATGAGTTATGATAACATCCACTGAGAACTTTGTCACTGTTACTGCACATACATTAGTTGTGATAGCACCCTCTGAGAACAGTGTCACTGTTTCTGCACATACATTGGTTGTGATACCACCCCCTGTGAACAGTGTCACGGTTACTGCACATACTTTAGTTGTGCTACCACCCCCTGAGACCAGTGTCGCTGTTACTGCTCATACATGAGTTGTGATAACATCCACTGAGTTTAGAGTCTCTGCTACTGCACATACTTGAGTTGTCATATCATCCACTGAAAACAGTGTCAACGTTTCTGCACATACACGAGTTGTGATAACATCCACTGAGAACAGTGTCAACGTTACTGCAAATACATGAGTTGTGATAACATCCACTGAGAACAGTGCCACTGCTAATGCACATACATTAGTTGTGATAACATCCACTGAGAACATGGTCACTGATACTGCACATACATGAGATGTGATAATACCCACTGAGAACGTTGTCACTGTTTCTGCACATACATGAGTTGCGATACCATCCACTGAGAACAGTGTCACTGTTACTGCACATACATGAGTTGTGATAACATCCACTGAGTACAGTGTCACTGTTAATGCACATACATTAGTTGTGATAACATCCACTGAGAACATGGTCACTGTTACTGCACACACCTGAGTTGTGATACCACCCACTTAGCATAGTGTCCCTGTTATTGCACATACATGAGTTGTGATAACATCCACTGAGAACAGTGTCACTGTTACTGTTCATACATGACTTGTGATTAAACCCACTGAGAACAGTGTAACTTTTACTGCACATACATGAGTTGTTATAACATCCACTGAGAACAGTGTCACTGTTACTGTACATACATGAGTTGTAATACAATCCTTTATGGACAACACTATTCTTCGTGTACGTACATTAGTTGTGATACCACCCTCTGAGAACAGTATCACTGTTACTGCACATACATGAGTTGTGAAAAAATTCACTGAGATCAGTGTCACTGTTATTGTACATACATGAGTTGTGATACCATCCACTGAGAACAGTGTCACTGCACCTGCACATACATGAGTTGTGATACTATTCCCTGAGAACAGTGTCACTGTTACTGCAGATACAAAAAGTGTGAAACCATCCACTGTGAACAGTGTCACTGTTACTGCATATACATGAGTTGTGATGACCACTGTGAACAGTGCTATTGTGTTTGCACATACCTGAGTTGTGATAACACCCACTGAGAACAGTGTCACTGTTATTGCACATACATGAGTTGTGATAACATCCACTAAGGACAGTGTCACTGTTGCTGCACATACATGAGGTGTGAAACCATCAACTGAGAACAGTGTCACTGTTACTCTACGTACATGAGTTGTGATACCACCCACTGAGAACACTGTCACTGTTACTGCACATATATGAGTTGTGATAACATCCACTGAGAACAGTGGCACGATTTTTGCACACACATTTGTTGTTATAACACCCACTGAGAACAGTGTCACTTTTAGTGCACATACATGTGTTGAGGTAACATCCACTGAGAACACTGTCAGTGTTACTGCACATACATGAGTTGTGATAACACCCACTAAGAACAGTGTCACTGTTACTGCACTTAAAGAGCTGTGATATCATCCACTGTGAACAGTGTCACTATTACTGCACAAACATGAGTTGTGTAAACACCCACTGAGAACAGTGTAACTGTTACTGCACATTCATGAGTTGTGATAACATCCACTGAGAACAGTGTCTCTGTTACTGTACATACATGAGCTGTGATAACATCCATTGAGAACAGTGTCACTGTCACTGTACATACATGAGTTGTTATAACATCCACTGAGAACAAAATCACTGTTACTGCACATACATGAGTTGTGATAACATTCATTGAGAACAGTGTCACTGTTACTGCGCATACATGAGTTGTTATAACATCCATTGAGAACAAATTCACTGTTACTTCACATACATGAGTTGTGGTACCACCCACTGAGAACAGTCTCACTGTTTTTGTACATACATGAGGTGCAATACAATCCTCTGTGAATAACACCATTCTGCCTGTACGTACATTAGTTGTGATACCACCCACTGAGAATAGTGTCACTGTTACTGTAGATAAAGGAGTTTTGATAACATCCACTGAGAAGAGTGTCACTGTTACTGCACATACTTTAGTTGTGATACCACCCTCTGAGAACAGTGTTACTGTTACTGCACATACATTAGTTGTGATACCACCCACTGAGAACACTGTCACTGTTACTGCACATTAATTAGTTGTGATACCACCCCCTGAGAACATGTCACTGTTACTGCTCATAAATGAGTTGTGATAACATCCACTGAGAATAGAGTCACTCTTACTGCACATACTTGAGTTGTGATACAATCCACTGAGAACAGTGTCACTGTGACTGCACATACATTAGTTGTGAGCTATCCACTGAGAACAGTGTCACTGTTACTGCTCATAAATGAGTTGTGATACCATCCGCTGAGAGCAGTGTCAACGTTACTGCACATACATGAGTTGTGATAACATCCACTGAGAACAGTTTCACTCTTACTGCACATACATGAGTTGTGATAATTCCCACTGAGAACGGTGTCACTGTTACTGCACATACATGAGTTGCGATGCCACCCACTGAGAAATGTGTCATTGTTACTGCACAAACATGAGTTGTGATAACATTCACTGATCACAGTGCCACTGTTACTCCACTTACAGGAGTTGTGATAACAGCAACTGAGAACAGTGTCACTGTTACTGCACATACATGAGTTGCCATACCATCCACTGAGAACAGTGTCACAGTTACTGCACATACATGGGATGTGATACCACCCACTGAGAACAGTGTCACTGTTACTGCAGATATATAAGTTGTGATAACATCCACTGAGAACAGTGTCACTGTTACTGCAAACACATGAGTTATGATACCACCCACTGAGAACAGTGTCCCAGCTACTGCACATACATTAGTTGTGATAACATCCACTGAGAACAGTGTCACTGTTACTGCACATACATGAGTTGTGATACCACCCACCGAAAACAGTGTCACTTTTACTGCACATATATAAGTTGTGATAACATCCACTGAGAACAGTGTCACTGTTACTGCACACACATGAGTTATGATACCACCCACTGAGAACAGTGTCCCGGCTACTGCACATACATTAGTTGTGATAACATCCACTGAGAACAGTGTCACTGTTACTGCACATACATGAGTTGTGATACCACCCCCTGAGAACAGTGTCACTGTTACTGCACATACATGAGTTGTGATTACATCCACTGAGAACAGTGTCGCTGTTACTGCACATACATTAGTTGTGATAACATCCACTGAGAACAGTGTCACTGTTACTGCACATACATGAGTTGTGATAACATTCACTGAGAACAGTGTCACTGTTACTGCTCATACATTAGTTGTGATACCACCGCTTGAGAATAGTGTCACTGTTACTACACATACATGAGTTGGGATAACATCCACTGAGAACAGTGTCACAGTTACTGCACATACATGAGTTGTGATACCACCCCCTGGGAACAGTGTCACTGTTACTCTACATACATGAGTTGTGATACCATCCACTGGGAACAGTGTAATTGTTACTGCACAGACATGAGTTGTGATAACATCCACTGAGCACAGTTTCACTGTAACTGTACATACATGAGTTTTGATAACATCCACTGAGCACAGTGGCACTGTTACTGTACATACATTAGTTGTCATACCACCCACTGAGAGCAGTGTCACTGTTACTGCACATACATTAGTTGTGATACCATCCACTGAGAACAGTGTCATTCTGACTGCACATACATGATTTGTGATACCATCCACTGAGAACAGTGTCACTGTTACTGCACATACATGAGTTGTGATACCACCCCCTGAGAACAGTGTCACTGTTACTCTACATACACGAGTTGTGATACCACCCCCTGAGAACAGTGTCACTGTTACTGCACATACATTAGTTGTGATACCACCGCCTGAGAACAGTGTCACTGTTACTCTACATACATGAGTTGTAATAACATCCACTGAGAATAGTGTCGCTGTTACTGCACATACATTAGTTGTGATACCACCGCCTGAGGACAGTGTCACTGTTATTGCACATACATGAGTTGTGATAACATCCACTGAGAACAGTGTCACTGTTACTGCACATACATGAGTTGTGATACCATCTGCTGTGAACAGTGTCACTGTCACTGCACATACATGAGTTTTGATACCATCCACTGAGAACAGTGTCACTGTTACTGCACATACATGAGTTGTGATAATATCCACAGAGAACAGTGTCACTGTTACTGCACATACATTAGTTGTGATACCACCACCAGAGAACAGTGTCACTGTTACTGCACATATATGAGTTGTGATACCATCCACTGAGAACAGTGTCACTGTTACTGCACATAAATTAGTTGTGATACCACCGCCTGAGAACAGTGTCACTGTTACTGCACATACATGAGTTGTGATAACATCCACTGAGAACAGTGTCACTGTTACTGCACATACATGAGTTGTGATAATATCCACAGAGAACAGTGTCACTGTTACTGCACATACATTAGTTGTGATACCACCACCTGAGAACAGTGTCACTGTTACTGCACATATATGAGTTGTGATACCATCCACTGAGAACAGTGTCACTGTTACTGCACATAAATTAGTTGTGATACCACCGCCTGAGAACAGTGTCACTGTTACTGCACATACATGAGTTGTGATAACATCCACTGCGGGCAGCATCATTCTTCCTGTACGTACATCGGTGTGATACTATGTACTTTGGACACCGTCACTCTTTCTGCACTACATGGGTTGTGTTCTCTACTGTGAACCGCTTTACTATCATTACATTACATCACTATTGATATAAGCAATGTGGACCGTGTCACTGTTACTGTAAGTACATACGTTTTGACATCAGTCACTGTGGATAGTCTCTCCATTCTGTACATACAAGAATTGAGATATCATTCACTGTGGACACCGTCACTATTACATTACTTACATAAATGTTGATATGATCCCCAGTGGAGAACTTCACTATTACATAACATCAGTTGTGGTATTATCATTATGGACTCCGTCACTATTACCTTACTTACATAAGTTTTGATATGATCCCCAGTGGAGAACTTCACTATTACATTACATCAGTTGTGGTATTATCATTATGGACTCCGTCACTATTACCTTACTTACATAAGTTTTGATATGATCCCCAGTGGAGAACTTCACTATTACATTACATCAGTTGTGGTATTATCATTATGGACTCCGTCACTATTACCTTACTTACATAAATTTTGATATGATCCCCAGTGGAGAACTTCACTATTACATTACATCAGTTGTGATATTATCATTATGGACTCCGTCACTATTACCATACTTACATAAGTGTTGATATGATTCCCAGTGGAGAACTTCACTATTACATTACATCAGTTGTGATATTATCATTATGGACTCCGTCACTATTACCTTACTTACATAAGTGTTGATATGATCCCCAGTGGAGAACTTCACTATTACATTACATCAGTTGTGATGTTATCATTAATGACTCCGTCACTATTACCTTACTTACATAAGTTTTGATATGATCCCCAGTGGAGAACTTCACTATTACATTACATCAGTTGTGATGTTATCATTATGGACTCCGTCACTATTACCTTACTTACATAAGTTTTGATATGACCCACTGTATACACCGTCATTATTACCTTGCTTACCTTGAGATATCATTCACTCTGGACCAACGGCACGTCTGCACGTACATGACATCATTTGTATTTGGTTTTGGTTTATATTTATACTCAAAATAAGTTAATTTTTAAGTCATGGTTTTAAATGTTAAATATAAATAACTTGACTTTCACTCCTTTCAGATTAATGATTAGGTTTACACACAAACCAGGTGTGTATTTATTACTTTATCTATACGCACTATGTACATAGTGTATACAGAATATATTGCACTGTGCCAAAAAATTCGATACCGAGATTTCACCGAAAATATATGTTTTAGGGTCCCCTGTATAAAAAAAAGTTTTTTAGAAAAAGGTCCGTGTGTTTGTGAACACAATAACTGAAAAACGAAAAGTCGGTAAAATAGCAAACTTTGTATTTAAATTTAGCATCTTCTGGGGATGCAACACGAAGATTTTGAGAGAAATTCCCGCACTCCAAACAACCCTTTACATGGAACTTTTTTCGAAAATTTTTATTTTCTAAAAAATGGCTCTAACGATTTTCATTAAAATATCGTATATTAAAGATATTTAATGATAAATAAAATCTATATTTTGAATTTTCTGAGAATAGCCTCTGAAGACTACCTTATTCTGATTGAATTTTACGGAATTTTGCATAACTGTTAAACCGTAAGAGGGAGACAAAAACTTACCACACAAAAAAATGTAGAGCACATTAAAACACACAATTTATGTCGTATACAATTTTTTCGTGGAGTTCATTGTTTTTGAGATATTCCTCTTTTTTGGTTTAAGCTATAAAAACTTATATTTTTCTGATACAGGACTTTGTGAACTCGTGCCCATACAAACAAAGGAACTTCAGTCACATAGCAACCAGCCGTTGATTATCACTTTAACCCAGTGTTTCCCAACCTTTTGAAGTTCACGGCACCCTTGTGAATAAAATTAAACACTAGGGGCACCCTTCCTTGAATTAAAAGAAAATTAAGCTTAATATGTTAATTTTATGAAATATTATATAATAATAATGTACACCATAACATAATACAGTAAACTTTATTACAATCACTGAGTAAAAATACATCAATAAATTTTGTTCGATTAATGATTAATGTGAAACTTGTGATTGATGCTTAGAGCACAAATATGTGATGCCGAGTCTTACAGTTGACAGTGAAACACGCAAATCCTCAAGGTTATTCAGTCTATTTCTTGCTTTGCATTTTATTGTCACCATAGCAGAGAAGGCTTGCTGGCATAGATAGGATGTTGAAAAGGGCAAAAGTGCGTTAATTGCTTTCTTCATTAGGTTAGGGTACTCCTCTCTCCGTTGAAGCCAAAAACTAGCCACCGACGCCTCACTCTTAGTGAACTTACCTTTGAGTGTGGAATCAGCGCAAAGATCAATAAATTCATCTCGTTCGCAAGCAGTAAACTCTATTTCCTCTGCACTATCTACGAAATCAAATGGTGAGACAACCCAGTCGAGATTCGTATTGGAAGTAGTTGGAAAGTACGCATCTATTGCATCTTGTAATCTTGATAAGTGATCACAAATATGGTCTTTCAGCTTACCCAGATCATTATCTCCTGCCACATTAAGAAGAGATGGAAAGTTCGACAAATCTCCTTTTTGAACTGCAGACTTCCAAGAACTAAGTTTTCTTTTAAAACCTTTCATTTTATTGGTCGAGGAGATTATTGTTTCATGTCGACCCTGCATCGAAACATTCAGTTCATTCAACTTATGAAAAATATCTGCCAGATACGACAATTCAAAACACCAAGAATCACTTAGTAAGAGCTCATGAAATGTGTCTTGATTTTCATCCTTAAAAAAGGTTTTTAGCTGTTCTTTAAGTTCGAGAAAGCGGTTCAATACACGACCCCGCGACAACCACCTTACTTCTGTGCGAAGTAACAAAGAGGTATGAGCTGCATCCGTTGCGCGACATAACTGTTCAAAAATTCTGCACTTTAAAGGTCGAGACTTCATGTAGTTCACTATTTTCACAACTTCGTTAAACACTTCAGAAAAATCTTCATTACACGCTTTCACGACTAATGCCTCTCTATGCAGAAAACAGTGAGTTATAATAATGGATGGATTTTCATTGAGAGCTCTGGCAGCAAAACCTTTAATTTTCCCAGACATAGATGGTGCACCATCTATACATATACCACAACAGTCTTTCCATGTAAGATCATGGTCATTGAGATAGGAATTAATAGAAACGAAAATATCATGGCCTATGGTTGTAGTCTCCAGCGGTCTACAGAACAGAAACTGTTCACTAATATCTTTTTCATCAATATATCTGATAAAACCAAGGAGTTGCGGTTTGTCACCAATATCGAGACTCTCATCTACTTGCAAAGCAAATGTTCTATAAGTTTTTATTTTCTCCGTGACTTGTTCGTTGGTATTGCATGACATTTCAGATATCCTGCGGCTGATTGTGTTGTTGGACAGAGGAACTTTCGAAATTTGATTAGCTGCTCCTTCGCCAAGTAGTGTTGAAACTATAACTTCACATGCAGGGCCAATGATTTCCTCTCCAAGAGTATGAGGTTTCTTTTTTTAGCTATCAGTTCTGCTCCTTTAAATGACGCTTCAAGAGCAGTATCAATTATGGTTATTCTCTTTACCATTCGCACAGCTGTTTTCTTCTCCCCTTCTAATATATATGAAAAATACATTACACTTTTCTGTGACACACTAGGATGCTTTGTTGTAAGATGCCGCTTCAGTTTGCTAGGTACCATGGCCTCGTTGCTAAGTGTTTCGCCACAAACTAAACACACAGGGATAGGGTTTTCCTCGTTGTTATTCCACTTAAATCCATACGCCAAGTAACTGTCCTGGTATGTTCTTTTCTTTCGTTTGTCTTCTTTATGTGGTGAATTTGACGGTCCGGGAGAAACTGTAAGTAACTGTAACTGTAACTTATCCATAGCTAAACACTGTGAATCAACGCGAGAAAGACAACTGAAAGCGCCAAGCGGCGTGCACTTTTATGTATTCATGTCGAAGTCTGGGGAATGTTCGTGAGGAAGCGAGTAGTCTCGGGAATGTTCGGCAGGGTATAGCTGTAATGCATCTGTGGGATACTAGTATAACTGAATTATTGAAATGAATCGACCACTATCACCATCTGCCGTGCATGAGAGTAATTGATTTGACTTATTTTATTTCAAGACCTTACAAGACTTAAGGCTTCAGTAGAAGGTATTTTTTTTTTGTTTATCTCAATATCTCGCGGCACCCCTTAGTCAATCACATGGTACTCTAGGGTGCCGGGGCACACCGGTTGGGAACCGTCGCTTTAACCTATGGTACTCCCATATTTCGCTTCTACTTACAAGGAAGCAAGTAATAAGATTATTTCTGCTAAGTTTTTCTCGATTAGCAGGAAGTAAATATAAGCATAAGCTTTTTAAAAATAATTAATTGGAGAGATGTAGAGAAAGTCATGTGAATGGAACACATCAGACTTTTTTTAATTGTAACTTGGCTTTTACTGTAAATGCACTTCAGTAAATATTGCTGTTCTCTACCAATTTCTATGTAGTATTATGCACGCATGTTTACTTGGGCGTTCGGCTCCCTAAACATCATTTGGTAGGTTGCGCGCAGAGGAGAGCAATTGTTATTTAGACATGCGTTACCCCCGAAATATTATGGCTTCAGTGCTAAGTTTATATTCTTTTACGGCACACAAAAGAATCTCAAACCTGAGGAACACTAAGCTATTCTTTACGCCCATGGGACTGTAACCGCAGTAGTTATGGAGCGCCTACAACTCAATTAAGTTTAAATGTCATTCTGACACATGTGTACGTGCGCTGTGTTTGGTATAACAATAGGCCACGGCTAGTTCACGGTAAACCTAGTCCCTATAATGCTGAAGAACCCAAGGAAAACCCCACTTTTGCTAATTGGTAAAGCGTCAGAGATAGACAAAAGCTTGTTACACAAAAAATGTAGATCTCGCTAAACACACACAATATTTCATACCTTTTTTTTTTTTTTTTTGTAGAACTGATCATTTCCAAGACATTTCATGTTGTTGGTTTTAGTTTTAAACTATTTATATGTTTTCAAACGAAAAGTTGTCCTTCGTTACGCATTTCTTTCGATTAATTCTGGCCATGCAAAGAGAAAAGAACTTCAACATCATTGCATAGCGACAGCTTTAACTTAGTGTATTCCCATTAATTCATTTTTACTTACAGGAACTAAGTAATAAAACTATTTCTGCTAATATTTATATCTAGTGGCATAACGTAGATAGAATAATAATATTTTGTAAGAATGGTATGTTTACAGAGCGAGAATGTCATATGAGTGGGAACATAACGTATTTAAATACTCTTTGTTTGCTTTTATTTTCCTTTAATAGTGAAATGAGTGGCTTAGTTGCTTTCACTGTAAATTACATTGCAAATACACAAAAGGGCGTCTCTGTCGCTACGACATGGTCAATATTTATTTATTCTTTTAAAGTTTGGAATTAAGTATTCAGTCGTACATGTAGCCATTAACTTCTTTTTTTAGATTTCATAGTTCCCATTAAATATATTCAAATCTCAAATTTTTCTGATAATTTTTCATTCCTTACAACATATTTCTCTACCAAACACTTTCCAGTTTAATCTCTCCAAGATCACTTTATTTTTCCTTATTTTTACTTTCCCTACTTATTATATAGTACGTATCTAAAGAAATGTTACTTCCATAAAAAATCTCAATATTGAGATTTCACACGTTTCAGGGAACCAGTATATAAATAAAAATAGAAAAACTTCCTTGTGTGTATGTGTGTCGTGTCTCTGTGAACATGGCAACTGAAAAACGAAAAGTCGGTAAAACACCCAATTTGTTGTTTAAGTTTAGTATTTTCCAGTGATTCCACATTAAGATTTGGAGAAAAGTGCCCCCCCCCATTCCAAGCTACCCTTTAAACAGAAATTATTAGAACATGTTGATGTTTTCACAAAGGCTCTAACGATTTTGATTAAATATCTTATTTTGAAGATATTTATATAATTTACGTCATATGTGTACTTTTTTTGTTGAGTTGACCATTTCCGAGATATTCTTTGTTACTGGTTTCAGTTTAAAAATACCTGAACTTTTCTCATATGGGAATTTGTCAACGTTTGGTTATGTAAAAAAATATTTTCAATTGCATAGCAACCAGCTTTTAAAAGTCGCTTTAACGTAATGTACTCCCTTGCTTTCCTGCTACTTACAGGAAAGTAAATATTAAGACTATTTCTGCTAATGCCTATCTCGATTAAAACGAACTAGATAGAATGAGCCTTTTATTACTAATTTGTTACAGAGATGTAGAGAAAGTCATGTGAATGGAGCACATCACATGTTTATTATATTGGTAACAAGAACTGTGTTCTTGGCAAGTAGTTTTTATATTTATGACTTAAGTAAATTATAATTATTTCAAAGAGTATTTACTGATTCTACGTTCAGGAGACTGACTTTTGGGTTAATTTCCAAATTCTTCTTTTCAGTTTTAGAGGAAATAACTCAATGAACAGTTTGTAACTAAATTGAAATGCTGCATAGCCAAGAATATAAGTTTTTATTTCTAGCAGAAAAAGTTACATTCTATTGTCTAGTCGCTATATGAAGTGAAAATTTATTGCTTACGGGCCAGGCACTCCAAGCCATTCATTCTGCCCAGCAAAGCGTCCTTGGGGGGGGGGGTGAATTTCACACAGTTGCGGTAATGGCCTAATTGGTAACGGGGTACTTCCAGCTCCCTGGGATTCGCTGGGAACCACAGCAATATCGAACGCCATTGCCTGGAGGGAAATATCGTTAACTTTAGGACTTACCTGCAGTGTAAAATATAGCCATTTATTGCGCGCGCATCCTATATGAGTCCTTCATATGCTTTTATTGCTTTCTGTAACACTACTGTTGCATTCAACGTCGTACATAGTTGGCTCATCATGGCACCGAATAGCAATAACTGGTATTCCAAGTTGCCGTCGCTTATACGGACAAGATGAAACCCTTTTGTGATATTCTTCTCTCTGGGCAACGAATATGAAAAAGATCAGATGTGCATTAAGATATAAAATAGTTAAGACCTGAATTCATAATTACTTGCCATGTTGCGCTGATAATAGACTACATCACCTATAAATGAAATAGCGGGAGAAATGCAAACGTCTCATTTATGAACATACAATGGCGGTCTCACCTAGTAAGCCATGGATACTAAATTATTTCCTGATTTTGTACAGCTAGTTTGCACAAACTTTATCCAACTGATGGCCAACTTTAATATTGCGCTTACGGGTAAATTAATGTATTCCATCGCTTACATGATAGCCACACAAAAACAAGCCCACTATGGCACTTCCTTAAAGTTTGAGTAAAGCAGTTCTCGAGACATCGATTTCCAGATTCTTGTGCCTTCGACATCTATAAGCTTCGCTCTAGACCACATGAGGGTCGATGAGTGTCGAGTGAAAACGATCAAATAGCCAAGAAGTCGAAAGGCAAGAAGCTAGAAGGCTCACTAATCATTTGACAGTTATACATTGGACAGTGTAGAGTACGTTTCAGTTGTGATTTGTTTCGGCGAATTAGTTGTATTGCGCAGTGATTGAAACGTATCTGTTGCGTTACGTAAGGTGCCTTAGTGGCAAATAAAGTGCGTTTAGCAGTAAAGGGCCATTCACAATGAAAATTAACCGTAGACGCACTGACATAGAATATAGATACAGAATAAAATGCACCTTGAACATTCTCAATGACACGTAAACGTAGACAATAACCAATCAGCAATTAGAACAAGTGAAGGGTGCCTTGCGAGTGAATAGCAAACTAAAATGGTCCGCAGATGCGAGTGTGTGCCAGTATTCTCGCACATGTAAACTAGAGGAGCAAATTTGCTTGGTGTTTTTTATTTTAAAGAACAGATGTCTCGTTATAAACGATGGTGGATTAATCCCCTTAATAAAAGAC
This sequence comes from Hymenopus coronatus, assembly GCA_030762935.1. Classification (NCBI taxonomy): domain Eukaryota; kingdom Metazoa; phylum Arthropoda; class Insecta; order Mantodea; family Hymenopodidae; genus Hymenopus; species Hymenopus coronatus. The sequence goes on along the minus strand of CM060891.1, from coordinate 98,349,884 downwards.
GGGTTAACGCAAGATAAATGGGAGAGAATCATCAAGCAAAGCCATTTTAATAAGACATCCAGCAGTGTTCTCATTGGTTGATTCCTACGTTACATGTTAACCTCTACGGTTAGTTTCTATGTTAACGTACTACGGTTATGTCTACGTTATTGTCAATGTAACCATCGTGAATGAGCCTATACATATATTGGCTGCAAGCTTCTATGTTAACGTATTATGGTTATGTCTATATCAATGTAACCATCGTGAATAAGCCTATACATATATTGGCTGCAAGCTTCTATGTTAATGTATTATGGTTATGTCTATGTCAATGTAACCATCGTGAATAAGCCTATACATATATTGGCTGCAAACTTCTATGTTAATGTATTATGTTATGACTACGTCAATGTAACCATCGTGAATGAGCCTATACATATATTGGTTGCAAACTTCTATGTTAATGTATTGTGGTTATGACTACGTCAATGTAACCATCGTGAATGAGCCTATACATATATTGGCTGCAAGCTTCTATGTTAACGTATTATGATTATGTGTATGTCAATGTAACCATCGTGAATGAGCCTATACATATATTGGCTGCAAGCTTCTATGTTAACGTATTATGATTATGTGTATGTCAATGTAACCATCGTGAATGAGCCTATACTATATTGGCTGCAAACTTCTATGTTAACGTATTATGATTATGTCTATGTCAATGTAACCATCGTGAATGAGCCTATACATATATTGGCTGCAAGCTTCTATGTTAACGTATTATGATTATGTGTATGTCAATGTAACCATCGTGAATGAGCCTATACTATATTGGCTGCAAACTTCTATGTTAACGTATTATGATTATGTCTATGTCAATGTAACCATCGTGAATGAGCCTATACATATATTGGCTGCAAACTTCTATGTTAACGTATTACGGTTATGTCTACGTTATTGTCAATGTAACCATCGTGAATGATTCTATACATATATTGGCTGCAAGCTTCTATGTTAACGTATTATGGTTATCTCTACGTCAATGTAACCATCGTGAATGAGCCTATACATATATTGGCTGCAAGCTTCTATGTTAACGTATTATGGTTATCTCTATGTCAATGTAACCATCGTGAATGAGCCTATACATATATTGGCTGCAAGCTTCTTTGTTAACGTATTATGGTTATCTCTACGTCAATGTAACCATCGTGAATGAGCGTATACATATATTGGCTACAAACTTCTATGTCTACGTTAGGTCTACGGTTGATTTTTGATGTGAATGACCCTTAACTGCTGCTCTCATATGTTGCAAAACGTTGAGTCAAATTCAATTTGTTGTAGCATTAAAGCACATGTTTCTGGTTGTGTGCTCACTTGTTTGCATGTTTGCTACGTCACCTGATGGAATATATCCAACACTTCCTTTGGCTTTTGCCCTTGCATGTTTAACTTGAAATCACTGAATTTCTGCATTACGCACCGTGTATAGTACAAGGGATATTATATACATTTATAATGGACAGAAAGTTGTGTGAATCAGCAGGCTAACTGTCAAAGCTAACTACTTCCTTTCTTCGCTTTCTTCGCCAACTGCACCTTGAGTTTTCCCTAAAACTTTAGTAAAGACACATACAAACTTAGAGCTATATATTTCCACAATCTCAGTTCCGTTTTCTGAGCTTGCACTCCAACAAGATAAGTAAACACTTTTGGTAATGAATTTAAACTGGGCTGCTAGTAACGGCCGTGTTTATTTCGTACTGCTACAATAAATTACTTTAATGTTAAAAATGCAAATTTGGAAAGTGAGTCAATCTGCATATTCAAGGAGACTGTGTGCTTCCCTTTAAAGGAACATACTGCGATGAAAACAACTTGAGACTGTTTTGGTATTTAGATATATACATACGTCAGTAATGACCTGTTCTAAAATGTGTGTGTGAGATATGAAAATTCTTTTAGCTTACCTTTTTGTCTCGGAGCAAATAATGGATATAAATATTCCATTACCTGTACAAAAAGTGTCAAATCATATAGAATAAAATAAAAAATCTCATTTGTTATTTACTTAACTCAAATAAATACAAAATATTGTTGTTCTATCTACCTCTTGCACTCAAGAAACACTAGCAAAAATTGTCTTATTACCAATTCCTTGTAAGTAGAAAGGAAATAAGGGAATGCAATAAGCTAAAAAATTAGCCAAATCTTTTAAAATCGGGTCACTATGTGAAGAAGTTGAATCGATTCTCTAAGAGTAAAACAAAAGAGATATGAAATGATTGGCAGCTTCCTGTTTGAAAAATGTTAAGTATTTTAACACTGAAACAAATAACGAGGGACTTATTAGCTCTACAGAAATTTCCAGAAAAGCATGTATATGAAATAAGTTGTGTCTTTTAACGAGCTCAACGCTTTTTGTGTAGTAATCTATTTCTATCAGTCATTTACAATGGGCTATTCCCAAAAAATGCAGCATATTTGCGGTTAAATATCTTTAATATACGGGCTTTTAATAAAATCGATATTTGAGAAAACCGCAAAGGATAGTTTAGCATAGGAGAATCTTCATGTCGCATCCTTGAACTTAAAAATCGTCGGGTATTTAACCCACTTTTTAATTTTAAGTTGTGGTGTTCACAGACACTCGGACACACTTTTGGACCTTTTTCTACACATTTGATGTGTTCCATTCACATGAATTTCTCTGCCTACTCTGGAAGCAAACTATTTTCACAAATATATTTCCTTGTATTACCAAATGCTCATTGAGATAAACGTTAACTTGTTATGTAATCTACTTCCTTGTAAGTAGAACCAAAGCAATGGAATACATTAGGCTATAACGATAATCAAATCTTTTCAGAGGTGCTCGCTATGTGAAACAATTGAAATTGGGTTCTCTTTATATAGCCAGGAGTAAAACAAAAGATATATGAAGGATTTGAGAATAGTATAAGTATTGCAAAGTTAAAACCAATAACAAGGAATATCTCGGAAATGGTTATGTCCACAAAAATGTATGATATAACTCGTGTCTTTTAACGAAAACTACTTTTTATGTGGAGTACCTGTGTATCTCTTACGGTCTACCAAAATGCAAGAGTCGTACAGAATGAAGAGAACTTCAGAGCTTTTTCCCATAAAATTCAATACATGCATTTTATTTGTCATATAAATATCTTCCATATATATCATTTTATTCAAAATCGCTACGGCCTTGTTTAAGAGAATCAACATTTTTGAAATTTTTTTCCAGATAAAGGGTAGTTTGGGGTGGGAGGTTTTCTTGAAAATCGTCATGTCATATCCTTGAAATACTCTAAACTAAAGTTTTAATTCTGGCATTCAATTAACCTTTAGTTTTTGAATTATAGTGTTCACAGACATACGGACACACATGCACAGGGAATTTTCTAAAATTTCGTTTTCTGGACTCAAGAGATTTCAAAACATATATTTCCGGTGAAATATGGACATCAAATGTTTAGATGGAATGCAATACCTTTATTGTGGGCAAAGTGATAATCCAATGTGTTCCATTCACGTGACCTTCTGTATCTATTCTACAGATATGCATTTCTTATACACGATTACTCTTTTATCTACATCTTGATAATCAAGATAAACATTACCAGAAATGGGTTATCTATACTTAGTTACTTATAAGTAGAAGGCCATTAAGGGAATACACTAGGCTAAAGCGATAGTCAAATGTTTTAAGAACTGACGCTATGTGATTATCATTGAAATCCGCTTCTCTTTCGGAGGCAGCAGTAAAATAAACACGACAAACGATGAAATGTCAATGGCTTCCCGATTTATAATGTTAAATTCCAAAAATTACGTCCAAATAAAAACGTCGACTATTTTAATTGTTTTGCAATTATCAATCACACATATAATGTACTTAGAGATTGTTATTTAACCATAAACCTTAAAGCACAGGCAAGGCCAACTGGTCAGATCTAACTTAAATATGGGTCATCTTACCGCTCAGGTTGTCGAATGATTCATGAACAAAAGTACGAACTGTGTAATTATGGCAATTTGGTGGCAGTTGGAATTAACTGGGCCATAATGTGAGACTGCATGCTTTTCAGATATAAAGCTTTACGTTCACTTCATAAATCTAAGAAAGTATATAGGATTAGCCACGTTGTAGGTACCAGGGTGGGAAAAGTTTGTGTAATTTTTTGTCAAGGCATTTTTTCCAAACACGTTGTAATATGAAAATATAGAATCAGAGATAAACATGAATGCCCTAGTCCGGGTTTGAAACACGCATCTTTTGTTTGGTGTATTGCATTTATCAGTCTGATTCTACCTTGCCAACTTTAGCCTACACGTTTTGTGTGGAAAACAGTTAATTATAATTTTGCAAGATACTTGCAAAACAAAAAAAAATTTAAACTTAATTTAAATGGCTTTTTTTGGTCTAAAATATAAATATAATATGACATATCTATTGCACATTTTCGCGCATTTATCTTTATGGCATTTCATACAGGGATTTCCACTACGTTTAAATTATAGAAGTTAATGCAAGGAGCTGCAACATAAGTGTGTATCCCAGCAACTTCTTGTCAGATAGATAACTTGTAATGCACTTTCATTGCACGTTTTATATTCTTGAAAAATTCCCCCAAGCCCTATCTCCTATTCAACTGATGTGTTGAGCTTAGAAAATAACTCTCATTAACCATTAAAAGTTCAAAGTCTTACATTAAACGATTTCAAAGTAAGTACAAGTCACAGCAGCCATCTCTTGAGAAGGAAGAGAAAACAAAGTTGGTGTGTTTCATTCACAGACTTTCTCTACCTATTCCATAAATAAAGTTATAAAAGATGATTCTTCTTTGTGTTGCATGTTAACCGAGACAGGCCTTATTACTCAGTTCCTTATAAGTAGGGTGCAAATAAGTGAATACACCATGCTAAAGTGATAAAAGCGTCGCTATGCGGTTGTCATTGAAATCCGCTTCCAGGAGTAAAACAAAAGAAACACGGAAAACTTCGTCTTTGAGAAAAGTATGGGCAAGTATTTTAAAATGTAAAACAAATACAAGGGAACCAGAATGCTCCAAAACACAATGTAAAGGACATAAATTGTGTTTTGACGAGATCTACTTTTTTATGTAGGTAATAAGGTGTTGTATACTCCTTACAGTTTACCGTCATTCGGAGGCTATTCCTAGGAAATTCAAAATATACATTTTGTTTGTTGTGTAGATACCTGTAGTATACTGTATTAAAATTCGTAAGCCATTTTCGAGAAAATAAAACTTTTCGAACATTTTTCCCTTAAAGGGTAATTTGGGGTAGGAGGATTTTCTTGAAAATATTCGTTTTGCATCCTTGGGAGATACCTACTGCACTTAAATACCACACACACACATTAACCTTTTTCTAAAAATGTATTTTTTTTTTATTCAGGCGGTCTCAAAATATATATTCCGGTGAAATCTCCATATAAAATGTTTGGCAGAAATACATTCTCCACCTACTAGTATATTGTACATATATGTGCTACTGAAAGTAATAAGTTTCGTAGACTTTGATGCATCTTTGGTAAGATGGCGGCCTTTACAGCTTGTGCATATAGCAACCTTGATTAACGCTCTTAAAATAAAATAGTTGACACTAACTTTAAGTACATTTGAATAAGTTATAATCTTATCTTATGGTTTGCTGGTTATCCAACACTTACACAAAGTCAATCAGAATCAACAAGACTCTATAGACCCTCTAAGCTATATTCAATATATACACTATAGTTCTCTATTTAAGCTCAAAGGCAGTTTTATCAAAATCAGACATGTTTTTGAGAATATAAAAAATAAGGAATATTTTTCTATATAAACCGTAAGTTGCCTTTGGGGTGAGGACTCGTTAAAACCTTCCTGTGGTATTCTTGGTATACTGTATTTAAATACCAATTTTAATATTTCACCAACATGTTTGTTTTTCCATTATTCTGAATACGCATCAACGCGCACAGACGTTTTCCAAAATTGTTGCTCGTCTAATCTTTGAATGCGTTACGATACTCCCCCTAAACTACTACAGAAGGCAGAAGAAACGTTTCTTAGAATGTTCTAAATGCCTTGCTGAAACAAATCAGTAATAAAAAAACAGTAAAGCAAACAAGATAGCCACAAAATGGGAATAAAGATGCGTATAAAATAAATAAATAACAGAAATAAAAACAAAAGTTAAACAAAGCTAAAAATAATATTAATTAGTTTTGTTCTGTTTCACAATTTGCATCCAAAATATAATTTCTCCCATGCTAAATGCTACAAAGCATATTGAAGAAAAGCTTTCCGGCATTTTCATGAATTTTAATGCTTGTGAATCCTAGACTTGATCCCGTGATTAGGCCTGTAATCATGTTCAGACTTCAGCAGATATCTTAGGATTTTACACCTGGACGTGATCCCAGGACCTTGAGGCAGGCCCTTTGCCTCTTACGTAACCCCAGGAGAAAGGGATGAGGGAAGTGATCCCAAGGGTGACCGGATCATGGATGGGGTCCCAAAGGGCTACGGCTGAAACACCTCCAACTGTAGATGTGACGTCAAAGCCCCCGGATCTCCAGAGGGAGCCCTAAACCGGAAGGTCGAGGTTACTGGCGTCTAGATAAGTTTTAAAAATACGCAAAGAACCATCCAGTCGCAACCCGCCGAACACCTTCGCTTGTTCCTCCGACTCTGAAAGAGATATGTGTCGCCCTCCGTGGTGTAATGGTTACCATGCTAACTTCATATACCCAAGGTCGCGGGTTCAAACCCGGTGGAGGACGATGGACTTTTTCGGGTGTAACAATCCTTAGCATGGCTTCCTTCGGAAGGGAAGTAAAGCTGTTGGTCCCGTGTCGTAGATTTACGGCACGTAAAAGAACCTCAAGCCTGATAGAGAGGCCTCTGAGCAAAATTAAGCGATCTTTCATGCCCAATTTAGAATGGGACGCTGAGAACCACAGCAGTTAAAGAGCGTCCATAAATAACACGCCATTTACATTTTCTGAAAGAGATAATTAGGAAATACTGGGAACAGGTATTAGTAATGAACCAATATTCGCCTGGAGATCCAAGGAAACCCCGGGAAAACCCTTAGTTCAGGGAGGTTGGCCATGGGGATCGAACCATCCGAATCGGCTGAGCCAGTATGTATCTTATCTTCCGTCTCTCTCCTTTTGGATCGATTTTATTTTCGTTTGCTTGTTCAAGTTGTTTCCAATTATGTAGTAGGTATATTTTATATCTGTACCGTAGTCCATTGCCGAGTAGTCAGACCACTCGCCTCTCACCCAGGCGACCGTGTGTGGGATTTGTCCGGCTTCTCCGGTTTCCCCCGCTATCGCATTCCACCGGTGATCTAGCTTCATTCCATGTATCACCAATGTCATCGCCAATGGTGACATATGTAATAAAAACGGACGTTAAACACTATTTAAAAAAATTATTAGTGCACTAGAACTCATTTCTCTCGAAATTATAAAATTATAACAAAACACACCAAAAATTACCCTTCCCATTTTTTGACATTTAAGCTATAGGAACATCGTTATTCACTTCTAAATACTAGTATTAGCACAAAAAGATGTGTTATACTAATGCTATTAAAATGTCATACTGTGTGCTTTCTTCAGCGGTAGGTGGTATTTAGCTTTTGGGAATTTATGGATGTGAAGTTAGGAAAGATGTATACTTTTTAATGGTAAATGTAAATGGCGTGTTATTTATGGACGCTCTTTAACTGCTATGGTTCTCAGCATCCCATTCTAAACTGGACATGAAAGACCGCTTAATTTTGCTCAGAGACCTCTCTATCAGGCTTGAGGTTCTTTTACGTGCCGTAAATCTACGACACGAGACCCACGGCTTTACTTCGCTTCCGAATCAGCCATGCTAAGGATTTTTACGCCCGAAAAAATCCATCGTCCTCCACCGGGTTTGAACCCGCGACCTTGGGTATACAAAGTTAGCACGGTAACCATTACAACACGGAGGGCGACTTTTTTTAATGGTACTATATATTTTACTTCCTCTAGCACGTTTGTACAATTTACATAATAGATAGAGAAGATACAGTTATCCACCCAAAATTCGATAAGATTTCACCGGAAATACATTTTTGAGACCCCTGAATTACAAAAAAGCATTTTTAGAAAAATGTCCATTGTGTGTCTGTGGGCGGCACAGCTCAAAACAAAAATTCCGATAAATGCCAGACTTGGATTATAAGTCTTCTGTGACATGAAGATCCTCGAGAAAATCCCCTCCCCCACAAACTACCTTTTATATGGAAAAGTTTTCGAAATTTCTGATGTTATCAAAAGTGGCTCTACGAATTTTAACTAATTGTCATATTCTTAAGCTATTTTTATGACAAACGAAATGTATGTCTTGAATTTTCTAGGAATAGCCTCTGAAGACCTCTTCATTCTGTATGACTTTTATGTAAACCGTAAGAGATAGGAAAAAACTTGTTACATTAAAATATAGACCTCATTCACAATTACTGAATATACATTTTTTGTTGAATTAACCGATTCCATTGTGTTCAGTTTTAAACTTTTTGTTTTACTGGCGGGCTTGCAAACATTAACCGAATTTCAATTGTTTCACACAGCGACCTTTTAAAAGATTCAAGTATCGTTTTGGCGTGGTATATTCCCTTCTACTTATAGGGAAGCAAATAATAAGACAGTTTCTGCTAATGTTTAATTCAATTAGCACGATGGGGATAGTAACATTTTGTAGGAATAGTTTATTTGTGGTACAGCTAGAGAAAGTCATCTGAATAGGAAACATCAGAATGTTACTTTCTCTAGCCCGAATGTACATAGTGATCAGAGAATGTGGGATTCCATCCAAAGATTCGATATCCAGACTTCACCGGAAAAATATGAGTCCGAAAAAACAATTTTTAGAAGAAGTACGTGTGTTTGTGTGTGAGTCTGTGAATAGCACAGCTCCAAAACAAAAAGACCGCTAAATACCAATCTTGGTATTTAGGTTTGGTATCTTTTAAGGAAGACACGAAGATTTTCAAAGAAATTCCCCCACCACAAACTATCCTTTACATGAACAATTTTTCGAAAATTTTTAATTTCTCAAAAATGGTTCTACCGATTTGATATAAAATCCCGAATAATAAAGATATTTATAATTCAAATAAAAGGTATATCTGATTTTTTTGGGAATAGCATGTGAAGAAATTCCTGGATGAATTTTGCCGATTTTTTATTAACTGTTAAACCATAAGAGATGGACAATAACAATAGACACACAAATTATGTTCTTTAGGTTTTTGTTGTGGAGGTAACAGTTTCCGAGATGTTCATTGCGTTTGGTTTCAATTGTAAATTACTTACTTTTCTCAGACAGAAAGTATCCGCTTTTCTTTTGTTCTACTCCTAGCCAAACAAAGAAGCGGATTGCATTGACAATCGCATAACGATAGCCTTTAAAACATATGACTATCGCTTTAACATAGCGTATTCCTTTAGTACCTTTCTCCGTTTAAGGAACTAAGTAATAAGAACATTCTTTTATATTTATATCAATTAGCATGGTGTAGAAAGAAGAAGAATCTTTTATTAGAAGTTTGTAGAGCAGCTAGAGAAAGTAATGTGAGTGTGACACATCAGATTTATTACAAAATATTGCAATTACGAAACCAAATTTACCCGAAAATAGGAAACTTATTAAAACCTTTCAGGTAACATTAGAAAATGCATATTTAGTATACAACATAATAAAATGTTATTTTATAATTTCCGCGTCACAACTGTCGTAGTTCTCTGTAAAAATGGAATAATAATATAGAAATATTAGTCATTAAAAGCTTACTTGGCCTAAACACTGTGAATTGTTTAGCCATTTTTGAAAATAAACAATCTTGTGTTTCTATGATTGAGTGATACTTCAAAAGCACTATAGAGAATGCTTTCATAAACTACTTTTAACTATTCTTCGGAAATCCCTGCTCAAACATAGCATCCTATAATTTGATAGGTTATACTCACATCACTTTCTCAAACAACTATAATTGGTAATCATATATCTTACACAAACTGTTCTCACAGAAACTTGGTATTCTGTTGACCAAATGATACTCGAGATAAAAGTTTAGAGAAATTATTTCATTACATTTCACTGTAAGTACATAACAGATAATAGGAGTCAGCCTGATATGGGGAAGCTTGAGATATTTTATTTTTAAACTTCTACACTATAAGTCTAATAAGTGATCAAACCCTTCAAGGAATGTTAAGTATGATACATTCACACTAAAGGAAACGAATATCTGAGTTGGTTAATGCCATAGGACACTTATCTGCCATAATTAGTGTGTGTGTGTGTGTGTGTGATTGAGATGTGCATTTCTTGCCGTATCTTGTCTATAGGTTATGCTTAAATAGCTATAAATTATTATATAAAAGCTAATTCAAAGGGAAGACTTCACAGAAAATTCAAGTTTTACCCAGATGTTTATTAGCCCTATAAATAACTTGAATTATTTCCTGATGATGTTAATATATTCTTTTAGCTCTACTTTTACCTGTGTTTTATTTTGAAATGGTTTTTGTTACTGATTATTGCCAAGTTTTAATCATAAGGGCGCTAATGACCTCGTCAGTTGAGCGCCCTTAAACACCATTATCATCATCTCTCTCCCATTCATACCTCCAGACTGTGTTTTTTCCTTTAGCACTTAATGACCGCTTTTACTACAAATGGCACGCAGAGCTTCTGTGGGGTTAGGGAATGATTCTACTTAAAGTAAAATTCGTCAACCCCACTGGGAATCACACTCGGGCCCTCTTAAAAAGGTTCATTTTACAAAACTAGGTATATGTATCTATTCGCGTAACGCCTGTACTTGTCATTACAGTGTATTTACTGAAAATTGCTTCAACACAGTGAAGAATCTCAGGCAAAGATTCATTCGGCTGTTGAAAAGTGTAAGAGAACAGACTCCCTTGTTTAACTTGCCCGGCCGCGTTGCTTTGCAATCAATTTTAGTTAGTATTGCGTTTATCTTTGAGAGAATGAGATAGTGCTGACACGTAACACAGTTTGTCTTAGCAGAGAAGCGGAGTTACATCAGTAGCTTCATCAACTCTTTCATAAGTTACAGGCATATTAAACTTAATAATACTCTAGCAGGAGTAAGCATAAAATTATCACAAATATGAGCCCTGTTTTTCAGAGTTTTAATTAAATGCGTTTACAATTTTAATATATATATATATATATATATATATATATATATATACATAGAGCATGTTAATGAACTATACCGAAATATTTTCACACAATATGTAGATTACTTAAATAAGTAATTTGAGATAGGAGACTTATGGCCAGTTTATTGAAATTTCGAAGTAACGGCTGTACGTTTCTGAAGTACCAGTGCACCACGTATCGCGGCACTTCGTCTGGAATGAAAATAATAATAATAATAATAATAATAATAATAATAACGTTTACTCTATGACAGGAATTGCACTCACGACCTTTGGGATAGCAGCTTCCTGCGTTACGCATTAAGCCATTAGAGCATTGAAAAAACGCCTCCAGAGTAGTTAATTAATGCTCAGCGTCGGACTCTCAAGTGATTAGTTCGAGATTTTACACATTTTTTCGACATTAAATCTTGAGAAAGTTAGTAACGAGCTGCTAAAGTTCGATATTTCTATACTCGGGCAACAGTTTTTAGAACATACTAAGCCATTTTTTCAACCTACTTTGCTTTAACACGACTTATCAGCACCTGATACCCACACGTTTAACGCTATGTAGCTGCGTTATGTTTATATATATATATATATATATATATATATATATATATATAATGTACCGAGATGGGGGACGCAGCGGCCGGGCGGTAGCCCAAGGTTCCTTTAAGCTGTCGTGCCATGGAGTTATGTTATATATATAATGTATGTAATAAGGATGAGAGGTTTGCTATCAGGTTGCAAGTGGACAGATGTTTTACTCGTACAATGTCGATGCGGACTTCTGACGTTAACAAACCACGCGAACCGACGGACATTTGTTTGGTGTGTAGGTGTCTGCCCACCTTTCCTCTTTCTTGTGTCAAAGTGTATTTCGTGTCACGCACAAATCTTTCATCGTTAGTAATAAGAGTTCTTATTTGTTTACTTTCTCTACCAAGTACATAGGTATATGAGTAGAAAATATATTGTATTCCACCCAAAAATTAAATACCACCAGAAACCCATGTGAGAATTCTGAGTCTAAAAAAACATTGTTAGATAAATGTCCGTGTGTTTGAGTGTGTGTGTGTGTGTGTGTGTGTGTGTGTGTGTGTGTGGGTGCCTGTCTGTCTGTGAACACTATAACTCAAAAATAAAAACTCAGTTAAATTCCAAACTTGATATTTAAGTTTAAGTATATTTCGACATCAAAATCACTTACCCCAAAGTACCTTTTACGTGAACATTTTACGAAATGTTAGACTTTCTAAAAATGGTTCTCATTAAAATTAAATATAATTCAGGTACAGTCACCATATGTATTGGAATTTATAGTTGGTGAGTTTTCCACCCTGTGCTCTAGATGTCGGCGATGGTAGGTCCAATTCACGACTTGTGGACGTCAAATATGACGTCAGGGACTTTTCCTTCAAGATATGCAAATAAATATTACACGGGACCAACTTGGGTATTAGAGGCTAGCGCGGTAACCACTACACCACCAAGGGCGTCCTTGATCTAAATATCACATATTAAAGATGTTAACATGACAAATAAAACGTATATCCTGAACATCTTGGGAACAGCTTCTGAAGACCTTTACACTCTAAATACTTACTAAATACAATTACGTAATTAGTAAATCATAAGAGATAGACAAAGTTCTTACCACAAGAATATAGATATCGTTAAACGTACACACTATTTCATATGTAATTATGTTGTAAAGTCAACCACTTCCGAGACAGTCCTTGTTATTTGTTTTAAAATTTCCAAAGCTTAAATTGTTCTCAAATGGGAAGTCGCTATTCATTTGCTTTGTCCTGATCAAACACAGAAAAGGGAATTTTAGCTATGACACAGCTTTTAAAATATTTGACTATGGCTTTAGCATAGAGTATGCCCTAATTTCCCTTCTACTTAGAAGGAACTAAGTAATAAAAGCATTTCTGCTAAAGTTTATCTCGATTAGTATAAACTAAAGAGAAGAATGGGATTTTTAAGAGTAATTTGTTGCATATAAGTAGAGAGAGATGGTGTGTGTGTGTGTGTGTGTGTGTGTGAGAGAGAGAGAGAGAGAGTCATATGAATGAAACACACTAATTGTTTTTACTTTAGATAGATTAATAACATATACTAATATGAGTAATACACTATCCTAAAACGGATTCCTTGTGATTGGCAATCCGATTTATTTTCAATTGAAAACTGGTTTTGATACGAGAGGTATACGATAGACGCTATGAATTCAGAATCGTAGCTCGGAATTTCAATGTGGGAAGGTGTTATTCTTTGAATTCTTGCTACAAGTTTGCGACAAGCAACGGGTCGTTTAAAATAAATGATAACTAATACGAGCGTAAGAGAAGGAAAAGAGGAGGAGCAGGAGAAGGAGGAGTTAGGATGGGAAAACATGCATGAAATTCACACTCACACATATTGACACATTCATTCTTCCGGATTCTAAGGAAAATATGGAATAATTCTGATAAAGAAAATTTTGAATGTAACGGACATCATCTGGATTTACAAATCGAGTTTTATTTATGGACGCTCTTTTAACTGCTGTGGCCCTTAACGTCCCATTCTGTATTCGTCGTGAAATTCCGCTCATAGGCGTTTTTATCTCACTTGAGGTTCTTTTACGTGCCGTAAATCCACGACTGGGGACCAACGACTCTACTTCCCTTCTGAAGGAAGCCATGCTAAGGACTTTTACGCCTGTGTTTAAAACCACGACCTTGAGAACCACAGGCTAACATGTTACCCCAGACGCCGAAGGACGACCTTGGATATGTAGGTTACTGTGCTATCAGAATACCAGAAACACTATAGTGCGGGACTTATTAGTTGTGCAGTATAATGTTCGTAAGTAAAAAAATAGAGTAGATGTTTAACTTAAATTTAACAACTGAATCAGCTTACTTTCTGACTACTACAGTTAGCAAAAGTCTGCTGTTTCCTCACAAATGAATTGCTATTTTAGGTGTTTCTATTTTAACAGGATTCATGATATTAGTTTACGGTCACTGTACTTTTCTGTTTGTTTGTAAGGTATGGATAAACCACTGGTTGTAAGAATATCCTTTATCTGTTTCTCATCACGAGATAGTTTTGGAAAATAAAAATGTCCTCAGAGGTATCTTGTAGTATACGGGTTTTAATTTTCCAAAGAATTTCCTCTTGATCTCTTTTCCGATTGTTCAGCAGGGCTCTCGATCAAGGAAAACAAATCTTGCGAGTAGAGGGGTTAGGGACGTGTTATTGCGGAGAGCTGGAGCCATCTTGTAAGGGAAAGGGCGAAAATGGGAAATAACGAAAAGGAACCGACTGGACAAAGGGAGACGTGTTTTACGGCTGAGTACACGTCGGTAACTGTATTTCAGTATTAAACCTGAGGACCCAAATTAACCGTTTAGCTTTATAAAGGTGCATCTGACTATCTCTTGCTCAACATTCTGTTAGTTGAAAAGAAGGAAAGTCATGAGAGCGCACAGTTTTCCGTCCTGCTTAGTCCTAATTGCTTGATGAATTTGTAAGTACACTGCAATGTTCCCCAAGTTACTAATTATTCAAGCTAATAATTTTGGCTATTGTCTGTAAGGAGTTAAAATAAAGAGTAACCACAGTTTTTAATTTCTCTGCCGCGTACGCTCTCGTGCATAAAATGTGGTCCAATATGGCACGGTTTATGTTGGTATTGATAAAATCTCGCATCACCTTCTACTAATGTGGTTTTCCTCTAAGTGCCCTAAAGTGTGGCCAAACTGTCGAAGGATAATATTACAACTTCAAACTTGTATTTTCAAGCTAGAGCGGTTTGCTTATTCTCCTACTTTACAACAACTATGACAATACTCATTGTTTATCTCCCTAATTTGATTTTTAGACCAAACACATAGATAACTGATATCGGCTTGGGGAAGTCAACGTTTGGTTTCCTGAAGCTGGAAACTTTATGAAGAGAAAAACGCTACCGTCATCCAAGAGATTGGGATACTTGTATACAAGACAACGTCTGATATTGAGTTGTTTCATCTCAGATTACGCAGTACCAAGGACTTGTGTATGGGATTCTCCATTTGCACCACGTTGGAGACGCTGCACATTGCAGATGTTCGTGTGAACTCAATTCCATTCGTAATATGAGACACCTGGCGAGCGCAAGAAAAGCTACAGAATGTATTTACACCTAAAATAATCCAGTTTCTTATATGTCCGTTTTGTTACTTGTACTCACTCACGTTTAAAGTTTAAGCATCCAAATTCTAATAACATTGTCATTGCGTTGCTCTGTTTCCGTAGTTAAAGTTCAAAGAAGAGTTTTAATAACTTTATTCAATATTTTAACGGCTCCACGGTCAAATTTCATATGGTCAATAGTAAACCATTTTTGTTAGTATTGCAGTAAAATCGGTTCTTAAGGTAAGACTTATTAATGCCTACATACTTGGTTATTTTCATTTTATATTCAGGTTTTCCATTTGAGATTTATTGTTATAATTATTACTGTTTGTATTAAAGAGAAGTTAAGTTGAACGTGAGTTCACTTCAGGTAATTGCTTATATTCGTTTGATATGCAGTGTTCCTGACCTCTTAAATCATAATTTTAAATTAGGTAGCTAACAATTCTTCCGCTACCTCGTGGCAATTAACTTCCGAAAAAGCGAAGCGGTTGAAATAAATATATGCCAGGTATGTATTTCAGTGTGCATTTAACCCTTAGTGCGATAAAGAAGTGCTGAGTTCAATGAGGCAATAATTTGCAAGCAAACACCGGTCAATGGCGAGTGACCAAATAGTGCGAGCGACCTTCGTTGCACTCCTCTTGCATAACAAGGAAAACAAATAACAATAAAGACCGAAATCGTCGATAACTGCCTTCCACTGCAGTTACAGAGCCGTTGTTTCTGATATAAAAAATTCGGCTATCAGTGAACACCAATAGCTAATTTTGTAATTGTATATACGCTGTTCTTACTTAACATCAGAGACTGAAGAGTAAATCAAAACATAAAGGTACCGTAACAAATACCATGCATAAGAGTACCCAGCACTGTATTTATTATTATTATTATTATTATTATTATTATTATTATTATTATTATTATTATTATTATTATTATTATTATTAATAATAATAATAATAATAATAATTGTACACTAATAATAATAATAATAATAATAATAATAATAATAATAATAATAATAATAATAATAATAAATACACATTGTACACTAGCAGAGTAAATAAAAATACTAAAACGTCATAACAGGAAACATGTAAACACGAAAGCAAATAAAATGACATTGTACTACGTGTTCTTATGTTTCCTTTTCACCCACTCACCTGCCCGCCCGCCTGCCTGCAACGAAACACGGTATTCTCATGCGTGGTTTTTACGGTACCTTAATGTTTTGATTTACCCTTCAATGGATCTAGTCTTTAATGTTAAATAAAAACAGCATATTGTGACACATACCCTTAGCGACTCAACAATTAGTTACAAATAAAGTATTTAAATCACTGCCCCAAATAGAGAGTTTACAGCGTTTACGTTTACGGACGTTCTGAACGCTAACACTCCAGTCATTACAATTCACAACTGCAATTCTTCCTCCTTTTTATATCGAGAAAATGACATCACAGAGCTTCCTGTAAGCTTCTAGAAGGTAGTAGAAGCCGAAGCTTGGAGAACAATCGAGGGTGGCGTTCCCCGTAGATTCCTGTTACACCCTCTTCGTGTTATATACGCGTCCCAGCTGAGATGACTCTCATTGCAACGTCCCGACCATCGTCATCATATCGGGTTAGACGATTCACATCTACTAACAGTTTCTTCCCTTGGGGTATCCCCTGGATACGTACACGATCCTCTTCACTACAAGATCCGCCCTTGCCATGATTATTGAAGCTTATTGCAACGTCCCTTGGTCCGAAAAGGGCGATACAGCCAGACCAGAGCACCTGGAAACCTCGGCTGTTGGCCTGCCTGTGGTAACGGGTGTTCATCCCATCTCTCGCTACCTAGTTTTTGAGGGCCACCTCATGCATGTCATGAAGTCGGTCCACGAGATGATCTACATAGTCGACTCCTGAGTGTTCTGCCACAGAAGGACTCCCTAACATCAGGTCGCATGGTAGTCGCAACTCTCTGCAAACACCAAACGTGGGTTAAAGAGCGGTGGGCCAGCAAGAATAGTGGCACTCTCACATCCCAGGCTCTCTGATAAGTGGCCACAGCCTTTCTCAGCTGATCTTCTAGGCTATTGATGTACCGCTCAACCATGCAGTCTGACGGCGAGTGAAGAGCAGTCATGTGCGTCTTGTGCACTCCGAGTCACTCCAGTGTTTTTCTCATGAGATTATTCTCAAAATTGGTACTTTCATCTCTATGTAGCTCCAATGGCACCCTGTAGCAACAAAACAGCTCTTCTACGAGGCCGTTTGCGATGGTCTTGCTCTCTTGGTTAGGGATGGCAAACATCTCCAGCCACTAGGTGAAGTAATCCATGGCGAACAACACATGCCTCTATCAGATACAAGAAATGACCCAAGTATGTGATGGCTATGCATTCAAAGGGTGCTCCTGCTTTATACTGCTACATGCACCTCCGGCTCCTAGCCTTTGGGCCGCGACTAGTACACACATGAAATTGGCGGCACCATTTCTCGGCGTCCTCCCATAACCTCAACCAGTAGTACCGTTTTCGTACCGTTTGGTTGGGTCCCAACTGTCCTCGCTGAATTAACACAGACCCAAAAGGGAACTCAAAGGGATGTCAGGCCCTCCAGATCCTTTAAGCTTAACAGCCAGGTGAGGGTAGAATGGTCAATCCTCATGTGAAATGGCTGACCATACAAATGCTTGTGAAAATGCTCCAGAGACTTTACTGGTGCCAAGAGCTCTCGCCGAGTAACGCAGTAATTCTTTTCTGCTTTGGAGGGTGTCTTGCTGTGGTAAGTAATTACCGCTCCTGTGATAGAACGCCGCCAATGCCGGTGTCACTGACATCGGTGTCCACAATAAAGTTGCCTCCAGTTGTGGAAATCCTAAAATAGAAGCACTGCAGAGTGCTGAGTTTAGCGCCTGGAATACGCTCTCTTCTGGTCATATGCCGGTGCTCTTACCTCAGACGAGTGAGAGGTTTTGCAATGCTGGAGAAACCTCTGATGAACCGGCGGTAGTTGATGCACAGAACCAGAAAACTTCACAGCTCTTGTTTGTCTTTTGGGTAGAACAAATCTCTTACCGCCGGAGGCTTCTCCGCGTCCGTGACCCAGATGGTACTTCACTTCCTTGCAGAAGATTTGGAGCTTCTTCACATTCAACTTCAAGTTAGCTATCCGCAGCTTTTGCAGTACCAGGCCAGGTTCTCGAATTGTTTTTCAAGTTACTACCCACGACGATGATGTCATCCAAATAGAGCAGACAGGAGTCGTAGGTCAGTCCTCTCATCACTGACTCTATGAGACACTGGAAGGTGGCTGACACATTGCAGGGGTCTGAGGGCTCAACTGTAAATTGCCAAACCCCTTGACCAGTTCAGAATGCGGTCTTCTCCTCGTCTCTAGGATCTAAGGCCACTTGCTAGTATTCCGATTTCAAATCCGAAAAGTCTGTCCAGGTTGTCGTCAATTCGTGGTAAATGGAAACACATTTTTGGTGACGGTATTCAGCTACCTTGGTCCACGCAGAAGCGTAGAATATCCTCCTTCTTCTTCGCCATACCGAGTTACATTTCTTCAATTCTCTCTTCCATCTTCTTCAAGGCAGTTTCCATTCCGGTTTTCATTTCTTCTTCTACACCGTTCAGTTTGGTCTTCATTTCCTTCATTTTGGGGAACAAACTTTTCATCATTTCCACCATTTGGGCGAAAAGATTCCAATCTGACACCAACGTTACAAATGTCTTTATTGACTCGACAAATAGTTACAAACAAAACACTGCTCCAATAGTTCATTTAATGTTGAATGAATGAATGAATGAATGAATAAGTGTATTTATTAACATAGCAATATCATATATAGACTTTCAACAGTCGCACGGGTCCACAGACCGTACGTGCTTTTGTAATACACATTACAAGCAATATTAAAACAACAACCACCACAAAGAATTAGAAGAGTAAACACGAAAATAAAAAGACAAAGGAAATACACAGTCAAAAGCAATATTAAACAACAATAAAATTAAGAGTGAATCCGAAAATAAAGATACAAATTTACCTAGCCCGTCCATGTTTTCCGTGCCTGCCAGTAGCGTCCAACATGCTTCTATCCCTACATTCGCAGTGATAAAAAATCGCGGCAAATATTTTTCCCGCCATTCCTCCGTACCCCTACATCTTGCCAAGATGTGAGTCCACGACTCTTCCTCCTCGCAAATGGGACAGATTCCCGTACCATTCTCGTCAGAAATTTTCGTGCTCCTCCATGCTCCTAGTCTAATCCACGCGAGCCCCTCTCTAATGAGTTTGGTACCTGTTTTGATGTATTGCTCCATACCCCACTCCGATTTCAGCCCAGACTGTACTTCTAATGACACCTTCTCTGCGCATTGCGCAATTTACAGCTGCTCGCCGCCCATGGCTCGCGCGCTAGTGTGCGCCAACACTCCAGTCACTCATGACTCAGTACAATTCACAACTCTTCCTCCTTTTTATAGTGAGAAAATGACGACATAGAACTTCCTGGAAGCTTCCAGAAGGTAGTCGAAACTGAAGGTTGAGGAACAATCGAAGGTGGCGTTCCCTAAGGTTCCTGTTACTAGTTGACAAAGCAACCAGGCGCATAGGAAAATATGCGAAACTGTACGATGTTTACATCACTCACACGTCGAAGAACCGTGTTAGCAGCAGTACTCTCACTTACTGCAGATGTAATAGCATCTGTTCTGTATACAGATGATTTCATATGAAGGCAAAGGGTTATTCATAGCCAGCGAGAGATGAAGTACTTCTGCAACTGAGAAGATAAAGACATGATTTTGATGATGCTTATTGAAAAAAGATGGATTATTGGAGCAAGAAGTTGGGAGGTAGATAATTTCTGTTGGAAATGATGACGATGAATAAGGAATGTAAGATACCTTTTAGTGACAGTTAAACGAACACTCCTGATGACATTTTGAAATAGTACACTTTTGTCACTAGAATGAATCGCCT
Source organism: Hymenopus coronatus (assembly GCA_030762935.1). Classification (NCBI taxonomy): domain Eukaryota; kingdom Metazoa; phylum Arthropoda; class Insecta; order Mantodea; family Hymenopodidae; genus Hymenopus; species Hymenopus coronatus. The sequence goes on along the minus strand of CM060891.1, from coordinate 98,329,490 downwards.
CGTTAGAAATTGTTCCAGTTGTACAGATTGATCCAAACTCCAGACAATTAGTTATACATGTAGATGGAGTTACTTAATAAGAAATATCAGTGGCTAATTTAATTTGTTTCCTTTATCTCTTTTTTACTTTTTCTAACATGTATGTGCGAGAATGTATTGCATTCCTCCCAATAATTCAATACCAACATTTCCCTGGAGAGGTTTCACTGAGGCTCGGAAAAAATACTTTGGTGTCTCTTATGAACACCATAACTCAGAAACGAAATTTGTAAAAATACCAAACTTGGTATTTAAATTCATATTTTCCAAATATGCGACATGAAGATTTTCAACGATATCCTCTTACCAAGGAACATATTTCGACCTTTTTTTCTGAAAAAATGACCATTGATTTGACAAAACATAACACGTTAAAGTTATTTACATGAAAAATAAAATGAATATCTTGGATTTGTGGCAGTCCTGTTCTTTCGAAAGGAAATTTGTACAACTTTGTATAACTGGTAACTTTTAAGCGATAGACCGAAACTTAGTGCACAAAGTATGTATTCAAAACACACATTTTACGTCAAATGTGTTTTTTTATTTTTTATTTTATTTATGTATTTTTGTGCTATAAACCACTTCCGAGGGAGCCGTTATGATTGGTTCATATTGGTCAATAGACATTCATTCCTTTAAATTCTTGTCGATTTTCATTAGGCCAGCATATACAGTCCAGTTCTATTACTTTTGAATATCACGATTCCCTTTATATCTCTAGTTAGCAAATAGTACATCGGTAGAGAAGGTATTGCATTTCATTCAGAAACTCGATACCGAGATTTCACTGGAAATATAAGTTTTAAGGTCCCTGTAAAAAGACATATTTTGAGAAAGCTTTGTGTGTACGCGCGCATTTGTGTGTCTGGCCTGCCTCTGTAGAGTGTCTGCCTCAGATCCAAGAGGCTCCGAATCTCGGTTAGGGAGACTTAAACGGATACCCCCTTTTTCGGGGTTTTCCCCTATTCTGAGAAGACGAATGTCAAGTAACTTTAAGAAGCGCTTTAGAGCATCATTTCATTCATCGTCTGATATGATCTAGCAGATTAAACGCCAGTAAACTAAATTTCACCCATTTCATTATCGTCTGATATGATCTAGCAGATTAAACGCCAGTAAACTAAATTTCTACCATTTCATTCATCGTCTGATATGATCTAGCAGATTAAACGCCAGTAAACTAAATTTACCCATTTCATTCATCGTCTGATATGATCTAGCAGATTAAACGCCAGTAAACTAAATTTCACCCATATCATTCATCGTCTGATATGATCTAGCAGATTAAACGCCAGTAAACTAAATTTCACCCATTTCATTCATCGTCTGATATGATCTAGCAGATTAAACGCAAGTAAACTAAATTTCACCCATTTCATTCATCGTCTGATATGATCTAGCAAATTAAACGCCAGTAAACTAAATTTCACCCATTTCATTCATCGTCTGATATGATCTAGCAGATTAATCGCCAGTAAACTAAATTTCACCCATTTCATTCATCGTCTGACATGATCTAGCAAATTAAACGCAAGTAAACTAAATTTCACCCATGTCATTCATCGTCTGATATGATCTAAAAAATTAAACGCCAGTAAACTAAATTTCACCCATGTCATTCATCGTCTGATATGATCTAGCAGATTAAACGCCAGTAAACTAAATTTCACCCATGTCATGCATCGTCTGATATGATCTAGCAGATTAAACGCCAGTAAACTAAATTTCACCCATTTCATTCATCGTCTGATATGATCTAGCAGATTAAACGCCAGTAAATTAATTTCACCCATTTCATTCATCGTCTGATATGATCTAGCAGATTAAACGCCAGTAAACTAAATTTCACCCATGTCATTCATCGTCTGATACGATCTAGCAGATTAAACGCCAGTAAACTAAATTTCACCCATGTCATTCATCGTCTGATATGATCTAGAAAATTAAACGCCAGTAAACTAAATTTCACCCATTTCATTCATCGTCTGATATGATCTATCAGATTAAACGCCAGTAAACTAAATTTCACCCATTTCATTCATCGTCTGATATGATCTAGCAGATTAAACGCCAGTAAACTAAATTTCACCCATTTCATTCATCGTCTGATATGATCTAGCAAATTAAACGCAAGCAAACTAAATTTCACCCATGTCATTCATCGTCTGATATGATCCAGCAAATTAAACGCCAGTAAACTAAATTTCACCCATTTCATTCATCGTCTGATATGATCTAGCAGATTAAACGCCAGTAAACTAAATTTCACCCATGTCATGCATCGTCTGATATGATCTAGCAGATTAAACGCCAGTAAACTAAATTTCACCCATTTCATTCATCGTCTGATATGATCTAGCAGATTAAACGCCAGTAAACTAAATTTCACACATTTCAATCATCGTCTGATATGATCTAGCAGATTAAACGCCAGTAAACTAAATTTCACCCATGTCATTCATCGTCTGATATGATCCAGCAGATTAAACGCCAGTAAACTAAATTTCACCCATGTCATTCATCGTCTGATATGATCTAGCAAATTAAACGCCAGTAAACTAAATTTCACCCATTTCATTCATCGTCTGATATAATCTAGCAGATTAAACGCCAGTAAACTAAATTTCACCCATTTCATTCATCGTCTGATATGATCTAGCAGATTAAACGCCAGTAAACTAAATTTCACCCATTTCATTATCGTCTGATATGATCTAACAGATTAAATGCCAGTAAACTAAATTTCACCCATTTCATTCATCGTCTGATATGATCTAGCAGATTAAACACCAGTAAACTAAATTTCACCCATGTCATTCATCGTCTGATATGATCTAGCAGATTAAACGCCAGTAAACTAAACTTCACCCATTTCATTATCGTCTGATATGATCTAGCAGATTAAACGCCAGTAAACTAAATTTCACTCATTTCATTATCGTCTGATATGATCTAGCAGATTAAACGTCAGTAAACTAAATTTCACCCATTTCATTCATCGTCTGATATGATCTAGCAGATTAAACGCCAGTAAACTAAATTTCACCCATTTCATTCATCGTCTGATATGATCTAGCAGATTAAACGCCAGTAAACTAAATTTCACTCATTTCATTATCGTCTGATATGATCCAGCAGATTAAACGCCAGTAAACTAAATTTCACCCATTTCATTCATCGTCTGATATGATCTAGCAGATTAAACGCCAGTAAACTAAATTTCATCCATTTCATTATCGTCTGATATGATCTAGCAGATTAAACGCCAGTAAACTAAATTTCACACATTTCACTCATCGTCTGATATGATCTAGCAGATTAAATGCCAGTAAACTAAATTTAACCCATTTCATTCATCGTCTGATATGATCTAGCGGATTAAACGCCAGTAAACTAAATTTCACCCATTTCATTATCGTCTGATATGATCTAGCAGATAAAAGCCAGTAAACTAAATTTCACCCATTTCATTCATCGTCTGATATGATCTAGCAGATTAAACGCCAGTAAACTAAATTTCACACATTTCATTCATCGTCTGATATGATCTAGCAGATTAAACGCCAGTAAACTAAATTTCACCCATTTCATTATCGTCTGATATGATCTAGCAGATTAAACGCCAGTAAACTAAATTTCACCCATTTCATTATCGTCTGATATGATCTAGCAGATTAAACGCCAGTAAACTAAATTTCACCCATTTCATTATCGTCTGATATGATCTAGCAGATTAAACGCCAGTAAACTAAATTTAACCCATTTCATTCATCGTCTGATATGATCTAGCAGATTAAACGCCAGTAAACTAAATTTCACCCATTTCATTCATCGTCTGATATGATCTAGCAGATTAAACGCCAGTAAACTAAATTTCACCCATTTCATTATCGTCTGATATGATCTAACAGATTAAATGCCAGTAAACTAAATTTCACCCATTTCATTCATCGTCTGATATGATCTAGCAGATTAAACACCAGTAAACTAAATTTCACCCATGTCATTCATCGTCTGATATGATCTAGCAGATTAAACGCCAGTAAACTAAACTTCACCCATTTCATTATCGTCTGATATGATCTAGCAGATTAAACGCCAGTAAACTAAATTTCACTCATTTCATTATCGTCTGATATGATCTAGCAGATTAAACGTCAGTAAACTAAATTTCACCCATTTCATTCATCGTCTGATATGATCTAGCAGATTAAACGCCAGTAAACTAAATTTCACCCATTTCATTCATCGTCTGATATGATCTAGCAGATTAAACGCCAGTAAACTAAATTTCACTCATTTCATTATCGTCTGATATGATCCAGCAGATTAAACGCCAGTAAACTAAATTTCACCCATTTCATTCATCGTCTGATATGATCTAGCAGATTAAACGCCAGTAAACTAAATTTCATCCATTTCATTATCGTCTGATATGATCTAGCAGATTAAACGCCAGTAAACTAAATTTCACACATTTCACGCATCGTCTGATATGATCTAGCAGATTAAATGCCAGTAAACTAAATTTAACCCATTTCATTCATCGTCTGATATGATCTAGCAGATTAAACGCCAGTAAACTAAATTTCACCCATTTCATTATCGTCTGATATGATCTAGCAGATAAAAGCCAGTAAACTAAATTTCACCCATTTCATTCATCGTCTGATATGATCTAGCAGATTAAACGCCAGTAAACTAAATTTCACACATTTCATTCATCGTCTGATATGATCTAGCAGATTAAACGCCAGTAAACTAAATTTCACCCATTTCATTATCGTCTGATATGATCTAGCAGATTAAACGCCAGTAAACTAAATTTCACCCATTTCATTATCGTCTGATATGATCTAGCAGATTAAACGCCAGTAAACTAAATTTCACCCATTTCATTATCGTCTGATATGATCTAGCAGATTAAACGCCAGTAAACTAAATTTAACCCATTTCATTCATCGTCTGATATGATCTAGCAGATTAAACGCCAGTAAACTAAATTTCACCCATTTCATTCATCGTCTGATATGATCTAGCAGATTAAACGCCAGTAAACTAAATTTCACCCATTTCATTATCGTCTGATATGATCTAGCAGATTAAACGCCAGTAAACTAAATTTCACCCATTTCATTCATCGTCTGATATGATCTAGCAGATTAAACGCCGGTAAACTAAATTTCACCCATTTCATTATCGTCTGATATGATCTAGCAGATTAAACGCCAGTAAACTAAATTTCACTCATTTAGTTATCGTCAGATATGATCTAGCAGATTAAACGCCAGTAAACTAAATTTAACCCATTTCATTCATCGTCTGATGTGATCTAGCAGATTAAACGCCAGTAAACTAAATTTCACTCATTTAGATATCGTCTGATATGATCTAGCAGATTAAACGCCAGTAAACTAAATTTAACCCATTTCATTCATCGTCTGATATGATCTAGCAGATTAAACGCCAGTAAACTACATTTCACCCATTTCATTCATCGTCTGATATGATCTAGCAGATTAAACGCCAGTAAACTAAATTTCACCCATTTCATTCATCGTCTGATATGATCTAGCAGATTAAACGCCAGTAAACTAAATTTCACCCATTTCATTCATCGTCTGATATGATCTAGCAGATTAAACGCCAGTAAACTAAATTTCACCCATTTCATTCATCGTCTGATATGATCTAGGAGATTAAACGCCAGTATACTAAATTTCACCCATTATATTATCGTCTGATATGATCTAGCAGATTAAACGCCAGTAAACTAAATTTAACCCATTTCATTATCGTCTGATATGATCTAGCAGATTAAACGCCAGTAAACTAAATTTCACCCATTTCATTATCGTCTGATATGATCCAGCAGATTAAACGCCAGTAAACTAAATTTCACCCATTTCATTATCGTCTGATATGATCCAGCAGATTAAACGCCAGTAAACTAAATTTCACCCATTTCATTATCGTCTGATATGATCTAGCAGATTAAACGCCAGTAAACTAAATTTCACTCATTTCATTATCGTCTGATATGATCTAGCAGATTAAACGCCAGTAAACTAAATTTCACCCATTTCATTCATCGTCTGATATGATCTAGCAGATTAAATGCCAGTAAACTAAATTTCGCCCATTTCATTCATCGTCTGATATAATCTAGCAGATTAAACGCCAGTAAACTAAATTTCACCCATTTCATTATCGTCTGATATGATCTAGCAGATTAAACTCCAGTAAACTAAATTTCACCCATTTCATTCATCGTCTGATATGATATAGCAGATTAAACGCCAGTAAACTAAATTTCACCCATTTCATTCATCGTCTGATATGATCTAGCAGATTAAACGCCAGTAAACTAAATTTCACCCATTTCATTATCGTCTGATATGATCTAGCAGATTAAACGCCAGTAAACTAAATTTCACCCATTTCATTCATCGTCTGATATGATCTAGCAGATTAAACGCCAGTAAACTAAATTTCATCCATTTCATTATCGTCTGATATGATCTAGCAGATTAAACGCCAGTAAACTAAATTTCACCCATTTCACTCATCGTCTGATATGATCTAGCAGATTAAATGCCAGTAAACTAAATTTAACCCATTTCATTCATCGTCTGATATGATCTAGCAGATTAAACGCCAGTAAACTGAATTTCACCCATTTCATTATCGTCTGATATGATCTAGCAGATTAAACGCCAGTAAACTAAATTTCACCCATTTCATTATCGTCTGATATGATCTAACAGATTAAATGCCAGTAAACTAAATTTCACCCATTTCATTCATCGTCTGATATGATCTAGCAGATTAAACACCAGTAAACTAAATTTCACCCATGTCATTCATCGTCTGATATGATCTAGCAGATTAAACGCCAGTAAACTAAATTTCACTCATTTCATTATCGTCTGATATGATCTAGCAGATTAAACGCCAGTAAACTAAATTTCACCCATTTCATTCATCGTCTGATATGATCTAGCAGATTAAACGCCAGTAAACTAAATTTCACCCATTTCATTCATCGTCTGATATGATCTAGCAGATTAAACGCCAGTAAACTAAATTTCACCCATTTCATTATCGTCTGATATGATCCAGCAGATTAAACGCCAGTAAACTAAATTTCACCCATTTCATTCATCGTCTGATATGATCTAGCAGATTAAACGCCAGTAAACTAAATTTCATCCATTTCATTATCGTCTGATATGATCTAGCAGATTAAACGCCAGTAAACTAAATTTCACACATTTCACTCATCGTCTGATATGATCTAGCAGATTAAATGCCAGTAAACTAAATTTAACCCATTTCATTCATCGTCTGATATGATCTAGCAGATTAAACGCCAGTAAACTAAATTTCACCCATTTCATTATCGTCTGATATGATCTAGCAGATAAAAGCCAGTAAACTAAATTTCACCCATTTCATTCATCGTCTGATATGATCTAGCAGATTAAACGCCAGTAAACTAAATTTCACACATTTCATTCATCGTCTGATATGATCTAGCAGATTAAACGCCAGTAAACTAAATTTCACCCATTTCATTATCGTCTGATATGATCTAGCAGATTAAACGCCAGTAAACTAAATTTCACCCATTTCATTATCGTCTGATATGATCTAGCAGATTAAACGCCAGTAAACTAAATTTCACCCATTTCATTATCGTCTGATATGATCTAGCAGATTAAACGCCAGTAAACTAAATTTAACCCATTTCATTCATCGTCTGATATGATCTAGCAGATTAAACGCCAGTAAACTAATTTTCACCCATTTCATTCATCGTCTGATATGATCTAGCAGATTAAACGCCAGTAAACTAAATTTCACCCATTTCATTATCGTCTGATATGATCTAGCAGATTAAACGCCAGTAAACTAAATTTCACCCATTTCATTCATCGTCTGATATGATCTAGCAGATTAAACGCCGGTAAACTAAATTTCACCCATTTCATTATCGTCTGATATGATCTAGCAGATTAAACGCCAGTAAACTAAATTTCACTCATTTAGTTATCGTCTGATATGATCTAGCAGATTAAACGCCAGTAAACTAAATTTAACCCATTTCATTCATCGTCTGATATGATCTAGCAGATTAAACGCCAGTAAACTACATTTCACCCATTTCATTCATCGTCTGATATGATCTAGCAGATTAAACGCCAGTAAACTAAATTTCACCCATTTCATTCATCGTCTGATATGATCTAGCAGATTAAACGCCAGTAAACTAAATTTCACCCATTTCATTCATCGTCTGATATGATCTAGCAGATTAAACGCCAGTAAACTAAATTTCACCCATTTCATTCATCGTCTGATATGATCTAGGAGATTAAACGCCAGTATACTAAATTTCACCCATTATATTATCGTCTGATATGATCTAGCAGATTAAACGCCAGTAAACTAAATTTAACCCATTTCATTATCGTCTGATATGATCTAGCAGATTAAACGCCAGTAAACTAAATTTCACCCATTTCATTATCGATTGATATGATCCAGCAGATTAAACGCCAGTAAACTAAATTTCACCCATTTCATTATCGTCTGATATGATCCAGCAGATTAAACGCCAGTAAACTAAATTTCACCCATTTCATTATCGTCTGATATGATCTAGCAGATTAAACGCCAGTAAACTAAATTTCACTCATTTCATTATCGTCTGATATGATCTAGCAGATTAAACGCCAGTAAACTAAATTTCACCCATTTCATTCATCGTCTGATATGATCTAGCAGATTAAATGCCAGTAAACTAAATTTCACCCATTTCATTCATCGTCTGATATAATCTAGCAGATTAAACGCCAGTAAACTAAATTTCACCCATTTCATTATCGTCTGATATGATCTAGCAGATTAAACTCCAGTAAACTAAATTTCACCCATTTCATTCATCGTCTGATATGATATAGCAGATTAAACGCCAGTAAACTAAATTTCACCCATTTCATTCATCGTCTGATATGATCTAGCAGATTAAACGCCAGTAAACTAAATTTCACCCATTTCATTATCGTCTGATATGATCTAGCAGATTAAACGCCAGTAAACTAAATTTCACCCATTTCATTCATCGTCTGATATGATCTAGCAGATTAAACGCCAGTAAACTAAATTTCATCCATTTCATTATCGTCTGATATGATCTAGCAGATTAAACGCCAGTAAACTAAATTTCACCCATTTCACTCATCGTCTGATATGAACTAGCAGATTAAATGCCAGTAAACTAAATTTAATCCATTTCATTCATCGTCTGATATGATCTAGCAGATTAAACGCCAGTAAACTGAATTTCACCCATTTCATTATCGTCTGTTATGATCTAGCAGATAAACGCCAGTAAACTAAATTTCACCCATGTCATTCATCGTCTGATATGATCTAGCTGATTAAATGCCAGAAAACTAAATTTCACCCATTTCATTCATCGTCTGATATGATCTAGCAGATTAAACGCCAGTAAAACTAAATTTCACCCATTTCATTCATCGTCTGATATGATCTAGCAGATTAAACTTCAGTAAACTAAATTTCACCCATTTCATTATCGTCTGATATGATCTAGCAGATTAAACGCCAGTAAACTAAATTTAACCCATTTCATTCATCGTCTGATATGATCTAGCAGATTAAACGCCAGTAAACTAAATTTCACCCATTTCATTCATCGTCTGATATGATCTAGCAGATTAAACGCCAGTAAACTAAATTTCACCCATTTCATTATCGTCTTATATGATCTAGCAGATTAAACGCCAGTAAACTAAATTTCTACCATTTCATTCATCGTCTGATATGATCTAGCAGATTAAACGCCAGTAAACTAAATTTACCCATTTCATTCATCGTCTGATATGATCTAGTAGATTAAACGCCAGTAAACTAAATTTCACCCATATCATTCATCGTCTGATATGATCTAGCAGATTAAACGCCAGTAAACTAAATTTCACCCATTTCATTCATCGTCTGATATGATCTAGCAGATTAAACGCAAGTAAATTAAATTTCACCCATTTCATTCATCGTCTGATATGATCTAGCAAATTAAACGCCAGTAAACTAAATTTCACCCATTTCATTCATCGTCTGATATGATCTAGCAGATTAATCGCCAGTAAACTAAATTTCACCCATTTCATTCATCGTCTGATATGATCTAGCAAATTAAACGCAAGTAAACTAAATTTCACCCATGTCATTCATCGTCTGATATGATCTAAAAAATTAAACGCCAGTAAACTAAATTTCACCCATGTCATTCATTGTCTGATATGATCTAGCAGATTAAACGCCAGTAAACTAAATTTCACCCATGTCATGCATCGTCTGATATGATCTAGCAGATTAAACGCCAGTAAACTAAATTTCACCCATTTCATTCATCGTCTGATATGATCTAGCAGATTAAACGCCAGTAAATTAATTTCACCCATTTCATTCATCGTCTGATATGATCTAGCAGATTAAACGCCAGTAAACTAAATTTCACCCATGTCATTCATCGTCTGATACGATCTAGCAGATTAAACGCCAGTAAACTAAATTTCACCCATGTCATTCATCGTCTGATATGATCTAGAAAATTAAACGCCAGTAAACTAAATTTCACCCATTTCATTCATCGTCTGATATGATCTAGCAGATTAAACGCCAGTAAACTAAATTTCACCCATTTCATTCATCGTCTGATATGATCTAGCAGATTAAACGCCAGTAAACTAAATTTCACCCATTTCATTCATCGTCTGATATGATCTAGCAGATTAATCGCCAGTAAACTAAATTTCACCCATTTCATTCATCGTCTGATATGATCTAGCAAATTAAACGCAAGCAAACTAAATTTCACCCATGTCATTCATCGTCTGATATGATCCAGCAAAATAAACGCCAGTAAACTAAATTTCACCCATGTCATTCATCGTCTGATATGATCTAGCAGATTAAACGCCAGTAAATTAATTTCACCCATGTCATGCATCGTCTGATATGATCTAGCAGATTAAACGCCAGTAAACTAAATTTCACCCATTTCATTCATCGACTGATATGATCTAGCAGATTAAACGCCAGTAAACTAAATTTCACACATTTCAATCATCGTCTGATATGATCTAGCAGATTAAACGCCAGTAAACTAAATTTCACCCATGTCATTCATCGTCTGATATGATCTAGCAGATTAAACGCCAGTAAACTAAATTTCACCCATTTCATTATCGTCTGATATGATCTAGCAGATTAAACGCCAGTAAACTAAATTTCACCCATTTCATTCATCGTCTGATATGATCTAGCAGATTAAACGCCGGTAAACTAAATTTCACCCATTTCATTATCGTCTGATATGATCTAGCAGATTAAACGCCAGTAAACTAAATTTCACTCATTTAGTTATCGTCTGATATGATCTAGCAGATTAAACGCCAGTAAACTAAATTTAACCCATTTCATTCATCGTCTGATATGATCTAGCAGATTAAACGCCAGTAAACTAAATTTCACTCATTAAGATATCGTCTGATATGATCTAGCAGATTAAACGCCAGTAAACTAAATTTAACCCATTTCATTCATCGTCTGATATGATCTAGCAGATTAAACGCCAGTAAACTACATTTCACCCATTTCATTCATCGTCTGATATGATCTAGCAGATTAAACGCCAGTAAACTAAATTTCACCCATTTCATTCATCGTCTGATATGATCTAGCAGATTAAACGCCAGTAAACTAAATTTCACCCATTTCATTCATCGTCTGATATGATCTAGCAGATTAAACGCCAGTAAACTAAATTTCACCCATTTCATTCATCGTCTGATATGATCTAGCAGATTAAACGCCAGTAAACTAAATTTCACTCATTTCATTATCGTCTGATATGATCCAGCAGATTAAACGCCAGTAAACTAAATTTCACCCATTTCATTCATCGTCTGATATGATCTAGCAGATTAAACGCCAGTAAACTAAATTTCATCCATTTCATTATCGTCTGATATGATCTAGCAGATTAAACGCCAGTAAACTAAATTTCACACATTTCACTCATCGTCTGATATGATCTAGCAGATTAAATGCCAGTAAACTAAATTTAACCCATTTCATTCATCGTCTGATATGATCTAGCAGATTAAACGCCAGTAAACTAAATTTCACCCATTTCATTATCGTCTGATATGATCTAGCAGATAAAAGCCAGTAAACTAAATTTCACCCATTTCATTCATCGTCTGATATGATCTAGCAGATTAAACGCCAGTAAACTAAATTTCACACATTTCATTCATCGTCTGATATGATCTAGCAGATTAAACGCCAGTAAACTAAATTTCACCCATTTCATTATCGTCTGATATGATCTAGCAGATTAAACGCCAGTAAACTAAATTTCACCCATTTCATTATCGTCTGATATGATCTAGCAGATTAAACGCCAGTAAACTAAATTTCACCCATTTCATTATCGTCTGATATGATCTAGCAGATTAAACGCCAGTAAACTAAATTTAACCCATTTCATTCATCGTCTGATATGATCTAGCAGATTAAACGCCAGTAAACTAAATTTCACCCATTTCATTCATCGTCTGATATGATCTAGCAGATTAAACGCCAGTAAACTAAATTTCACCCATTTCATTATCGTCTGATATGATCTAGCAGATTAAACGCCAGTAAACTAAATTTCACCCATTTCATTCATCGTCTGATATGATCTAGCAGATTAAACGCCGGTAAACTAAATTTCACCCATTTCATTATCGTCTGATATGATCTAGCAGATTAAACGCCAGTAAACTAAATTTCACTCATTTAGTTATCGTCTGATATGATCTAGCAGATTAAACGCCAGTAAACTAAATTTAACCCATTTCATTCATCGTCTGATATGATCTAGCAGATTAAACGCCAGTAAACTAAATTTCACTCATTTAGATATCGTCTGATATGATCTAGCAGATTAAACGCCAGTAAACTAAATTTAACCCATTTCATTCATCGTCTGATATGATCTAGCAGATTAAACGCCAGTAAACTACATTTCACCCATTTCATTCATCGTCTGATATGATCTAGCAGATTAAACGCCAGTAAACTAAATTTCACCCATTTCATTCATCGTCTGATATGATCTAGCAGATTAAACGCCAGTAAACTAAATTTCACCCATTTCATTCATCGTCTGATATGATCTAGCAGATTAAACGCCAGTAAACTAAATTTCACCCATTTCATTCATCGTCTGATATGATCTAGGAGATTAAACGCCAGTATACTAAATTTCACCCATTATATTATCGTCTGATATGATCTAGCAGATTAAACGCCAGTAAACTAAATTTAACCCATTTCATTATCGTCTGATATGATCTAGCAGATTAAACGCCAGTAAACTAAATTTCACCCATTTCATTATCGTCTGATATGATCCAGCAGATTAAACGCCAGTAAACTAAATTTCACCCATTTCATGATCGTCTGATATGATCCAGCAGATTAAACGCCAGTAAACTAAATTTCACCCATTTCATTATCGTCTGATATGATCTAGCAGATTAAACGCCAGTAAACTAAATTTCACTCATTTCATTATCGTCTGATATGATCTAGCAGATTAAACGCCAGTAAACTAAATTTCACCCATTTCATTCATCGTCTGATATGATCTAGCAGATTAAATGCCAGTAAACTAAATTTCACCCATTTCATTCATCGTCTGATATAATCTAGCAGATTAAACGCCAGTAAACTAAATTTCACCCATTTCATTATCGTCTGATATGATCTAGCAGATTAAACTCCAGTAAACTAAATTTCACCCATTTCATTCATCGTCTGATATGATATAGCAGATTAAACGCCAGTAAACTAAATTTCAACCATTTCATTCATCGTCTGATATGATCTAGCAGATTAAACGCCAGTAAACTAAATTTCAACCATTTCATTATCGTCTGATATGATCTAGCAGATTAAACGCCAGTAAACTAAATTTCACCCATTTCATTCATCGTCTGATATGATCTAGCAGATTAAACGCCAGTAAACTAAATTTCATCCATTTCATTATCGTCTGATATGATCTAGCAGATTAAACGCCAGTAAACTAAATTTCACCCATTTCACTCATCGTCTGATATGATCTAGCAGATTAAATGCCAGTAAACTAAATTTAACCCATTTCATTCATCGTCTGATATGATCTAGCAGATTAAACGCCAGTAAACTGAATTTCACCCATTTCATTATCGTCTGATATGATCTAGCAGATTAAACGCCAGTAAACTAAATTTCACCCATTTCATTATCGTCTGATATGATCTAACAGATTAAATGCCAGTAAACTAAATTTCACCCATTTCATTCATCGTCTGATATGATCTAGCAGATTAAACACCAGTAAACTAAATTTCACCCATGTCATTCATCGTCTGATATGATCTAGCAGATTAAACGCCAGTAAACTAAATTTCACTCATTTCATTATCGTCTGATATGATCTAGCAGATTAAACGCCAGTAAACTAAATTTCACCCATTTCATTCATCGTCTGATATGATCTAGCAGATTAAACGCCAGTAAACTAAATTTCACCCATTTCATTCATCGTCTGATATGATCTAGCAGATTAAACGCCAGTAAACTAAATTTCACCCATTTCATTATCGTCTGATATGATCCAGCAGATTAAACGCCAGTAAACTAAATTTCACCCATTTCATTCATCGTCTGATATGATCTAGCAGATTAAACGCCAGTAAACTAAATTTCATCCATTTCATTATCGTCTGATATGATCTAGCAGATTAAACGCCAGTAAACTAAATTTCACACATTTCACTCATCGTCTGATATGATCTAGCAGATTAAATGCCAGTAAACTAAATTTAACCCATTTCATTCATCGTCTGATATGATCTAGCAGATTAAACGCCAGTAAACTAAATTTCACCCATTTCATTATCGTCTGATATGATCTAGCAGATAAAAGCCAGTAAACTAAATTTCACCCATTTCATTCATCGTCTGATATGATCTAGCAGATTAAACGCCAGTAAACTAAATTTCACACATTTCATTCATCGTCTGATATGATCTAGCAGATTAAACGCCAGTAAACTAAATTTCACCCATTTCATTATCGTCTGATATGATCTAGCAGATTAAACGCCAGTAAACTAAATTTCACCCATTTCATTATCGTCTGATATGATCTAGCAGATTAAACGCCAGTAAACTAAATTTCACCCATTTCATTATCGTCTGATATGATCTAGCAGATTAAACGCCAGTAAACTAAATTTAACCCATTTCATTCATCGTCTGATATGATCTAGCAGATTAAACGCCAGTAAACTAAATTTCACCCATTTCATTCATCGTCTGATATGATCTAGCAGATTAAACGCCAGTAAACTAAATTTCACCCATTTCATTATCGTCTGATATGATCTAGCAGATTAAACGCCAGTAAACTAAATTTCACCCATTTCATTCATCGTCTGATATGATCTAGCAGATTAAACGCCGGTAAACTAAATTTCACCCATTTCATTATCGTCTGATATGATCTAGCAGATTAAACGCCAGTAAACTAAATTTCACTCATTTAGTTATCGTCTGATATGATCTAGCAGATTAAACGCCAGTAAACTAAATTTAACCCATTTCATTCATCGTCTGATATGATCTAGCAGATTAAACGCCAGTAAACTAAATTTCACTCATTTAGATATCGTCTGATATGATCTAGCAGATTAAACGCCAGTAAACTAAATTTAACCCATTTCATTCATCGTCTGATATGATCTAGCAGATTAAACGCCAGTAAACTACATTTCACCCATTTCATTCATCGTCTGATATGATCTAGCAGATTAAACGCCAGTAAACTAAATTTCACCCATTTCATTCATCGTCTGATATGATCTAGCAGATTAAACGCCAGTAAACTAAATTTCACCCATTTCATTCATCGTCTGATATGATCTAGCAGATTAAACGCCAGTAAACTAAATTTCACCCATTTCATTCATCGTCTGATATGATCTAGGAGATTAAACGCCAGTATACTAAATTTCACCCATTATATTATCGTCTGATATGATCTAGCAGATTAAACGCCAGTAAACTAAATTTAACCCATTTCATTATCGTCTGATATGATCTAGCAGATTAAACGCCAGTAAACTAAATTTCACCCATTTCATTATCGATTGATATGATCCAGCAGATTAAACGCCAGTAAACTAAATTTCACCCATTTCATTATCGTCTGATATGATCCAGCAGATTAAACGCCAGTAAACTAAATTTCACCCATTTCATTATCGTCTGATATGATCTAGCAGATTAAACGCCAGTAAACTAAATTTCACTCATTTCATTATCGTCTGATATGATCTAGCAGATTAAACGCCAGTAAACTAAATTTCACCCATTTCATTCATCGTCTGATATGATCTAGCAGATTAAATGCCAGTAAACTAAATTTCACCCATTTCATTCATCGTCTGATATAATCTAGCAGATTAAACGCCAGTAAACTAAATTTCACCCATTTCATTATCGTCTGATATGATCTAGCAGATTAAACTCCAGTAAACTAAATTTCACCCATTTCATTCATCGTCTGATATGATATAGCAGATTAAACGCCAGTAAACTAAATTTCACCCATTTCATTCATCGTCTGATATGATCTAGCAGATTAAACGCCAGTAAACTAAATTTCACCCATTTCATTATCGTCTGATATGATCTAGCAGATTAAACGCCAGTAAACTAAATTTCACCCATTTCATTCATCGTCTGATATGATCTAGCAGATTAAACGCCAGTAAACTAAATTTCATCCATTTCATTATCGTCTGATATGATCTAGCAGATTAAACGCCAGTAAACTAAATTTCACCCATTTCACTCATCGTCTGATATGATCTAGCAGATTAAATGCCAGTAAACTAAATTTAATCCATTTCATTCATCGTCTGATATGATCTAGCAGATTAAACGCCAGTAAACTGAATTTCACCCATTTCATTATCGTCTGTTATGATCTAGCAGATAAACGCCAGTAAACTAAATTTCACCCATGTCATTCATCGTCTGATATGATCTAGCTGATTAAATGCCAGAAAACTAAATTTCACCCATTTCATTCATCGTCTGATATGATCTAGCAGATTAAACGCCAGTAAAACTAAATTTCACCCATTTCATTCATCGTCTGATATGATCTAGCAGATTAAACTTCAGTAAACTAAATTTCACCCATTTCATTATCGTCTGATATGATCTAGCAGATTAAACGCCAGTAAACTAAATTTAACCCATTTCATTCATCGTCTGATATGATCTAGCAGATTAAACGCCAGTAAACTAAATTTCACCCATTTCATTCATCGTCTGATATGATCTAGCAGATTAAACGCCAGTAAACTAAATTTCACCCATTTCATTATCGTCTTATATGATCTAGCAGATTAAACGCCAGTAAACTAAATTTCTACCATTTCATTCATCGTCTGATATGATCTAGCAGATTAAACGCCAGTAAACTAAATTTACCCATTTCATTCATCGTCTGATATGATCTAGTAGATTAAACGCCAGTAAACTAAATTTCACCCATATCATTCATCGTCTGATATGATCTAGCAGATTAAACGCCAGTAAACTAAATTTCACCCATTTCATTCATCGTCTGATATGATCTAGCAGATTAAACGCAAGTAAATTAAATTTCACCCATTTCATTCATCGTCTGATATGATCTAGCAAATTAAACGCCAGTAAACTAAATTTCACCCATTTCATTCATCGTCTGATATGATCTAGCAGATTAATCGCCAGTAAACTAAATTTCACCCATTTCATTCATCGTCTGATATGATCTAGCACATTAAACGCAAGTAAACTAAATTTCACCCATGTCATTCATCGTCTGATATGATCTAAAAAATTAAACGCCAGTAAACTAAATTTCACCCATGTCATTCATTGTCTGATATGATCTAGCAGATTAAACGCCAGTAAACTAAATTTCACCCATGTCATGCATCGTCTGATATGATCTAGCAGATTAAACGCCAGTAAACTAAATTTCACCCATTTCATTCATCGTCTGATATGATCTAGCAGATTAAACGCCAGTAAATTAATTTCACCCATTTCATTCATCGTCTGATATGATCTAGCAGATTAAACGCCAGTAAACTAAATTTCACCCATGTCATTCATCGTCTGATACGATCTAGCAGATTAAACGCCAGTAAACTAAATTTCACCCATGTCATTCATCGTCTGATATGATCTAGAAAATTAAACGCCAGTAAACTAAATTTCACCCATTTCATTCATCGTCTGATATGATCTAGCAGATTAAACGCCAGTAAACTAAATTTCACCCATTTCATTCATCGTCTGATATGATCTAGCAGATTAAACGCCAGTAAACTAAATTTCACCCATTTCATTCATCGTCTGATATGATCTAGCAGATTAATCGCCAGTAAACTAAATTTCACCCATTTCATTCATCGTCTGATATGATCTAGCAAATTAAACGCAAGCAAACTAAATTTCATCCATGTCATTCATCGTCTGATATGATCCAGCAAAATAAACGCCAGTAAACTAAATTTCACCCATGTCATTCATCGTCTGATATGATCTAGCAGATTAAACGCCAGTAAATTAATTTCACCCATGTCATGCATCGTCTGATATGATCTAGCAGATTAAACGCCAGTAAACTAAATTTCACCCATTTCATTCATCGACTGATATGATCTAGCAGATTAAACGCCAGAAAACTAAATTTCACACATTTCAATCATCGTCTGATATGATCTAGCAGATTAAACGCCAGTAAACTAAATTTCACCCATGTCATTCATCGTCTGATATGATCCAGCAGATTAAACGCCAGTAAACTAAATTTCACCCATGACATTCATCGTCTGATATTACCTAGCAAATTAAACGCCAGTAAACTAAATTTCACCCATTTCATTCATCGTCTCATATGATCTAGCAGATTAAACGCCAGTAAACTAAATTTCACCCATTTCATTCATCGTCTGATATGATCTAGCAGATTAAACGCCAGTAAACTAAATTTCACCCATTTCATTATCGTCTGATATGATCTAACAGATTAAACGCCAGTAAACTAAATTTCACCCGTTTCATTCATCGTCTGATATGATCTAGCAGATTATACACCAGTAAACTAAATTTCACCCATGTCATTCATCGTCTGATATGATCTAGCAGATTAAACGCCAGTAAACTAAACTTCACCCATTTCATTATCGTCTGATATGATCTAGCAGATTAAACGCCAGTAAACTAAATTTCACTCATTTCATTATCGTCTGATATGATCTAGCAGATTAAACGCCAGTAAACTAAATTTCACCCATTTCATTCATCGTCTGATATGATCTAGCAGATTAAATGCCAGTAAACTAAATTTCACCCATTTCATTCATCGTCTGATATGATCTAGCAGATTAAACGCCAGTAAACTAAATTTCACCCATTTCATTATCGTCTGATATGATCCAGCAGATTAAACGCCAGTAAACTAAATTTCACCCATTTCATTCATCGTCTGATATGATCTAGCAGATTAAACGCCAGTAAACTAAATTTCATCCATTTCATTATCGTCTGATATGATCTAGCAGATTAAACGCCAGTAAACTAAATTTCACACATTTCACTCATCGTCTGATATGATCTAGCAGATTAAATGCCAGTAAACTAAATTTAACCCATTTCATTCATCGTCTGATATGATCTAGCAGATTAAACGCCAGTAAACTAAATTTCACCCATTTCATTATCGTCTGATATGATCTAGCAGATAAAAGCCAGTAAACTAAATTTCACCCATTTCATTCATCGTCTGATATGATCTAGCAGATTAAACGCCAGTAAACTAAATTTCACACATTTCATTCATCGTCTGATATGATCTAGCAGATTAAACGCCAGTAAACTAAATTTCACCCATTTCATTCATCGTCTGATATGATCTAGCAGATTAAACGCCAGTAAACTAAATTTCACCCATTTCATTATCGTCTGATATGATCTAGCAGAATAAACGCCAGTAAACTAAATTTCACCCATTTCATTATCGTCTGATATGATCTACCAGATTAAACGCCAGTAAACTAAATTTAACCCATTTCATTCATCGTCTGATATGATCTAACAGATTAAACGCCAGTAAACTAAATTTCACCCATTTCATTCATCGTCTGATATGATCTAGCAGATTAAACGCCAGTAAACTAAATTTCACCCATTTCATTATCGTCTGATATGATCTAGCAGATTAAACGCCAGTAAACTAAATTTCACCCATTTCATTCATCGTCTGATATGATCTAGCAGATTAAACGCCGGTAAACTAAATTTCACCCATTTCATTATCGTCTGATATGATCTAGCAGATTAAACGCCAGTAAACTAAATTTCACTCATTTAGTTATCGTCTGATATGATCTAGCAGATTAAACGCCAGTAAACTAAATTTAACCCATTTCATTCATCGTGTGATATGATCTAGCAGATTAAACGCCAGTAAACTAAATTTCACTCATTTAGTTATCGTCTGATATGATCTAGCAGATTAAACGCCTGTAAACTAAATTTAACCCATTTCATTCATCGTCTGATATGATCTAGCAGATTAAACGCCAGTAAACTACATTTCACCCATTTCATTCATCGTCTGATATGATCTAGCAGATTAAATGCCAGTAAACTAAATTTCACCCATTTCATTCATCGTCTGATATGATCTAGCAGATTAAACGCCAGTAAACTAAATTTCACACATTTCATTCATCATCTGATATGATCTAGCAGATTAAACGCCACTAAACTAAATTTCACCCATTTCATTCATCGTCTGATATGATCTAGCAGATTAAATGCCAGTAAACTAAATTTCACCCATTTCATTATCGTCTGATATGATCTAGCAGATTAAACGCCAGTAAACTAAATTTAACCCATTTCATTATCGTCTGATATGATCTAGCAGATTAAACGCCAGTAAACTAAATTTCACCCATTTCATTATCGTCTGATATGATCCAGCAGATTAAACGCCAGTAAACTAAATTTCACCCATTTCATTATCGTCTGATATGATCCAGCAGATTAAACGCCAGTAAACTAAATTTCACCCATTTCATTATCGTCTGATATGATCTAGCAGATTAAACGCCAGTAAACTAAATTTCACTCATTTCATTATCGTCTGATATGATCTAGCAGATTAAACGCCAGTAAACTAAATTTCACCCATTTCATTCATCGTCTGATATGATCTAGCAGATTAAATGCCAGTAAACTAAATTTCACCCATTTCATTCATCGTCTGATATAATCTAGCAGATTAAACGCCAGTAAACTAAATTTCACCCATTTCATTATCGTCTGATATGATCTAGCAGATTAAACTCCAGTAAACTAAATTTCACCCATTTCATTCATCGTCTGATATGATATAGCAGATTAAACGCCAGTAAACTAAATTTCACCCATTTCATTCATCGTCTGATATGATCTAGCAGATTAAACGCCAGTAAACTAAATTTCACCCATTTCATTATCGTCTGATATGATCTAGCAGATTAAACGCCAGTAAACTAAATTTCACCCATTTCATTCATCGTCTGATATGATCTAGCAGATTAAACGCCAGTAAACTAAATTTCATCCATTTCATTATCGTCTGATATGATCTAGCAGATTAAACGCCAGTAAACTAAATTTCACCCATTTCACTCATCGTCTGATATGATCTAGCAGATTAAATGCCAGTAAACTAAATTTAACCCATTTCATTCATCGTCTGATATGATCTAGCAGATTAAACGCCAGTAACTAAATTTCACCCATTTCATTATCGTCTGTTATGATCTAGCAGATAAACGCCAGTAAACTAAATTTCACCCATGTCATTCATCGTCTGATATGATCTAGCAGATTAAATGCCAGAAAACTAAATTTCACCCATTTCATTCATCGTCTGATATGATCTAGCAGATTAAACGCCAGTAAAACTAAATTTCACCCATTTCATTCATCGTCTGATATGATCTAGCAGATTAAACTTCAGTAAACTAAATTTCACCCATTTCATTATCGTCTGATATGATCTAGCAGATTAAACGCCAGTAAACTAAATTTAACCCATTTCATTCATCGTCTGATATGATCTAGCAGATTAAACGCCAGTAAACTAAATTTCACCCATTTCATTCATCGTCTGATATGATCTAGCAGATTAAACGCCAGTAAACTAAATTTCACCCATTTCATTATCGTCTGATATGATCTAGCAGATTAAACGCCAGTAAACTAAATTTCACCCATTTCATTATCGTCTGATATGATCTAGCAGATTAAACGCCAGTAAACTAAATTTCACCCATTTCATTATCGTCTGATATGATCTAGCAGATTAAACGCCAGTAAACTAAATTTCACCCATTTCATTCATCGTCTGATATGATCTAGCAGATTAAACGCCTGTAAACTAAATTTCACACATTTCATTCATCGTCTGATATGATCTAGCAGATTAAACGCCAGTAAACTAAATTTCACCCATTTCATTATCGTCTGATATGATATAGCAGATTAAACGCCAGTAAACTAAATTTCACCCATTTCATTATCGTCTGATATGATCTAGCAGATTAAACGCCAGTAAACTAAATTTAACCCATTTCATTCATCGTCTGATATGATCTAGCAGATTAAACGCCAGTAAACTAAACTTCACCCATTTCATTCATCGTCTGATATGATCTAGCAGATTAAACGCCAGTAAACTAAATTTCACCCATTTCATTATCGTCTGATATGATCTAGCAGATTAAACGCCAGTAAACTAAATTTAACCCATTTCATTATCGTCTGATATGATCTAGCAGATTAAACGCCAGTAAACTAAATTTCACCCATTTCATTATCGTCTGATATGATCTAGCAGATTAAACGCCATTAAACTAAATTTCACTCATTTCATTATCGTCTGATATGATCTAGCAGATTAAACGCCAGTAAACTAAATTTAACTCATTTCATTCATCGTCTGATATGATCTAGCAGATTAAACGCCAGTAAACTAAATTTCACCCATTTCATTCATCGTCTGATATGATCTAGCAGATTAAACGCCAGTAAACTAAATTTCACCCATTTCATTCATCGTCTGATATGATCTAGCAGATTAAACGCCAGTAAACTAAATTTCACCCATTTCATTATCGTCTGATATGATCCAGCAGATTAAACGCCAGTAAACTAAATTTCACCCATTTCATTCATCGTCTGATATGATCTAGCAGATTAAACGCCAGTAAACTAAATTTCACCCATTTCATTCATCGTCTGATATGATCTAGCAGATTAAACGCCAGTAAACTAAATTTCACCCATTTCATTATCGTCTGATATGATCTAGCAGATTAAAGGCCAGTAAACTAAATTTAACCCATTTCATTCATCGTCTGATATGATCTAGCAGATTAAACGCCAGTAAACTAAATTTCACCCATTTCATTCATCGTCTGATATGATCTAGCAGATTAAACGCCAGTAAACTAAATTTCACCCATTTCATTATCGTCTGATATGATCTAGCAGATTAAACGCCAGTAAACTAAATTTAACCCATTTCATTATCGTCTGTTATGATCTAGCAGATTAAACGCCAGTAAACTAAATTTCACCCATTTCATTATCGTCTGATATGATCTAGCAGATTAAACGCCAGTAAACTAAATTTCACTCATTTCATTATCGTCTGATATGATCTAGCAGATTAAACGCCAGTAAACTAAATTTAACCCATTTCATTCATCGTCTGATATGATCTAGCAGATTAAACGCCAGTAAACTAAATTTCACCCATTTCATTCATCGTCTGATATGATCTAGCAGATTAAACGCCAGTAAACTAAATTTCACCCATTTCATTCATCGTGTGATATGATCTAGCAGATTAAACGCCAGTAAACTAAATTTCACTCATTTAGTTATCGTCTGATATGATCTAGCAGATTAAACGCCAGTAAACTAAATTTCACCCATTTCTTTCATCGTCTGATATGATCTAGCAGATTAAACGCCAGTAAACTAAATTTCACCCATTTCATTCATCGTCTGATATGATCTAGCAGATTAAACGCCAGTAAACTAAATTTCACCCATTTCATTATCGTCTGATATGATCTAGCAGATTAAACGCCAGTAAACTAAATTTAACCCTTTTCATTATCGTCTGATATGATCTAGCAGATTAAACGCCAGTAAACTAAATTTCACCCATTTCATTATCGTCTGATATCCAGCAGATTAAACGCCAGTAAACTAAATTTCACCCATTTCATTATCGTCTGATATGATCTAGCAGATTAAACGCCAGTAAACTAAATTTCACCAATTTCATTATCGTCTGATATGATCTAGCAGATTAAACGCCAGTAAACTAAATTTTAAAACATGTCCGTGTGTGCTTTTGAACAACATAACACGAAAACGAAAAGTCCATTCAATAATGATCTTGGTAATTTAGTTCAACACATTACAGGGATGCGACATGAATGTTTTGAAAACAATTTCCCGAACTTAAATTAACCGTTACATGGAACGATTTTCAAAACATTTGATCTCAAAAATTGTTCTAATGGTTTTGATTAAAATACCATTAGTACATTAAAAATATTTACATGACAAATAAAATATATATTTTGAATATTATGCCAATAGCTCCTGATAACCTCTTCATTCTGCATTACTTTTGCATAACGGGTAAACCGTAAGAAGTGGGCAAAAACTTACTGCACAAAACAGGTAGATCTCGGTAGAACACACTATTCGTCAAACACATTTTTGTGCAGTTAATCTTTTCCGAGATATTCCCTGTAATGGTTTTGAATTTTAAAATACCTAAGCTTTTCTCAAACGGGAATGTTATTCTTGTTTTCTTTTGTTTTATTCCTGACCATGCAAAGAAAACCGAATTTTAATCACATAGGGACTGGCTCTTAAAAGATGTGATTGTTTCTTTTCCCAAGTATATCTTCTCATTTCCTTTCTGGCCGCGCCATGGCCGAGTGGTCAGACCACTCGCCTCTCACCTAGACGGCCCGGGTTCGATCCCAAGCGGCCGCATGTGAGAGTTGTGGTGGACAAAGCGGCGCAGGGGTGGGTGTTCCCCGGGTTCTCCGGTTTCCCCCGCCATTACATTCCACCGGGGCTCCATCTTCATGTATCATCAGTGTCATCGCCTGCGGTGCCAGAGCAGTAAAAGTGGGCGTTAAAATCTACAAAAAAAATAATTGCCCTTCTGCTTATAAGAAAGTAAATAATAAGCCAATTTGTGCTAATGTTTACCTGATTAGCATTCAGTAGACAGAAGTAGCTTTTGTAAAATTAGTTTAGACAGGTGAATGGAGCACATCAGATTTTGTTTGATAAGTTTAACGCTGTTTAAGCTGAAAGGTAATAACGCGCACGAAATGGGTGAAATGAAAAGCTCAAATGTGCCCTGGGTCCGTAAAGTTTACAGTTTTTCAACATTTGTCTTTTAAAGATAAGTAAGGGGAAAACCCGAAGAAACCCTTATCCAGAAAACTCAACTTGACCGAGATACCAACTTGGGAGCTCTTGAGTGTTAGACAGTCAAGCTACCACCACACCTCAGAGGCTGGTACTGTTCCCCTTATGGCTGTAACGAAATGTGTAATGTATCTATGTCTACCATAAATGAAATTAAGTAGATAGGAAAATAGAATTTCCTAGAATGATGTTTATACCCAATAATATCTAAGCGATAAATAGTGGTTACGTGCCGTTGGCTCCCCTCAGGCTTCTGACCCCTTGGCACCCACTTGTAAGCACTGGGGAGGGGGGGTGAGTGTCAGTCCTAAACTGCAGTAGTGTATATTATTAATCACCTAACCTTTCAATAGCAAGATACTCCCAGCTCAGTGTGTTCTATTTGTGCTTTATTACCTACCGTGTTCAGTCACTCCCACATTCATACTTCCAGACTCTATGTGGAATAGGGAGTGATTCTGATTAAAGGAACCGAAACCTCTGGATGAGATGCCAGAACCCTGAACATTCTACCGCAAAGACCATCCATAACAATTCTATTTAAATTACCTAAAGTCTAATTGCCCTAAAGTACTCCTAGGTGAGTCCGCCTCATGTTCAAGAGTTGGGGTCACTTGCCTGGACCAGGCCTTTAGCCTTGGTTATTTTCACAAAACGAAATTTTAGATATTTCGAAGAGCTCTGTTTGCCCTCGTTTGGGCATCATTTCATCGTTTTTATTCATTATCCACTGATATTAATAACCCGTTTAAAGAAGTTTAGCTCTCAAAACAAATACTGACCCATTCAGATTCTCTTGGTTTAGCCTTCATTTTCGGTGTTGATTAGGATTCGGGTTGTAGGGACCGAAAAATAACAAAAACTATTATGTGTTCCATTCACATTACTTTCTCTACATCTCTGCCACAAATTATTGTTAAAAAGGTTGAACTTCTATTTACTTCATGCTAATTGAGAAAAGAGTATCAGAAATACCTTGCTTCCTTCTAAGTAGAAGCAAAATAGTTTAAGTGACAGTCAAAAGCTGTTGCTATGTGACGGAAGTTCCTTTGTTTGGAAAGGAGTTGAAAAAATTCCTGTATGAGAAAATTATAAGTTTTTCAAAGCTGAAACTAAAAACAAAGAATATCTTTAAAAAGATCAACTCCACAAAAATAAAATGTGTGTAACATAAACTGTGTGTTTTAATGTGCTCTACATTTGCTGTGTGGTAAGTTTTTGTTCATCTCTTACGGTTTAGCAGTTATGCAAAATTCCGTAAAATTCACCCAGAATAAAGTAGTGTTCAGAAAATTCAAGATATACATTTTATTTGTCGTGTAAATATTTTAATATATGACATTTCAATCAAAATTGTTAGAGCAATTTTTGAGAAAATCAAAATTTTCGTTCCATGTAAATGGTAGTTGGGGATGGGGGGATTTTCTTGAAAATCTTCGTGTCGCATCCTCGGAAGATAACAAACCTAAATACCAAGTTTATTTTTAACGGTGCTTTCGTTTTAGAGCTATGCTGTCCATAGGCACACACACACATACACACAGACAGACAGGCGGACAGAGGGGTCTCAAAACATGTATTTCCGGTGAAATCTCGGTATCGAATTTTTGGGTGCATTACAATACCTTCCCTACACACTATGTACATAGTACGTGAAGAGAAAGTAAAAATATGGAAAGAAATAAACCAAAGTGGTTACTCACCATTATTTGTATTCAAACTTCCTTGTTTCGGACGGTTATTTGGCACCTAGTTCATTGGATGTGAAATGACCGGACTATTGATTTAAAATACAAGTTGATGTTCTGGAGCAATAATTTAGTTCTGTAATTGTCATTTGCGAACATCCGTCAGTGGAGCAGAGGAGCAAGGACATTTGCCTTTCCTATGTCGGTTGCAATTTTAATACTGTTAGGAAATCCCGAAACAATATTACCACAGCACTTTTTTTCTTCCTGTGTCAATACAAGGGTTTTCTCATTTCCTGGACGGAAATTTCCTGGCAGGTAGGAACAGGGGAAGATGAAAAGAAAAAAGTGGGAACAAGGAACGTCAATGAGTTGCCACTCGACTAAGGGGAATGAGGTAGACAGAGTAGAGGGAATCCCAATCCAATAATTGATTCCTTGTGGTAATGGAAGTCTCCCAAACCTGTCTCCTAAATCTGAAATCATCATTATCCATCACAGCTCTCTGCTTCTGCTAGCAAAGACTTCTCCACAATCACGAAAACTGATACGGATTGCTCACCATTTCTTTAAAAATCTATCTGCCACAAGGGACCTAAAAATATATCAACTATGATTCATTGCTAAACTTTTGTTATTCAAAGGTCATTATTATTTACAAAGCAGGGCAATAGAAGCTTAAATGAACATTCTTATGAACATAATCGTATGAGTTTGATAAACCCGTAAAATCGAAAAATGATCATTCAGGATGTTTAGTGTAACTCTCGCCTGAAGTATAATACATAATCTAAAATCAAGCTGGAATGTTTGGTGTTTTTTCAGAAAACAAAGTTCTAAAATTTGAAGAGAAGGCAGGATGTGTTCCATTCATATGACTCTCCACCTGTTCTGCAAACAAACTATTTTTACAAAAGAGTGTTCTTCTGCTAATCGAGATAAACATTAGTAGAAATGATACTATTTCCTTAGTTCCTTGTAAGCAGAAGGAAAATAAGGGAATACACTCGACTTGGAATCACCTTTGAGTAAAGTATAATGAGCAAATTTGCTCGAAGCTCCTACGTATCGCTTACTGTGCACTGCGCGAAAAGTAAGATCTGATTCATAATTCCAGTTGCATTTGAAATACGTAATCCAGCTTTCATAGGTTAGTACATCTATTGTATGTTCATCATTGGTAGAAAAATTGTCTATTATGTCTCTTAAAATTGTGTTTATATTTCGGATATGAACACACGCATATTTTCATAAGTTTGATAGCGGTAATTGGTAGTCGTAAGATAAGTAATTACAAAACATAAGGAAAATTATTATTGTATTAACACAATACAACAAACATCTGATGTGTTCCATTCGCATAACTGTCTATACATCTCTGTAACAAATTATTATTTGAAAGTTTATTCTTCTATCTAATTCATGCTAATCAAGACAAAATTAGCAGAAATGGTTTTATTCCTTGCTTCTTTGTAAGCAGAAGGAAAACAAAGAGATACCATAAAGCGATAGTCAACTCTTTTAAAATCTGGTTGCTATGTGATTGAATTTCTTTTGTTTATATGGTCAGGAGTTGACAAACATTATGAGAAAAGTTTAAGTATTCTAAAGCTGAAACCAATAACAAGGAATACCTCAGAAACGGACATAGGTATGACATAAATTATGTGTTTTATAGAGATTGCACATTTTCTGTAGTAAGTATCTATCTCATACAGTTTACCAATAATTAGCAAATTTCAGCAAAATTCACTCAGAACTGAGAGGTGTTTAGAAAGTTCGAGGTATACGTTTTATTTTTCATGTTAATATACGGTATTTTAATGCACACCTCTAGAGCCATTTTTGAGAAAATCAAAATTTCCGAAAATTTCTCTATGTAAATGGTATTTGGAGTGGAGGAACTTTCTTGAAAATCTGCGTGTCACATCCATGGAAGATAATAAACTTAAATACCAAGCTTGGTATTTAACGGGCTTTCATGTTAGCTGTCCAAAGCCAACACATAAGCACACACTGACATTTTCTTTAAAAAGCTTCTTTGTATTCAGGGGGTGTTGATATAGAATTTCTAGGTGAAATAAAATACCTTCTCTATACACGCGTACATAGTACATGTAGAGAAAGTAACAAGTTCCTTAACTAGGTAAATACCATTGTGATTACATTGTATGCCAACAGTTTGAGAATCAATTTATAAACAAAAACTTTCACATATGTAGCAGTGAGTATGAACAGGCATCTTGATGCTTCATTGAGATTGAACACGTTTTAAGGAAATATTATTCTTTTTTGTAACTGTCGTACTCACCTGAATTGATCGCGTCGTGCTGCTGCAAATTGAAGTTTCTGATATCAGATCTGTAACGAAAATTAAGCAATTATTCCGCCACTTTCTATAAATAAGAAGGATTCCACTTAGGTAGGCATAAATGTAGGAATCAACGAGCACAGACAAACAAACATGGAACGTTCTTTCTAAAACTTAATTTTTGAATTCATGTCCTCAAAACATGTATTTATGGTGAAATCTGGGTATCTAGTTACTTTCTCTACACGTACTATGTACATAGTATATAGAAAAGGTATTGAGTTGCACCCAAAAATTCGATTCTGAGATTTCACCGGAAATGCACGTTTTGGATCCCCCTGAATAAAAAAAATTGGAAAAAGGCCCGTGTGTGAGTGCGTGTGTGTCTGTGGACAGCATAGCTTAAAAACGAAAAGACCGTTGAATACCAAACTTGGTATTTAAGTTTGATATCTTCCAAGGAAGCGACACGAAGATTTTCAAGAAAATCCCCCACCCCCAACTAAACTTTACATGGAACTTTTTTCGAAAATTTTGATTTTCTTAAAAATGGCTCTAACTATTTTGTTTAAAATATCGTATATTAAAGATATTTACCTGGCAAATAAAATGTATATCTTGAAGTATCTGGGAATAGCCTCTGAAGACTACTTTATTCTAGATGAATTTCACGGAATTTAGCATAACTGCTAAACCGTAAGAGATGGGCAAAAACTTAACACACAAAAGATGTAGAGCACATTAAAGCACACAATTTATGTTATGTACATTTTTTTCGTAGAGTTGATCGTTTTTGACATATTCCTTGTTTTTGTTTCAGCTATGAAAAACTTATACTTTTCTCATACAGGAATTTGTCAACTCCTGTCCATACAAACAAAGACGCTTCAGCCACATAGCAACCAGCTTTTAATTATTGGTTTAGCCTATAGTACTGCCTTGTTTTCCATCTGCTTACAAGGAAGCAAGTAATAAGACTATTTGTGCAAATTCTTTTTTCGATTAGCATGAAGTAAATAGAAGCATACGCTTTTTAACAATAATTTGTTGCAGAGATGTAGAGAAAGTCATGTGAATGGAAGACATCATATTTTTGTAATGGAATGCAATACCTTTGATATCTATGTCATTGGCTCTGAAGTCCTCTTCATTTGCAATAAATGTTTTATAAATTGAGAATTCAAAATGTTTAACGCTATACTTACGTAAGATTTGCTTCAGAAACATTTTATTTCTTTTATTTTCAGATTCTTAAAAACGGAACATGGAACAAATATATTCTGAATTGATTTATCAAATGGTATTACTAATGCACAGCTACTTCCTCTACCTGTATAGCACTTATACACATACATACATTCTTTCATTTATAACTTAATGTAATAAATTAAATAACTCTCGTTTAGGTCATCCTTTCTGTAGTTGCTGTCATTTAGATACATGTTAATCATTTTACAAATATGTTTAGGACATCAAATATTTTTCCTTCGTGTCTTTAAGTTTATCTTCGTAGTACTTGCTCACAAATTATTAGTTTCTTTCGATAAGCTTTCCAACCAATTTGACATAAAATATGTCCATCTGTTATTCAAAAGTACGATAACTAAAGTACCAGTATGTTACTGTATTTTCCATGCATAAATATTAGCAAATACTAATTACAGTTATTGGTAAATACCTAGTAGCTTCTTTTAGAAAGAAAGGTATGTTTCAGTGATCGCTAGGCAATGTACTAATATGATATGTGCCTTCTTTTAAGTTATTTTGCACATGTCCAGCGAGCTAGACAGGCTGTGGCACGAATCGGCCTTATCTATTAATGATAGTTTTAAACATACTCACCGCCTGCGGTGCCATTAGTAGTTAAAGCGGGCGTTAAACACTACCAAAAAAAAAAAAAAAAAAATAAACATACTAATAGATTTAACTGTGTTTTTTTCTACGAATTTAACAAGCAATTTATTTCTGTATGTAAAACATATATATATATTAGACGATTGTGATTTTACTTCATTGGGTCATGACTGGACTAGAAGAATGACGTGATTTCAGTTGGCGCCGCAACCTGTTTATCCTGTTAGGTGTGATATTCCATCACATTACATTATATCTATATTCTTTTTAGGAATATTCATTGTCAACGTATACTGAAATATAGAAGTATAGTTATAGAATATAGTTCGCTCTAAAATTAATATCAAATATTAAGGCTCATACTTATTCCTGATTTTACTGTTTCATTTATGGAAATATATGGGAGTTAGAGGAACATTTTGTTATTCATTCATTTAAAAATTACAAGAACCACGTATTGAAATAATTCTGAACATAGGTTTATATAAGCGCATTTTCGACCTAAATAATGACGCCAAAATATTTTAATTTTCAACACAAGGTTAGTAGCAATGTACTACGTTTTTACCTAGAGACACAGAAAAAAAATTCCTGAAAATAATGCATATCAAGTTTCAAATTATCCTGATTGTTATGTTTAGATCACATATTATAAGACTACGTATTCTAAATACAGTTTTCTTCATTAACCTGTGTTATTCCGAATATATGAACAATAAAATGTACCATTACAATTTTAAAATAAAGTTCACAACTTGGCAGCGTAAAGCGTTGTGTATGTTTTCCTTTTTTAAAATTCGTCACAGATGCCATTATTTTATTTATTATATAATACAATTAATGTTAATTTTATAGTTTTCTTCGTACAAGCCGCGTGTAGGACAGAATATAATTAATGTTGAGCAACAACATGAAAGTGGTTTTAAATTTTACATCGCAGAAATTCGGAATAAATGTAATGACAAATATTTTCTTTCTGCCTCTTTCTGTGAATACCAAAATAATACCTACCGTATAGCAAATAAAATCCGTAATATTTTGAGTCGTATCTCAAATTCAATTTCTATTTATCTACAACGTTCTAGCGAATATTTAAAAAGAAACACGTAATTGGTGCTGGATATTTAGGTAAGATAGAAGGGAATATTTGAATTTATTGTTTCTAAGAGTAGATAAAATTAAGTAGAGATTTTCTTTCAATTATGTGAGTGAGTGGGGGGTGCAGCTCAAATGATATGGTGCAACGCGACTTTTATCTGAAAGTCTTTGCTCAAAAGAAAGGTGCAGTTACTGAATAGCGGTCTCTCGATGACATAAGGCACCAGGCGAACCGAAAGCAAAACAAGCGAGAAAGATTCTGGAAGAGACCCCCCACTTTTAACCATGTTTTTGCAAATGGTGCTGCATCTGCCATTTTTACACCGAATTCATCACCATTTTACAAAGAAGAATGACAGCTCCTCTCCTCTTTGGAGTAGAGGGGTAAATTTGAGCTCATATTTAGAGGAAGATTTTCTCTAACGTTTTAAACTCCTAAAAATATTTCCGTATGTCCAAGCCATTTCTTTGCAAATATAATATAAGGTATATTTCTAGTCTTACTTTGAAAGTTTAGGCTAGAAGGCTCTCTAATGTAAGTAACTTGTGGACGGATGAACGGGCGGACTGGTGGGTGGTATTAAAGTTAATACCAAATTGCTCCTGATGAGTTGTTGACTTGCACCTATATCTCATATATAATTTAAAGCTGAGAAAAAGAAACAAAAAAAGCGATGAATTACTCTAACTGAGCTGTCGCAGTTTAGCCCATGCGCCTCAACAGTCAGTACATCTCAACATGCCATCTCCTTCTAGCAGTACACAAATATTTTTCTTTGAAATTAATTGCTCGCTGGTTCTCCCACTGTTTGTATTCCGCCAAAATATATGCTGAATCTTCATCCAGACCACAGAATGGGCAGATTTTCCTACCATTGTCTGTCATTTTCTGTGGCTGCCAGCCTTCTAGCCTAAGCCATGCCATTCCTGATCTTTCCTTTCTTTCTAAGTGATATGTACAGAATGTTCCAAAATTGGAAGGATTGTAGAGGGGTCAAAAATAAAACACTTCAAATAGAGAACCTAAGGGCTAAGGGCTCTAAATTGTTTGCTACAATATAAAAGGTATTAAGGATTAGCTTGCCTCTGCTCAAAACGCAGTGGACCGTGACATGAGCACCGAGATTTCGTGGCATTATTTAGCGCTACGGTTAGCATGTGGGTAAAGATATTGAGAGTGCTGACAGTTCAAATCTCTTAGATCTTCATTTTTATGTCTTCTTTTTTTGTATTTTATAATGAGCCGCTCTCAATATGATTTATTCGTACTGACAAATAAAATAAATATAATGCATGATTAGCATGTTTATGCTACATTGCTTGAAGGTGTAATGGAGAACGTTTCAGTAGCATTTACACCTGCCAAGGAGTTTCCAAAATACACTGCTATGTACATTACAATTGTAGACACAGTTTATAATTTAACAAAACCATATTGCCACTGTGTCAAATGAAATGAAAATGAACGACTATCTCTATAGTAATATAAGTACTTACATAATACCAATTAAGAAGCGTATACTAGTCAGGAAAGTGAGTTCTACATTTTCATATCTGCATGAAAGGCAAATAGAAAGACATTTCGAGAAATAATACAATATCCGAAGTACAAAATACAACAAGTAACCAGAGGAGCTTTTCGATTTGTCGATTGCAACATGTTTGCAGAGATTGCACATACGAAGAAATGAATGTCGCACTGTCAAAAACTCCGGGATAGTTGTGAATCTCACCACAAGAAGCTCAAGTTCGTGTCACTAATTGCTCTTCTGATTTAACGTGACCGTGGTAAGCCAGGCTGTTAAGCATGCGCAATGGTACCATGTGGCAGCAAATAAATACTCATAGCACATGAGTTCTGAAGTTCGCCACTTAAATTATCTTAGCATGTTAGTCTATGAGCTGCCCGTTTCGGACCTCATTGAAACAATTTGTTCTATTACACATAATGTGTATATTTTTACAAATGACAGAATGTTTATCAATTCACAGTAGTTAGGTGTAGGCATTAGACAAGTCTTTCAGAAGCACAGTAGATCACGTGATTAAAACGGCATCATATCGATAAAATCAAAGCACTTATCTTGACAATAGTCCAGGTGTTTTATTCCATCACTAAAATCATAGTTCAGTTTCTAGGTTTCAAAGTACGCATTACATAAACGTTTTCAACAAACCTACATGTTTCTTTCATTAATCTGCGCAGGTTCCTTGACAATTACTGCATTTAATATTGAACGCTGTGTAGATATCATTTAGAGTGTTTTAAAAGTAATTTATTTTGGAGGGTTTATCTTTTAGCCTCAATAATGCTACGTGTGCGTATTAATGCTGCTCTAATGGTGTGCTCTGAGAAAAACAAGAACATTAAAAAAATAAAAAATGATCGTTGCATGGTGGGGTTCATGATGAGCGCTTTACCGACTCAGCCACCAATGTTTTAGCAGAGAACCCTAGCCAACTACTTACGATCTGAAATCAACCAAGCTGTTATCAGAGGCGTGCACGCTCTTAAACAACCAACAAATGTTTCCAAAGCTATAAGTCCAATAATTTTAAAATTTGTATTGATTGTGCACCAATGCTGCTTTCCTTCGACTTCTGGCATACAAATGAGGAATTATGAATGAAAATAGGACTAACACGCCCATATTCTTTTAATTTTCGGTCATTAATGTGCGATCCAGAAAACATGCCATACCTTTGGCATTTGAAAAAAGACAATGTGTTTCTTATTTCAAACCGTTTATCTAGGACCCCTCTCAACACTGCCAATTTGTGCGGTGAATTCTGGGATAGCTTGTATACACACACGCGTGCGCGCGCACACATATATGCCTCTTTACCCCAACTCAATTTTATTTCGTGTTCTAGAGCTACAGAAATGTTCATTTTACAATTCGATTCAATTTCCTGTCTGATGTTTATTAATCTTTTTTGACAGCTTTCCACATGTTTTTGACATTTTTTTTCTCCCTTGGAAATTCTCCTCAAACCTCTTTCGAGTTCAGCTGCTTAAAACTTAGGAGACAAGTTTTCCCGCCGGTATCCAAACGCAAAAAAGAATTAACTTAACGATATTTACTTTTTAAATTTTAAGGTATACACGTTGAATGACAAACTGAAATGCTGCCAAATCCAAGCTATCCTATAAATCAGTAGCTAATTTGTTTTAGTAGAGTGTAACAAATGGCAGCACATCAACTCACCCGATCAACACCATCCATTTTGAAACCCGGGTTCTTGTTGAACCGCGCTCGTATGTTTCGTGTTCATGTTCTGTATATATTAACTTTCGGTTTTTGCTCTCGGTGGTTTCAAATCTCATTTATTTTTCCAGTATTTAAATTACTCTACCAAAAATCAGATATGACTTGAAATTTATATTTTGCTTACAATTGTGAAAACTAATGAAGCTATTAATGAAAAATTACCATAACACGCGTCGCTAATCCAAATTCTTCTGCCTTAATTCACATACACAATGAGAATTGATACATCACTTAAAGCCTCTAATATATTTGTTTCGAATACTTAATTTATGTCGAATTGAACCTGTTCCGAAAAATTTGTGACGAGTTTTGCGGACATCTATACAGTGAAATTTTGGTACCGAAATTTTGGGAAGAATGCAATACTTTCTCTGCTTACTATATGTAAGCAATGGGGAAATTAAAAATGCCGTATATTTTATTTAATTGACTTTCTCTATTCATTCTTTTACAAAACATTTTACAATGCCTTATTCGTCTATTTGCTTCTTGTTAATCGAGAAAAACTTTCATTTCAAATTAAAACTTTATAAATAGGATGCTATACACTGGTGAGATAATATGTTTTATAAAAGGTGAATCAGTGTAAGAAGAATTTGAAATTGCCGGTTTCAGATTCCTTGCGTGACCACATGAAGAAATGTACAGCTTAAAAGTTCAAACCAATAACAAAGAATATATTAGAAAAGGTTAACCCCGCAAGAAATGCTGCTTGGTATAAATTATGTGGTTTAACGAGACCTGCATAGTAAGGTTTCGCTTATCTTTTGCTCAGTAATTATGCTTAAAACATTCAGAATGAAGAAAGCTCTTTAAAAATTTTTCGTAGAAAATTCAAGATATTGTGCATTCTATTCACCATAAACATATCTTATAAGCATGACATTTACCCAAATTAGTTTCATCAATTTTTGAAAGAATCAAACATAAAATGTTACATGTAAAGATTAACTTGAGTTTTTTTTGACAGTGTTTAACGCCCGCTTTTAGTGCTCTGGCACTGCAGGCGATGACACTGATGATACATGAAGATGAGCCCCGGTGGAATGTGATGGCGGGGGAAACCGGAGAACCCGGAGAAAACCCATCCCTGCACCGCTTTGTCCACAACATATCTCACATGCGGTCACTTGGGATCGAACCCGGGCCGTGTAGGTGAGAGGCGAGTGGTCTGAACTCTTGGCCACGGCGCGGCCTAATTTGAGGTGAAGGATCTCGCATCGCATTCTTGAAACATGCTGAAATTAAATACCAATTTATGTAGAGAACATCTACTCGTTTGTGACTTAAGCTGTTAAAGACAGACACGCACATACGCACCCACACACACGCACATACCCACCCACACACGCACGCGCGCACCCACAGACGCTTTTTACTAAGAAAATCCCAAAACGCGTATTTTGGTGAAATGTCGACGCCGGATTTTTTGGACGAATGACCTGTTTCCTCCTGCAAAATCTAATTAAGTAATGGAGAAAGCAAATATGAGAGCTTGATACCGCTTGAACATATATATAAAAGTAGTAAACAAGTTAGTTGCACTAATGATTATACTGCTGTATGCTACAAATGTGCACCCATCAAATAGTACTGGGAGGCTATGATAAGAGAATATAGTTTGGCTGCATAGCTCAATCAGTAAAGCACCTGCCTACTGTGCAAGGAGTCCCGAATTCGAATCCCGGCTCGCAGAAGCGAATTTTTCTCCAGCCAAGAAATTTACCTCCTAGAATCTGGAAGTATGATTGAGAGTGTGAATGTGTGTAGAAAATTAGTAACTCAGCAACAGTATACGTAATCCAGAGGTGAATGCCGCCATTGTGACCAAGCAGTTAATGGAACAAAAGCAAGAAAGAGAAAAGAACAGATATGATACTCATTGAATTCCAGAGAAAACATTGTAGGAAAGCCATGGTTGAGTTCTCTTCACAATAGCGCCGAGAAGAGATTATCATTTGTACATTATTCTAACTTGTGTATTTCCAGCATGAACTAACAAAGCTTTTTCATTCGCAATCTAAAACCCAGTTTGCTACCAGCTAAAGCAAGTTCCCAGCGCCAGCCAGGAGGTGCGGGTTGTATGGAGGATGTCGGCTAACTAGTAATTACGATAGCGCCTTGTGCAGCTGCCAGGTGACTCTCTACGGCCATTATCGAATTTGTGGCTCGGAAAATGTCGTGGAGGGGCGTCTTAATGCATTTGAAGGAGATGGAATAAGTGGAAAAATGGAGGTGCTCATATACTGAATACATTCCAGAGGAATTTCCCACTGAAGGACGAAATGTATTTCAAATATGAGCTAAACCAAACAGTAAGAGCATTTTACACTTAATAAGCATAATGAAACAATCCAGCTTTGCAATGTATTGAACAACAATGGGTGTAGGATATCTTATAAGTTGTTTACTTTTAAAACTTTACTTATGTACTTCGCGTTGCTCTGTAACAAAACTATACGCAGTATATGTTAAAAATTACTGAACCAGTTTCGGTAATTTTTTCCCACTTTCAAGGGATATAGAATATAAAATGTTTCCAAGTGTTTTAATTCAAGAACTTTAAGAGCATTGACTCATTCAAGCCGCGCAAATTCAATTTTATTTCATTGAATATGATTATCATAATACGTTGTGCTCTTTATTGATAGATTTTTAATGACTTCCAGCTCAAACATGTAAAAGGTGATGCTTAAAGTTTTTTTTTTTTTTTTAATTGGGTTATTGAAGACTGCGGTTACATATCGTGTTCTAATCACAAAAGATACCTGTAAGTTGAATATTTTATTAGGGAGGTAATTGGTATATTTTAAACATTTTGGTACGCAGAAGCTAAGGAGGTAGAACGTAATTTTACTTTGGCATAAGAATTTCTATTTAGCACTATCAACGAAACATTAATATACAACACAATGCATTAGGATTACTCAAGGATGGTCCCAGACACTTGGGGAGAGTACAGCACTTGGGCATTGCCGTTTGCCACTTGCATGACCTTAGAGAGAGAGGGGCTGCGGAAGACACCTGAAGGGCGCCCTAACGGTTCCAGATTGACCGCCTCTAACCACCTGGGCAAAACTCACGATCCCTGAGTCTGCGGTGGTTTCCCAAAGAGCTCTAGTCCGAAAGTAGGTCCCATCAACCGTAGCAACCCAATTCCAGGAGTAAACTTCTCCAGAGATGAACACCATCGCCTGGCCCTTCAATCCTGAAACACATGACAAGGAAGTGATTGGAACAGAAAATTTGGGCGATGTAACGAACATTCCCAACATATACCTGGTGACCCGGGAAAACCCCGCAAAGAGCACCAGTCAGGAAGGCTGGCCTAGAGAATCAAACCTATGACGTCCGAATGCGAGTCCCATACATTACAGCGGCTCGTCCTTTACACAAACTTGGAGTGAAAATACTCGATTTGCCTAGTATTTACAAAATGTCCCCTTGATCCGTGAAGATTCACTTGTCCTAATACACTATTCTCCTAATTGTGTCAATGCTTGAAAGTTTGCAGTTTGCAGCACTCGGTTGCTGTGATCATGAAGAAGTAATTTATTTCTCAGTGACGACTTAGGAATTTATTCCTCCAAACTTTCTATTTAGTTTTGAGTCATATATAAATAACAAAATATGTATACATATATATATATGTTTGCATGTATGTAATACAATATAATATATGCTTTTGTGTGTAGCCTTATTTATGTCAGCAACTAAGTATTGCAACATTTTTAAATAATTTCTAGGCAAAATATCTAGTGTGTTCCATTCACATTACTTTTTCTTCTGAGAACAAAATCCTTACAAAAGATTATTCTTTGATTTACTTCATGTTACTCAAGATAAATATTACCAGAAATGAACTCATTACTTATTTCCATATAAATAGAAGGGAAATAAATAAGTATACTAGGCTTAAGTGACAGTCAAATCATTTCAATGTCATTCGCATGTCATTGAAATACGGTTCTCTTTTCCTGACCAGGAGTAAAAACAGGCGAGATGTAAAACGAACGAGACTTCCTGTATGGCAACAGCTTAAGTATTTTAAAATTGAAATCAATAATAAAGAATATCTCGGAAGTGGTTACTTCTACAAAAAAGAAAGAAAAAATACCGTTTATGACATAAGGTGTGTATTTTAACGAGATCTGCATATTCTGTCTTTGTCTCTCTCTTACGGTGTATAAGTTACGCAAAAGTCATTCAAAATTAGGAGGACTTCAGAACTATTCCCAAGAAATTCAGGATATAGATTTTATTTGCCATGTAAATATTTTTAAATCCAGCGATTTATCAAAATCGTTTGAACCATTTTTAAAAGATCATAAATTTCGAAAAATGTTTAGTGTAAAGGATAGTTTGAAGTGGAGGGATTCTCTTGAAAATCTTCGTATCTCACCCTTGGAAGATACTAAACTTAAATAACAAATTTGCTATTTAACATACTTTTCGTTTATGAGTTATGCTGCCCCCTCAAACAAACACTCTCAGACCTTTTGTTAAAAATACTTTGGTTTGGATTTTGGAGTCCTTAAGGCATTAATTTCCAGGAAATCTCACTATCGTATTTTTCTGTGGAATACATTACCTTCTCTACCTACAATGTGCATGAGTAGTACAGAAAGTAATACATCACGATTAACGTAATGTGTACGGAAGAATCGCATTTTCATGAGCACTGTAGTACATCATGTATAAATGCAATTTCTAATGGGTAGAGAAGGCTATGTGACTATCCGAATAAATGTTTCACATAATGTTAAAGTAGTTCCCGGTTCACTTTCTCTACTACAATTATGTACTTGTAGGGAGAAGTTTTTTTTAATCCACCCAAAAATGTCGATACCGAGATTTAACCGGAAATATATGGTTTGAGCATTTTTAGAAAAACGTCCGCGTGCACTTGTGTCTGTGTGTGTGCGTGCGTTTGTGTGTGTGGACAGTATAGCTCAAAACGAAAAGACCGTTGAATACTAAACTTGATATTTAAGTTTAGTATTATGCTCCAAGATTACTACATTTCCAAGGATTTTCGAGAAAAATCTTCCTCCAAAATGCTCTTTACAGGGAAACAATTTAGAACATTTTATTTTTCTCAAACATGACTCCAAAAAGGTTGACTAAAATAGTTGAGATATTTACATCACGAATAAAACGTACACCTTCAATTCTCTGGGAATAGCCTTTGCAGACTTCTCCATGCGACGAATTTTATATAACTGGTAAACTGTAAGAGATATACAAAAACGTGCTACAGAAAAAAATGTATATCACACACACTTCATGCCATTTACATTTCTGTAGAGTTTCCGAGAAATTGTTTGTTCTTAGTTTCAGTGTTATACCTCGTAATTTTTCTGAAACGGGAAATCATCTTTCGTTTCATCTCCCTTTTGTGTTACTGCTGGCCGTGCAACGAACCGAACTTAAATTGTTCACATTGCAACCAGCTATTAAAGTATTTGACTATAACCTTATTTCCCTTCTCTTAGAAGGAGATTGAATGGATTACATCAACATTTTGGAAAAAGGTCAGTGTGTGTGAGAGAGAGAGCAGCATAACTCAAAAACCAAAGTTCGTTAATAGTAATCTGGATATTAAAGTTGAGCATCTTATAAAGTACCCTTAACAATGCATATTTTTTGTTCGTCTTGATTTCTCAGAAGTGGTTATAACGCTTATTCACTAAAACTTGCATTAAAATGTCACATATTTTCAATGCCAATGAAATGTGTATGTGGTAATTTTTAGGACAGCCTCTGAAGTACTGCATGACTTTAACATAAGAGATGGAGAAAATCTTAGTACACAAAAACTGTAGATGTCGTTAAAACACACTTCCCTTTTTTTATTTATTTATTTATTTTTTTGAAGTAATCATTTACGAATTACATCCTCATTAATGGTGTAAATGTTCCGATACATAATACCTTTCTTCAAAGTGGGAAGTTGTCAGACGTTCTTCCTTTGTTTGTTTTACTGTTTTCTATGCAAAAGGAAGCAATTTCAATTTTATTACATAACGACTAGCTTTTTAAACATATAACTATCACTTTAGCTTATAGAATTTCTTAATTACGTTGTACCTAGAAGGGAATAAGTAAAGATGCAATTTACACCCACGCCTATCATGATCATGGATAGCAGAATGAAGTAGATTGGAAAATAAACTCCTGAAGGAACAATTTGTTGCAGAATGGGTAGACAAGGTTATATGAATGGACATGAGCCTTTTTACTGTCTTGTTGAGCACTTCTCTATTATACAAAGTATGTTGTATACCAATCAGGTACGTTTATTTCCACAGACATTATTTTTATAATTCTCTTGTAGACATTGTTGATCTTAGTTTATTATTATCTTTCTTCTCCAAAGTTGTTTCGTCTATAAGAAACACGACTCTGGCACCGCTTTCTTATGTGTAGTATACCGCAATCTAATATTTCGTGCAATGTGAATTTAATGTAAAAGTGGAAGTGACAAATTTTGCACACTGATGTGGCGTTATTATTTTTTTTATAGTGTTTAAAAAATAAGGTTTTGTATCACAGGCGATGCCACTGATGATACATGGGATGACGATGAAGCACCGGTAAAATGTGACGGCGGGGAAACCGCAGAACCCGGAGAAAACCCGCCTCAGCGCCGCATTGTCCACCACAAATCCCACATTCTGTCACTTTGGGAATGAATCTGGGGTGACTTAGTTGAATGCTCTTATTACCGAAATTGTATAAAGAAATTAATGCACAGAAGCTATACATATTAATAGTCTGCTAATAAATTATAACTTTTAAAACTATTTATTAAGCCATAAACAGATGAGAGAGAGTGAAAGAAATAGGAAGAAAAAAGGGAGAAATGTCATCTGTTTGTCTGTGAAACGGTATCTATGAGAGCACGTAGAGCAAACACATGCTTTAATGTGTAATGGCTCGGGAAATGTAACTCTTGTAACTTTTTTGTCGTCTCCTCTTTTCTGCTTGAAGAAATGACCCAGACGTAATGAGGTACACATAATTGGTTTCTCTTGGAGTCGTTACAGTGCGGGGGTATTTACGTTAGAGCCCTAGCAAGCAAATTGTGCAGAGAAGTTGGAGGACAAATGGTTTTCTTTGCCTTTGAATTACCAGCTTAGTGACTTGCGGGAAAAGGAAGTCGATAACAAACAAAGAGCGCAGCTAAGACAACCTCGTTCAGCCCATGACCATAGCTATAAACTTAATTTCAGCTGCTTGTAACTTTTATATTATATCTTCAGAGTCCAGGCTTCACTCCCATACTGTATAAACTGCATAAATAAAATATTGTGCTTCTTTCCCTGCCTCATTCCTAAAGGTTCCTTCAATAGTTCCACACACTGAAATGTGGATTTATGAAATGTTTTGTTTCTATCCTGGCCATAAGCCAAGGTATTGGTAATGTGATAGTTGCTCCAATACGGAATCTTCTAATATTAATTTGGTTCATACTGAATATATTCCCGAGAATGCTATTACTTTGTTTTTGTCTTAGATGTATTCATATCATTTTTACGGATATAATTCAGTTGATACACTGCCCTAAGTAGTCATTCTTCTTTGTTAAACATTTAAACTGATCCATGTGCAAACATAAGGGCATATGACCTTCTTTGTCCTAACTTTAATTCTGTCACATACCATCTCTTTCCATTCTTGTAGAATTTCAGATACTAAAACTAATTGGAGATAGGTTACATCTCTCTTTCTATTAGACTAATGAGAAGTTTTGTTTTCCAGCTGGAAAACCTGGTAGATGAGAGGTTTCTACCGGGGTTCTCTCTCCTAGATGGGCTACTCCTATAACAGCTACTCCTATAACAGTGTAGCCCAATTGTTGGTCTGCTGATGGTATTTTATTGCCCAGCTACTCCCCAGTATGAGACAGTTGTGAGCTTTCCTCTATCAGCCACCTGAAGAAATCCCCTCTAGGGATTACAGCCTCCCCGAAGGGCATTCTAGAGACCTGAGGTTAAATTCCCGTTGATTGCCCAAGCTATCCTCGGATTTTTCTTTGTTTTCCCTTTGACAGTAGGCGAATGCTACGGTAGTTTCTCTCCTGACAAATTTCGTTTCCCTCATTCCCCTTCAAACGTATTGTTATGTTTGTGTGTGCTTTAGGTTTCGCGATTATCCGCATGCCGAGCAGATGGCAAATTTGCTTGCTCCAAGTGGACACTCGAGGATTGCTTGACTATTCTTAATTTATCGCCCTCTGTGGCAGCTACGTTGATGTGTCGGGTCTTCAAACTGGAGTACTTAGGCACTTCTGAGTATCTACCTGTTACACGTTATCTTCTGCGCTTCCTTTGCGTTGTCCATTTAAGCTAACAATATGTCTGAATGTCGGGATGCCCAAGGCGCTCTAATGTGCTGTGCCTTCTTCCATTAACTTAATGCAACAATAGAATAACTGGTATATTTTTGTTGTATAGATAAAGTGTTTTAACCAACTGAACCATATTGGAAGAAGAGTGTTGTGATGAATGCTACTGGTATCCATTTTATAAGAATATGGAAAAACTAGAAAAGAAAACTTTATTGAAGTAACTCACCCCGACCGAGATTCAGAATCGGATCTCTTGATTGCGAGACAGACTCCCTAAACTGGAGGTGACCTG
This sequence comes from Hymenopus coronatus, assembly GCA_030762935.1. NCBI lineage: Eukaryota > Metazoa > Arthropoda > Insecta > Mantodea > Hymenopodidae > Hymenopus > Hymenopus coronatus. Next base: position 98,284,852 of record CM060891.1, on the reverse strand, counting down.
CTATGTTTTTACTGATTAACTTTTTAAGAGTTCCCTTCAGATTGTAAAATAACACAAAAGTCAGTGCGAATGAAAAGAATTTATATAAAATCTTAAATTTTAAACGTGATATTTTTATAAAAAGTTGATGCACTTAGGAGATAGCAAAAGTTACTCATATATTTCTGTGTAAACAAATGTTTGCCTTGCTCTGTGTCATGCATTTTTGGTGAGGAACATAAATATAAAAGTTGGTATTCATTTCATTATCCACTTCAGGCGATTTGTATTCATTGACCGACGACACCCGGGCACGGGCAGACATGCACAGGCACAGAGACTTTTGATATGATGATGATGATGATGATGATGATGATAATAATAATAATAATAATAATAATAATAATAATAATAATAATAATAATAATAATAATAATAATGAGGAGGAGGAGGAGGAGGAGCAGGAGGAGGAGAAGAAGGAGAGGAGAACTGAATGGCCTCAAAAGAAGCCTTCAGTAGGCACTTGTAGCTCTTTTGCCTCTTATTCTGGGCATTACTCAAAACTGATGGTCCGTATGAGCCGCACCAGTCTTAGCCCTTTTTACGCCCTTAGATAGAGAATAAATAAATAAATAAAGGAAGGAAGGAAGGAAAAGCAGTATAGGAATATTTTTTTTACATAGCGAATCTTTCGCGTTCGCACAGTATGTGCTGGACGGCTTCAATTTCCCTCCCACATGTTCAGCATAAACAGTGTTGAATAAGTCCTATTATGTGTAGATGTCTTCGGAAGGTGTTGTGTCTTGTAACTAACAACCCCTCTGAGCTTAGTTGTAGTTACATTTAAAATAAACTTAATTAATTTATCACCAGGCCCTAAATAAAAGCATGGTCTAACACAGGGCTAGTTTATTTTCTCCAAATCGGAGTATGAATCCCCACAGTTATCGGAGTTATTACACACTTAATACTTACGGCAGACACACTGCAGAAGGGCTCGAGTCTCACAAAATCAAACCCCGCATTCCTCTTCTGTAGCCGGTCAGCCATCTCATTGTCTTTAATAAAGAAGCCCAAACAAGGGTAACCAATTGTAACAGTGCCTTCCCAACATCCTTTCGTTTAGCCACAACAACTTTGATTGCCTTCGTTCGGAAGGGAAGTAAAGTCGAGAGTCCCGTGTACGGTATGCCAAAGAACCTCAAACCTGAAAGAGAGGCCTCTGAGCAAAATTAAGCGGGCTTTCATGCCTAGTATAGAATGGGACGCTGAGAACCACAGCAGTTAAAGAGCGTCCATAAATAAAACGCCATTTCAAAATAGTTTGGATGTCGTTTTAACTGCTAAGGGCTTTCAAGGTTACTAGAATATCTGAGCAGATAATCACCTTCCCCCGTCTGTCTGGTATATTATAGAGATATACGCTAAAATTGTACATGCTCAATCTGAAAAGTGGCAACATTTCCGAGAGGATTGGCAAGCCTGGCCTGCATGCCACATTTGGTTCCCAGGTCTCAGGGGAAACCCTCTCTCTGGTCACATTCCTCTCGGAAGGTATCACCACTGAATACACCTCAATCAGTCGTTTCAGATCCGCTACTCTCAGGGCTATATGACGCTTTTCCTGAAGTCAACTTAGAATCAGTGAGTGTTTCTTATAAGGCAGCTTAAAGCATCACTCCCTATTGTTCAAAGGCGACAACCACTGACATTTGCGACCTGCTTTACAAAAAAGTACAAAGAATTCCTCGGAATTGTCCTTAGTCCGCCCTGGCTATAGTTAGAAATGCCAATATTTGCTTCGAAACTAGCTTGGCAGTCACCTTAACAAGTGTGGTACCCACAAAACCAACGCCACAGAGTATACCGTGGGCCTTATTATTGAGGTGCAAAGCCATCTGATTACCTTCCACCGTAAGCTCCATCTCAATGCTATGGCTCTCCTGTAGGCCCTAAACTTTCTTTACTTTGTAATTTACATGCCTTATCCAGTAGGCATCCAGGATGACATCTAGGTACCCGAATTTCTTCACAAATAGGAGATCTACTAATCCAGGCAGTCTTTGTGGACACATATTTCAGTCTTGCCGGGTTAAAGAACAACTCCGTGTCCTTAAACCATTGCTTTAGAGAATGCAGGGAACCCTGGATAAGCTGGAGACAGTATCCTTGACCATGTATTTCCCCGTTGAGTTAGTTCATTCGATCAACCACAAGCAGGCATCACAGAGAGGGTGAAAACGCTCCTTCTTGTGAGCAACCCTAGTGTACGGATTCCCTCTCTTCTGAGCCACTACAGTAACACTACCTTCCAAGGAGGCCTAATCCAGACTGTTACTACCAAACCGAGAAAAAAATGATATTGTCAGCCCCCCCCCCCTTCAGCACCATCTCTATCTAACAATGAGCGAAAATTCCCTGAACTTAATCGACCGATAGCCTTACTGATTTAGAAACGCTATGGGTCTGTCAGTACACAATTTCTGTGTTCTTCCCAAGATCTTCAGCATTAAGGATGTGAAACTGGTAAGACGAAAATCCTTAGGCCTACGATTGTTTACTCGGCTTATATGGCGAAAAAACATGTCTCTGGCAACTTGACAACAAATCAACATATAATTTCATGACGATTCAATATAATTGTAGTTTCAGAGTACTAATATGTGTAAATTTTCTGGTTTTGATTGAACATATTTATATATTATTTAAAGTTCATTATTTCCTAAATATCCTCAAAAGAGAGGGAAAATAATCTCGGAGCCCAATGTAGAGCAGCCAGGAATACTTCATCCTACCCGCATTCTTATAGAGCTCAAACGATTATATGGCTCACTACTCTCTCGGAGGCCAGCCTTGGCATGCAGGTCTGAGTAAGCAAAATGAGGTTAGTTATTTTATGTTATACATTATGCAGATTCATTATATTCATTATAAGCTAGAACACAAACTTTTCCTACAAGGCTTAATTTTTTACTGCAGATATATATAATACTTAATTTTGCTCATAACAGCTCAAAATAGATTCTCGTTAAATCTCCGTATCGAATTTCGAGGTCGTATTTATACGATACTTCCGCTATTGTAGCATAAACCTAAACATAAAAAGGGCAAAAATATGCTGTGGTGCTGTTTACTAATAAGTGTTTCAGCTTTCTGCACCAACTACCGAATAGGTAGAGGAATAAAGCAAAGCACCCAACAATTTAAGTTAGAGTTTCAATGATACATGTTTTGAGATCCCCTACACCCAAAACATCTTTAGAAATAGGTACATGGTCACCTATATATTACAAATATGTGTATATATATATATATATATATATATATATATATATATATCCGTAAAGCACAACATTTATTTAAAATAAACTTTTTGAGATATATCATTTCCGCTGTTATTGGTTAGAATTTTTCACTGCCTTTATCACATCATATTTAATTTCAGGACTATGTATATACCTACAATATACATAGTAGGTAGAGAAAATATTGCATTCGAACCAAAAATTCTACTTATTGTATAATGTTCACAAGCTAATTGGAATAAACTGACAGAAGAATATAGATTAATGCATTTGAGAAGTGAAGGTTTTTCGGTTGATCAAGATACGTAAATTTAACTAGAGCAGTAAAAGTCGTCATTCGGAAGGCAGTACCAAAAACAAGACCAAAAAAGTTTTCCGAAAAAATATGGAGGGACAAACAGCAGAAAGCAATGCCCATAACCAGAAAATAAGAAGAGTGTATCCTAAATCACAGAGAGAGAAAATAGCCTACATGAATATAGAAAGGTAAAGGAAAAGTATAAACACTTATTACAAGAAACGCGTAAACAACAGCGGAAAAATGTTATAGAAAATAAAATAAACTGGGACATATGGGGATTCAAAAAAAAAAAAGTCTGTGTTCCATTCACGTGACTTTCTCTACATCTCTGCAACAAATTATTGTTAAAAAGCTTAGGCTTCCATTTACTTCAAGCTAATTGAGAAAACATTAGCAGAAATAGTTTTATTACTTGCTTCCTTGTAAGTAAAAGCGAAATAAGGGAGTACCAAACGTTAAAGCCATAGTCAAAAGCTAGTTGCTTTGTGACTGAAGTTCCTTCGTTTGTATGGACAGGAGTTGACAAATTCCTATATGGGAAAAGTATGTTTTTCAAAGCTGAAACTAAAAACAAGGAATATTTTAAAAACGGTCAGCTCCACGAAAAAATGTATATAACATAAATTGTGTGTTTTAATGTGCTCTACATTTTCTGTGTGGTAAGTTTTTGTCCATCTATTACGGTTTAGCAGTTGTGCAAAAGTCCGTAAAATTCATCCAGAATAAAGTAGTTTTTAGAGGCTATTCCCAGAAAATTCAAGATATAGCTTTTTTTTTTGGCAAGTAAATATCTTAAATATATGAGATTTTAATCAAAATCGTTAGCGCCATTTTTAAGGAAATCTACATTTTCAAAATTTTTTCCATGTAAAGGGTAGCATCGCGTCACATCCTTGGAAGATAACAAACTTAAATACCAAGTTTGGTCTTTAACGGTTTTTTCATTTTTTAGCTATGCTGTCCACAGACACACAGTCACACCCACGCACACACACACACACACATGCGCACACACATAGACCTTTATCCAAAAATGCTTTTATTGGATTAAGGGGGACCCAAAATATGTATTTCTGGTGAATTTTATTTTTGGGTGCATTACAATACGTGTAGAGAAAGTAAAAAAGCAAACTATGCCGGTTTAGAATAGGATTGACATTGCTGAATTGCCAGCTATGAAGTAGGTAAGTGAGGAATGGCGATGAGAGAGAAAAAGATGCCGGTATAGTGAATAGGACCGTTATTGATGAATTTGCGACATTGTGGTGAGAGAAGTGTAACTCAGCAGTCAGAAAATGGCGACGATGTAGAGGTGGAGTTATTGGAGTTATAGTTAAGGAAAGGGTTAAGTAGGAGAAACTGGAGGATACGGGAGTTGAATGAAGTAAATAGTGATTGTTAATTGAGGTAAAGGTTACCCTATATTAAAAGGAAGGAGGCTTTTTTAGTTTTAATGGAAATAGAGTGTTAAAAGTGTAAATAGAAGTGCTTTGAAAGAGTTAAAATAGAAATAAGTTACAGTGGGTTAGTGAGTAATGTATAGAGAATAAGTAAGGCATATATTATACAAGCATATGAAGTAACAGGCCGTAAATGTGTACTTGTTGTTACGTACTGTAATGCTTAGCGTAAATAAGTACATATTTAGTGGGAAACTAATTTATAAACCTGTAGAAAATGTTAAGATATAACAAAATTTAAAATTAAACATTGGTTTTTACTTTCTCTACACGTACTATGTACTTAGTGTATAGAGAAGGTATTATAATGCACCCAAAAATTCGATACCGAAAATATATGTTTTGGGTCCCCCTGAATCCAAAAAAAGCATTTTGCAAAAAGATCCGTGTGTGTGCGTGTCTGTGTGTCTGTGTGTGTGTCTGTGTGTCTGTGGACAGCATAGCTCAAAAACGAAAAGACCGTTAAATACCAAAATTGGTATTTAAGTTTGGTATCTTCCAAGGATGCGACACGAAGATTTTCAAGAAAATTCTCCCACCCGAACTACCCTTTACATGGAACTTTTTTCGAACATTTTGATTTTCTCAAAACGACTTTGAATAAAATATCGTATATTAAAGATATTTACCTGACAAATAATATGTATATCTTGAATTTTCTGGGAATAGCCTCTGAAGACTATTTTATTCTGGATGAATTTTACGAAATTTTGCATAACTGCTAAACCGTAAGAAATGGACAAACAATTACCACACAAAAATGTAGAGCACATTAAAACACACAATTTATGTTATATACATTTTTTTCGAGTAGTTGATCGTTTTTGAGATATTCTTTGTTTTTGGTTTCAGGTTTAAAAAAGTTGTATTTTTCTCATACAGGAATTTGTCAACTCGTGTCCATACTAAGAAAGGAACTTCAGTCACCTAGTAACCAGCTTTTGACTTCACTTTAACCTATGATACTCCAATATTTCGCTTCTACTTACAAGGAAGCAAGTAATGAGAATATTTCTGCTAATTTTTTCTCGATTAGCATGAAATAAATAGAAGAATAAGCTTATTAACAATAATTTTTACACAGAAGTAGAGGAAGGCATGTAAATGGAACACATCAGATTTCTTTTTTTCTTTTTTTTTTAATGGTAAAATTAAAGCCTTGATATTTAAATGTGTTGAAATAATGAATAAAAGAAATAGTAATTCATGGTTTGCTTAATTGTAAATAAATATTGAGTTATAGTATGAAGAGTTATTAAAGAAACATAAGAATAAGCATAGCAACTTAATTTGTTAGTATAACATAATAATAAAATTAAATATTGACTTATATAAACAAAAAAGTGAAAAATAATACTGTTGATACACATAAATAAATCGTATTATTAACATGTAGAATAAACTTAATGTAGTTAATATACAGTCTGGATATCACTACCTTTCGCAGGGTACAATGATGTAGTTTATAGTGTAGAATCGCAAGCAGCTGGATACCAGTAATCTTTTTGTTTGCTTTATTTTTATTTTATTTTAATTAATTTACACCTTAAACCTTGTTTGTTTATACTCTAAATGTTCACCTGTTAATTTTTATTTTAAAATTTAAGTTTGTAGTTTACCTAATTATCTTAAAAATTAAATAAGAGATACGATTTTTAAGTTATTGTAATTTAATTTTTGGAAATAAAATTAAAGTCTTAGTATATCAGTAAATGCCCCAGTGTAGTTTCCTAGATGCCAGGGTAGCACATTCGGATTGTATTTATTCATTCGTTCTCTACTAAATATGTAATTGTTTGCACATATTCACCTCACTCCCTTTATAATTCACACACACACACATTGTGGTAAGAGGAACGATACGAGAAGCACTTATTCCCATCCATATATCTGTTACTAATAATAAAGTTTCAGAAACTTTAAAGCAAGCATTATTCTGTTTTAAAAATATTTCCGCTTAATGCAATAAGCGTCTAGAGTTTCTTTGCTAGTTTTGGATGAAAACATTTATTTTTGTATTGAAATAGCTACATGTTCATTTGTGTGTGTAAACTTTGACAGGAAACAAATTTTAGAGAAATGGTAATTTATTGCAGGAGAGAATCGTGAGCGTAACACGGCAGAAGGTTGGTGGCTTAGGACTGAGTATAAAGGGCGGCGCGGAGCACAAGCTACCCATCCTCATCTCCAGGATATTCAAGGACCAAGCTGCTGATCAAACAGGTCAGCTTTTTGTAGGAGACGCTATAATCAAAGGTAAGTTATGTGAAGTATGTATTGACTTCCTTTTCGCCCCTCCAAAAAGTTGATATAAGGAAAAGCAGAACATGAGCAGCCTCCAATATCTTCAAATCAAGGGTTTTCTGTGTCTGAGGAAGAGCAGAACCGTATCGCAGCCGATCCAGGAAAGTTCTGTTGTCTGTTTTGCTACTCAGAATTACAACCTAGACTGTAAGATTTATTTATTTCCTCTGGTTTCAAGAATTGTGATACCGCTGATTGTATTTTATACAGCGAGAACTTCGTTTATCTTTGTCTCTCTTTGGTTGTATGTTTCAGTAACGTACTAACATATGCTCGTCGTATGTCTTCCTAAGGAAGGGTGCTCTGATATCATTAACGCCAACATTAGAAAGTAAACATACATATAGAAGGTAAAATATCGGGTAGGAGAAAGATGGCGGATACCGGATTATAGTATCGGTTATTCTACTCATCCTAACATGCGAGGGTGCACGGATTAAAGCCCGGTACGACGTGGTTGCCAACTGGAGGCTACAAAGTGCTATAAACTGTGTGAGATGGCAAGAATGAGAATAGTTGAAGATGGGGCAGAACGTTACCGGTACCTAGTAACTTTGGTCCTTATGATTGTGCTCTTAAATTTGCTGTGCTCTTCTGAACTGTATGCTGAGATGGATAGATTTATGATGGTACTAGGCGGTTCAGGTAATCCAGTTTGTTAGAGTATCATTTGAGAGGTTTCGTTCAAATAGTGAAACGGATGCTTTTGTTTGTTAATGGTTTATTCGTTAGTGCCTAGATTCTGAATGAGGGGGAGTTGTGTTTTTAGTACAACTATTGCTAAAGTATTGCTATCAAGAGAATTTTGATAAATGACACCATGGAATGAACACAAAATTTAATGTGTAGAAGTTTGATGGCGTATTCTGGGAATTTTCTTAATGATTCGTAGGACCCTATTTTGGTAAACAGTTGCTCCATATATCAGATTGGATCCTATAAGAGTTTAGAATAATGTTAGTCTCATTTAATTTCTATCTTTTGTCGTAACTAAGAAATGGATAGAGTTTGCAAAGTTAAGTATTGGCCTTTTGTCGCGTCTCCAGATTCATCGTGCTGCCAGCAATGCGACAAGTAGGGCCATGGACAGCGGTGTCAAAAAGTTTAAGCTGAGGGCGATTTCACACTGTGTGTTTTATGCTTCATACGTTTATTGGGTGTTATAGCTTTGACGCGCCATTATGTGAGCCAGTCTTACAGAGAAATGAAAGCAAGCAGTGAGATCTTAATTTTTCACAACTGTGTGATCTGCATAGAACATTAACGTAATATTTTTGGTTTGGGGGATGTCACTAATGGTTAGTTGAATAGAACCAGGCCTAGAATACCTCCCTGTGGAACACCAACTTAGTTGGGACACAGAGTTAAGGTTGAAGAGTTGACGCAGAATGCCAATTTGTTTCCATACAGCTAGTAGTTATTATTAATTGAATTTTATCTTGATGGCTGTGTCCTGGAAATTGTATCCATAGACTGTTCGCACACCATACGCAGCAGAGGGCTACTCTATGTTCAATAGGAATACTCCTGTGTTTTTGCAGTCGTCGAATCCTTGTGTGATGAGTTCGGTGGTTCTGAGGAGTGTTCGCTAATGGAACATTTAGTTCAAACAACAAATGTTTCGGGAATAAAAGCATTAAAACTTGTAAGATGAGAGCTTATGGTTTTAAAATGGCTGTTTCTAGCTAAGTGTATTCTTTAAGCTGATCATCTAGCTAAACCATAAGATATATACGAAAGTGTATTATACAAAAATACATTTCTTTAGAATACGCTAACTTATCATGGGATCAATTGTTTTGAAAATATTAGTTTAAATGCTTCAATATTTCTTCATTCTTATAAAAGCTCTCGCTGTTCAATTGTTCCTCGCAAATTTGAGTAAAGAGTAAATGTGCAATGAAGCTGTTTCAGGACTCCTTTTGAATATCTAGTCTCTTGATTGCCAATTTCCATTGTCTGAAAACAGCAACTACTTTGTTTTAACCTATTTTTCCCATAGGACTGCTTTGTGTTTATTCGTATACCTTAAAAGAAAAGTAATATATGCAACCTTGCTTTACGAACTGGCGTGATTTTTACATTTCAAATACAGCAACTTATTGTTTGCTGTGCTACATTTTTAATTCCAACAGGACATTAGCCGTTTCCGAAGTATATAATTTGTTTACGGAATACTTAGTTTTACAAAGGTAATGATGCAGTTGATATATTTCTTTAAAATGAGATTAATGTGATTATTCTTGAAAATTATTTCTTTATTTGGATATTTTCACCAAAAAGGTTTTGAATACGATATGCTCTTTTAAGTACAAGGAATATATAATATGGAGATATGTTAAAGTGACTGGAGGTGATTAAAAAGATAAATCCTTCAGCTTTAGGAATTATTCTCTAAGTCATAATGAGCGAGTTATCCGTTGCTAAATAATACTAAATCTGCTGCATCCAACAAGTTTTCTATAATTCTGCAACATGAGTAGTATGATTTTGCTCCATTACAGTATTATGTGCAGACATAGACAACAAGCACATTCAAACGGTGTAGAAAGGGCCGAATACCAGCAGCAGGTAAAACATCGTCTCTTGGTGGCCTGTAAACCCAACAGACTGTACGATGTCATCGCGTAAAGACCAGTAACAGATTCAACCTAATTATCGTTTGTCTGTCTTAAATGTTTGAAAGTTCCTATGTACCTACGAGTATACTATTAAAGCGGTTGGTCGAGCAGCAAGTAGTATTATATGGGAGGTATATAATGTTGCTACTGACAAAAGTACAGCTTCTAAAAGGTGTTTAATTCTATTTCATCATGGAGAATCATCCTTAATAAAGCGGTAGTCCGGAGTGCTTCTGTGTAACATAATATGCTTTGCGCCAATTTTCTTGAAATTGGTTTTCTCGATACAATGAAGTGTGGGTTATTTTCGTTTAAAAGGAGCTGCAGATATTCTTGCCGGTCCAAAACCATTAAAGTTGCGTTATAATATTTTATATCACATCATTAAGCTGGTTCGTTTAAATGTAGTTTAGGAATGACAGGAGTTCATTTCGTTTACGCATTCTTTAAGTTTTTATAAGTCTAATGCCTTTTTACGCTGTTTGATAGTACTGAAAGATCACTGGTGTAGCTGAGAGCCAACGACTCCATGTTTGAAGTTCCAGCGTAATTTTCGAGAAAACTCCGTAAAAGTTACAGAAAGTTCATTTAGTTTGTAATCCATTAATTTCTGCACCTAGGAAAACGTCTCGCTAATAGTTTCCTAGTGTTTTTTTCCTTTGCTTTATTTCTATGGCCCTGGTAGAGCCCTTCTGTAAAAGTTCTTATTTGTTCCATTCACATGACTTTGTATACTTCGCTGCAACAAGTTATTGTTAAAAAGATTATTCTTCTATCCACCTCTCGCTAATCGAGAAAAAAACAGCAGAAATGGTCTTATGATTTTCTTCCTTGTAAGTAGGATACAAATAAGAAAGTACAATAGGCTAAAGGAACTGTAAAATGTTTTAAAGCTGGTTGCTATGTGATTAAAGTTGTTTTGTTTGTATGGCGAGGTGTTGACAAATTCCCGTATGAGAAAAGTATGAGTATTTTAAATCTAAAACCAATAATAATAGAATATCTCAAAAACGGTCACCTCCATAAAAAACAAACACAGAAAAACAAAAGACCGTATGTAACATAAATTGTGTGTTTTAACGAGTTGTACATTTTTAGTTAAGTAAGTTGTTGTCTATCTCTTACGTTTGCCAGTTATGCAAAATTCCACAAAATTCATCCAGAATAAACAGGCCTTCAGAAGCTATTCCCAATAAATTCAAGATATACATTGTATTTGCCATGTAAATATGTTAAATTTAAGAGATTTTAATGAAAGTCGTTAGAGCCATTTTTGAAAAAATCAAAATTTTGGAATTTTTTTTCATGTAAAGGATAGTTGGAGGTGGGGGATGTTCTTGAAAATCTTACTGTCGCATACTGATTTTAAATATCATGTTTGGTATTTAACGGGGGTTACGTTTTTGAACTATACTGCACACACCCACATGAACATTTTTCTATAAATGCTTCTATTTTAGGAACCGGGGGGTCTCAAAACATATTTTCAGTGAAATCTCGGTATCAAATTTTAAGTGCAATACAATACCTTCTTTATATACTATGTACATAGTGCATGTAGAGAAAGTAAAAAAGAGAAAAATAAGGTTCCTTGCGTCAAAGATAACATTGTGACACGTTTGAGATGTGTCAGTGTAGGTTCCGGTTTGCTACGTCATCTTTATTGTTTGAATAGTGATTGGATAGTAGTAACAATAGTAATAAGAAAAAGAAGAAGAAAGTATTCTGCTACGTAAGAATTTCAATTATTTACTAAATCATATCTGCTACTTAAACTATACTACTTATTCTAATGCACAATTAGACCCGAGTTCTGCTTAGTCGTTACATCCGCTGTTAGCGAAAGCAAGTACCCTTTGGTTTGTGCCACGTGTTTCATCCCATTCAGTGTGCTGTCTGCTGTTCTCTCTCTTATCCGCTTTTCTTTTCCTTTCCCAAATATTGCCCTATTCCCTTTGGTTTGTGCCACGTGTTTCATCTCATTCAGTGTGCTGTTCTCTCTCTTATCCGCTTTTCTTTTCCTTTCCCAAATATTGCCCTATTCCCTTTGGTTTGTGCCACGTGTTTCATCTCATTCAGTGTGCTGTCTGCTTGCTGTTCTCTCTCTTATCCGCTTTTCTTTTCCTTTCCCAAATATTGCCCTATTCCCTTTGGTTTGTGCCACGTGTTTCATCTCATTCAGTGTGCTGTTCTCTCTCTTATCCGCTTTTCTTTTCCTTTCCCAAATATTGCCCTATTCCCTTTGGTTTGTGCCACGTGTTTCATCTCATTCAGTGTGCTGTCTGCTTGCTGTTCTCTCTCTTATCCGCTTTTCTTTTCCTTTCCCAAATATTGCCCTATTCCCTTTGGTTTGTGCCACGTGTTTCATCTCATTCAGTGTGCTGTTCTCTCTCTTATCCGCTTTTCTTTTCCTTTCCCAAATATTGCCCTATTCCCTTTGGTTTGTGCCACGTGTTTCATCTCATTCAGTGTGCTGTCTGCTTGCTGTTCTCTCTCTTATCCGCTTTTCTTTTCCTTTCCCAAATATTGCCCTATTCCCTTTGGTTTGTGCCACGTGTTTCATCTCATTCAGTGTGCTGTCTGCTTGCTGTTCTCTCTCTTATCCGCTTTTCTTTTCCTTTCCCAAATATTGCCCTATTCCCTTTGGTTTGTGCCACGTGTTTCATCTCATTCAGTGTGCTGTCTGCTGTTCTCTCTCTTATCCGCTTTTCTTTTCCTTTCACAAATATTGCCCTATTCCCTTTGGTTTGTGCCACGTGTTTCATCCCATTCAGTGTGCTGTCTGCTGTTCTCTCTCTTATCCGCTTTTCTTTTCCTTTCCCAAATATTGCCCTATTCCCTTTGGTTTGTGCTATATGTTTCATCTCATTCAGTGTGCTGTCTGCTGTTCTCTCTCTTATCCGCTTTTCTTTTCCTTTCCCAAATATTGCCCTATTCCCCTTTGGTTTGTGCCACGTGTTTCATCTCATTCAGTGTGCTGTTCTCTCTCTTATTCGCTTTTCTTTTCCTTTCCCAAATATTGCCCTATTCCCCTTTGGTTTGTACCACGTGTTTCATCCCATTCAGTGTGCTGTCTGCTGTTCTCTCTCTTAACTGCTTTTCTTTTCCTTTCCCAAATATTGCCCTATTGCCCTTTGGTTTGTGCCACGTGTTTCATCCCATTCAGTGTGCTGTCTGCTGTTCTCTCTCTTATCCGCTTTTTTCTTACCTTTCCAAAATATTGCCTTGTTTCTTGAATTCTTCCCTTTCCCTTTACATTGAACATTTTAATCACTACCATCTCTTCTGGCACACTAACCCATTTGTTTTCCCAAATGCCTTTGCTCTTGTCCTTTAGTTAAACAGTAAACAATACTGTTTTTCTCTTCGCATAAACTTTGTCTCTCAGATGTAATGTGGCTATACTCATTCAGGCTAGCTCTCCCCTCTATTGTTTATTACATACCTCACTTTCTTTGTTTTACGGCATAAACAAAGCTACATTTTATTTTGTAGTTCATCCCATATTTTCCGTATGTATGTCTTCTATCCGATTTCTCACTGTGGTCCACAGTCCCTTTCTGTTGCACCTATGGAGGTACACTGAACATAGTAGATGGGAAACGCATTGTATTGCATTCAAAATTTGATACCAACATTTCACCGGAACGACATGCTTAGAAAAACTCAGTGTATATGTGTGTGGACAATAATTAAAAAGTAAAATCCATTAAATCCCAAACTTGACATTTAAGTTTATAATCTTCCAAGAATGCCATAAGAACATTTTCAGAAAATCCCCGTCCCTAAAACTGCCTTTTGCGTGGAGCATGTTTCGAAATTTTCAATTTCCTCAAAAAAAGTCTAACGATTTTGATTAAAATGCCATATATCAAAGATATTTACATGGCAAATAAAATGTATACCCTGAATTTGTTGGGAATAGCTCTTTACATCGTCTTCACGCTGAAGACTTTTTGCATAACTGGCAAAGCGTAAGATCTTGACAAAAACTTACTGCATCAAAAATGTAGATCTAGTTAAAACACACAATTTGTCATAGGTATACTTCTTTTTGTAGAGCTAACCACTTCAGGAATATTCCCTGTTATTAGTTTATTTTTTTTAGAAAGCTTGAAGTTTTGTCAAACTCGAAACTCTCATCCGCTTTATAATCTGCTTTGTTCTATTTCTGGCGAGAACCGAATTTCAATGATAACCGTATAACGCCAACTTTTAAAAAAATTGACTATGGCGTTAATCTAACACATTTCTTATTTCGCTTTTATTTAGAAGGAAGTAAGCAATAAGATCATTTCTGGTAATGTTTATCTTGATTAGCTTAATGCAGATAAAATAATAATCGTGTGTAAGAATAATTTTTTCATAATAGGCAGAGAAAGTCATGTGAATGCAACACACCAGATGTTTCATTTTCTTCCCTCTTCCTCTTTACATCACCTATCCTTGGTGAGCTTGTGTTATGGAATTCCATTCTTTTCTGATTGATCTGCATTAGGTGTACTTAGTATCTTAGTTGTGGTATTACAATCAGTTGTAATACAGCTGTGACTGCGCAACTTGAGGCTGCTTGTGCTTACTCAGTCCAGCAAAGTTGGCATTTCGCTCTCATTCTACAACTGCATGAGAAGAATTCTGGGTGAGAATGTTAGCCTGACAGTTGCGTTTCTGTTTGCATAGGAAACAGTTCAACTGTCTGGCAAGAATGTATCTCATAATCTCTTCATGATTATTCTGAATGTTATAGGATTGATGTGTATTCTCTCCTAAAACTTAATATTTGAGTCTGAACTTTTATATAGATCTAGAACGTAGTCTTTATACTGAACATTCCATCTTCTCTTTTATTACATTGCCGATTTAGAATAGTTGAAGATGTTGAAAAATAACCCCTTTGGGTTCACTACAAGCAACTTGTTATTCATGTGTATTCCTCTGGAAATTCCTTCATTAAGTATTATACCACTATATTATTAGCCAGATATATAGTTACATAAATATTCTTACATTTGAAGTTTGAGAGGTCTATCTTATCTAGGTTTCTGGATCTTTGAGTTTACCAATAGATACTATTTAAGAGATAATTTTAAGCGTGATTTAATACCGATAATCGATAACAATGACCTGATCTTCGGGTGGTTTTCTTTGTGCAATTGAAGTGCAGCATATTATTCTTAAGTACTGGATCCATATTAGCTAGGACGTAGAAGCTATATTTGTGTCTCTTGTCTGCATCATGCTTGTGAAGCTCTTGTTCCAGTATTCCATGACGTGAACAGACAGAGGGTAATAACCTCCACTGAGAGTAATATTTCAATTACTTCGCTCTCATTTAGCACAACAAATCCAACAGAAAAAATCTCATGGTTCCATTTATATTCATATTCATATTCAGTTTATTCATCCTTTGTATCTCGTACAAGATATTGGACACGTCAGGCATAAACATTACAGATTAACATTAACAAAATAATGTATACGAATGCATACGAATGTTAATGAATTTCTCTACCTGTTCTGCATAGAAAATATTCTTACAAAAGATTATCATTTTATCTACATCATTCTAATCGAGATAAATATTAACAGAATTTTATTTTCATTCTGGTAAGTAGAGGGGAAATAAGGGGATGCACTAGGCTAAAGCGAGGGCCAAATCTTTTAAAAGCTTACGCTATGGACTTAACATTGAAATTCGATTCTCTTTCCATGGCCAGTAAAACAACAGACATATAAAACGGATGAGAAAAGACAAAGTATTTTAGAATTGAAACCAATTACAGATGATATGTTGGAAATGAAAGAACACAACAACAACAAATAAAACGATACATAACATAATTGTGTGTTTTAACCAGATTTATACTTTTTGTGCAGTGATGTTTCATGGTTTTACAAAACTGTTATTCGGAGGGTAGAGGACTTTGGGGCTATTCCCAAGAAATTCAAAATACACATTTTATTTTCCATGTAAACATCTTTAATATAAGCATTTTAATAAAAATCGTTGGAACCTCTCATGCCTGATAAAAGTGACCTCTGAGAAAAATTAAGCTATCTTTCACGCCCAATATAGAATGGGACGCTGAGAATCACAGCAGGTAAAGATGGCGAGAATGTTCCTGAATAACAAAGCATTATTTAAGAAAGCTCCACATGTGTATGTCCATATGTGTGTGTCCACCTGTCTGTCCGGGAGCCTTTGAGCAATATAACTCAACATCGAAAAGTTCGTTTAATACATTTTCTAGATGTTTAAGAAAAGTTCACACCCAAACTATCCTTTACATGAAAATATTTTCCAATTATTCTATTTTCTAAAAAACTATTATAACAATTTTGGTTTAAATACCTTGTTTAAGATATTTTCATCACAAATTAAATGTACATATTACTTCTTCTGGGAATAGCCTCTAAAGCCATCTTTATTCTGAATGTCTTTTGCATAAGTCATAAACCGTAAGAGATAGTTTAAACTTATCAAAGAGTTTAAATCTCGTCAAAGCACACAATTTATGTCTAATACACTTTTGTTGTAGAACTAACCATTTCCGAGATATTTCTTCTTGTAGGTTTAAATTTGTTAGTATTTATGCTAAGCTGTATACAGGTGAATATGAGGGGTGTTCAGCCCTGGCTCTTTACCGGTCATACTCATATTTAATAATAGTTTATTACACCATTTTGTCTATTTACTGTCCATACCCATTTATTTTTCACTTTGTATAAGAATTGTCCAATCTCCTTACTGTCTTTTTGAAACATTTCAAGTACTGCTACATTTCTATCTATTTTAAACCATTTCTTATTAATATACTCTTTTCTCCAAACTTCAGTCCCTTTACATTTAAAGAAAATGTGTTCCATAGCTTCATTTCCGCCACATATAGGACATTGATTTTGTGGAATATCTTTCCTTAAACGTTTAATCTCCATACTCCTGCTTTCAGCCACGCAATACCTTCTCGCTCCTCTTTATTTGTCCCATCTATGCACTTTTCCCTTCCCCAAGAGTCTTTCATTGGTATATAGAAAACTACAGATCTCTTTTCAGTTATCTCACTAAACATTTTTTGTGTTTCTATATCCTCAAATCTTTTCTTTGCCAACTTCCAGAAGTTATTCACATTATTTTCTCTTCTTCTCCACATTTTCCCTAACCCACTACTTTCCAAGTTACTTCTGAGACAGTCTACCCATCTCTTGTTCTTTAAACTTTTCTCTTGATATACTAAACACTGTTTTAACAAATTCCTTTCTTCCAATTTCAATATTCTATACCAAAATTTCAATGCCCTTTCCATAATCTTTCCCTTGCTTGCCACTCTACCCAGCTCTATTTATGCTACCTGCCTTGGTAACCCAAGTATTTCTTTGCAAAATTTCCTATGCACCTCATCTATGACTTCCCATCCTCCTTCTAATCCCCATACTTCTATCCCATATATAATTTTTGCCTCAACCACCATATTGTACACTTTTTATAACCATCTAATATTTATATTAGGTACTTTGTATTTGCAACTTCTAATAGCTGATAAAGCTCCTTTTCCTTTTGCCAATGCAAATTTCTTTTGTTTTTCCCAGTTGCCACCACTGTCAATTTTAACTCCTAGATAAATACATTCTCTCACTACCCTGTACTCTTTTTCATTCTCATTCTTCCATTTTTCATACTTGCTCAATCCCCCCCCCCTTTTTGAACACTACAATCTGCATCTTGTCCTGGTTCACTTTTAAACTCCATTCTTTACAGCGATCATTTAATACTTGCAAGGATTGTTTTAAGCCATTCACTGTAATTGCACCTATAACTAGATCATCTGCAAACAGTAATCCTGGAATCTGAATATTATTAATTATTGGCATAAAGTTATTATTTCTCCCAATTTCTATTAGTACATCATCTATATATGTAAATTAAATAGGACTGGACTTAACTTACATCCTTGTCTATGGCCTTTCTCTTGTTGGATTTCTCTTGTTGCAACCCCTTCCTCCACTCTTATATAAAAAGTATTTTCCTTATATAATGCTCTAAGGGTGTCCACCATTTGTTTACTCACTCCTTTAGTCAACAGCTTATGCCACAAAAATTGAAGCTCTATCTTATGTATGCTTTCTCTAAATGCACAAAAGCCATGTATAACTTTCTTCTTTTGTCTTTCAAGTATTTATCTATCATTGTTTTTATAATAAATAAATTATCAACTGTCCTCCTCCCTTTTCTAAAGTCCATCTGAAGTTCCAAGAGGATATTATATTCTTCAACCCATGATTGTATCCTGCTTGCCATAATATCAGTAAAAATTTTTCCTACATTTGATAATAATGCAATGCCTCTATAGTTGTTTGGTTTGTCAACACTACCCTTGCCTTTGTGTATTGGATGTATGATTGCTTTCCTCCACTTTTCTGGTATATAGCCCTTCACTTTGTGTTAAATAAGTCTACTAGAACCTTAACTCTATTTATTTCAGTGCACCATTCCTTAAGGAACTCTTGTCGGAATTCCATCTATTCCAATTGCTTTATTTCTCTTCATTAATTTCACCAGCTGAATTATTTCTTCACTTCTTATTATATCATCGAGTATATCTACATAGTTATTACCTATTTCCCAGTTTCCTATCTCATTTCTACTCTTTTTCCCCCCATACAATTTTTTAAAATATTCCATCCATTCTCCTGGTTGTATACTGGGTGTTGTTACATATTTATTATACATTGATTTCATAACCTTCCATACCTCATTTGCATTATTTTCATTTAGGACTCGTATCAAATTACTTTCATATTTTTTCATCCAGCTTATTTTCTTTTGTTCCAGTAATGAATTATATAAATCCCTCCCTTGCATATACTCTTTCTTTAATTCTATGTATCCTAATTCCCTCCACTATATGAGCAGCTGTTTGACTTGTCTTTTAGTTACTCTAATTTCTTCATCAAACCAGCCCTCATCTCTTTTGTAAACCTTCTTTCTCATTTTCAGAATTGTTTTACTGTTCACCAATTTTACTTTTCTAAACCGTCCAATTCTTGCTCTATACACTGTAAAGTGCACTCCCATTGTGACTTAGATCCTTTTTCCCTCAACAGTGGAGCACCTCTCAAAACACAACCTTCCTCTATCACTGCTGGCTTAGCACTCCCGCTTTATACTTAAGAAAAGTATATTTTTTCATCGTAGTCAAGCAAAGGGAACGGAATTTCAAAAGAATCACATAGCAACCAGTTTTTAAAAGATTTTACTACCGCTTTAGCTCATGATATTTCCTGATTGCTCTTTTACAAGGTTATAAGGCAACAAACAACAACCCAGGAGCGCCAGTGGTGCCACCTACCTTGAGCCAGAAGTGACTGATGAGGAACAAGAAAACTCTAGTGATCGTAGCATATCCTGAATGACTGATCACCCCAATGCCTGACATGGTGGCGAATATGGAGTATATGTGATGAAGTGACGAAAGCAGCTATTATTCAACTAACTCAACAACTGTCTAGCGGCGGAGGGAAAAAGGAGGGCAGGAGGGAAGCTTTGGTTAGATTGGTCTGGTTTAATACTAGACACACACGTTATGTTCGTGATTATGCCATCTGATGGTCAGTATTATGTGTTATCTTTATAAGTTGCGCAACAGAGCAGCGTTTAGTTTATTAAGGGTTGAATACGATTTCTTACATAGTACTATGTCAACATTCTTTGCATATTAAATTCCTTTTATGCAATGTATACGAGTATATCAATGGAAAATAAATTCAAAATAGGACTTGGTTTGGGATTTATGTGCTTTGCCTTTTGTCAGATCTCATACCTGCGCGTTATTAAGCATTAATATTATTAGGGATAACATTTCTCATAGCAGGCCATGCTCAAGTTTTTGTATGGTAATACTTTTGATCATACCACAATCGTTAGTACTTATTCATTCGCTTTGAAATAATTCTTCATTCAAATTGAGTCTTCCTTTTCCAGCGCTTTGTAATAAGACAAATGCTCTCAATCAGCCAGTTACTGAATGAACAGATATTAAAAAAATTTTCTATTTTACTCAGGGGCCCTCAAAACACATTTCTGGTGAAATCTTGACATCTAAGTTTGGGTGGAATATAATATCTTCTCTGTATACTATGTATATAGAGAAAGTAATAAACTAGATAGGAATTAAATTTCCATCAAAAAAGAGAGAAATTACATTTACTAAACGAAAACGATAACGACTGTTAATCCTGTAGAAATACTATTAAAATATATGAATATATTTAAATGTTTCTTTTATTAAATTATGCTTTGTGGTATCATAGATATAAGAAATTTCCATTCTGGCTGAAGATGGAATCACCATATAGAGAACTTACTACTGAATTTTAGTAAGTTACATGCTGTTTTGCTCTCAGCAATATGTGTAAAATATAACAAAAAAGTGTAATCTGGCAGTAATTTAATCTAAACTGCTTATTATGAAATTAGAAAAGAATAATGGTTACTTGATAAGCATTTTATAATTTTGCAGATGTAGATAGCGAATATGTGAAAGAAGTTATTAAACAATGAACAGTAGATTTAAAATTACGTTAAAGCTGGACCAAACATACTACTGTTGTAGTGATAATTCACCTGAATACCAAACTCTCTTCTTTGTATTAATTCCTTGATGTATAGCTCATAGTTTTTGTTGATGAACAGTTAAGCTAAAGGTAGGTACATTTGCAACATGATGGGAGCCATTAAGTCATATATTATCACATCATTAATGGTTTTGTCTGTAAGTCAGGGCTTTATGCTCAAACCAAC
The DNA here is from genome assembly GCA_030762935.1 of Hymenopus coronatus. Lineage (NCBI taxonomy): Eukaryota > Metazoa > Arthropoda > Insecta > Mantodea > Hymenopodidae > Hymenopus > Hymenopus coronatus. Next base: position 98,264,084 of record CM060891.1, on the reverse strand, counting down.
AAATAAAACGGTGTTACCCAGCTGTTGTCGGTTGTTTTGCAAACGTCTGCCCATCCTCTTTTGTACAAGATTGATACATTCTAATTTTAATTATTAATTCACAGTGTTGAAACCTGCCACACCTTCCAACACATGTAGTCTTGCAGCATACCCATTATTAAATATAATAACCGCATAATACACATCCAATAGCAGTGAGGGCATATCCACAAATACATTTTGGAGATTCTCGGTTACACGTCATTGAAAGCTTCATTTCTGTTTTGGGCTTTCCTTTCAAAAACTTCTTTAATAGCTCTGATGGGATAACTCTTGCAATATATACTTGATGAAGCTAGACAGCTTTAGGTATTCGACTTTTATATGTAAATGTATCTAAGGTGCCAGCCTTCAGATATTTACACCAGTCCTAAAAACATAAATTGTAAGTCAGCTTAGAAACGATTCTTTATGAAAACAAATGGCCTAAACTGATTTCCTCATGCCCTCCAAATGATCTGTATTGCTTCTTATAGCCAAACCATAATACTTGTAATCTCATCAATAGTTTTGCCTGTAATTCAATGCTTTATGCTTAAACCAACCAATAATACGGTGTTGGCCAGCTGTTGTCAAATGATTTGCAAACGTCTGCCTATCCTCTTTTGCACAAGATTGATACATTCTAATATTTTAATTATCAAATCACCATAAGACATACTCCCATACTGACTGTTTTGGAGTGCGTGTGTGCGTGTCTGGTAGGCTCGTGGTGAGCCTAGGTGTTGTTGCTGTGTACCCAGCCTGGTAAGGGTTTAACCACAGGAATGAGGTGAAGGTTGAGGTTTTAATTTTGGAGTTTTCGAGTGTTGGTGTTAAGGAGGTAGCGCTGGTAAGCTCCTCGAGTTAGTGTTTTGGAGTCACCATCACCAAGTAATTATATGCAGTGAACACTTCGACCCTCTTCAGAGCGCCGAAACATTTTTAGTGCGGAAGTAAAAAATTCCATCCTTCCACTTCGTCAGGCCATTTCATTTTTTATATTTTCACAGTTTCATTTTCTCCTCTCACAAACATTACAACTGACATTGATATTCAAAACTCAATTTAATACATTAAGATTAATTAATATATTAATATTTGTTTCATCTTCATTAATGTCAGTATATTTTTTTTCTGTGTTATATAGTTTCCTTTTGGATGCATTGTGTAGTGTTTTAACATTTACACCAGCATTGTTTAACACCAAATTTTCACCTCGTTTTGCAGCTACCTCTTGCTCTAACACAGAATGTATTCTATAATGTGGATTTTCTCTTCTCTCTCTCTCTCTAAACAGGTCATTTACGCTTTGTCATTTTGAAAAATACAAAAATGATGAGCACATGTAAAAATATAGAAATTATCACTTGTTTATGTAATTGAACATAATATAACCTCTCTAATCTGGGGCCACATAAATTCATATGAATCAAAAAAATGTCCCAATATATGAGAAAAACTACAGCCTTCTAAACTAAATAGTTCCAGAATTACACATTGTTTTATAAAACCTTGCAAGATTTTTTTTAAATATTTAACGTGCTTTAACCTATTTGATCATATCGGACAATTAATGAAATTGGTGAAATGATGCTCAAATGATCTCTGGATCCATGGAACTTAAAGTTGCTAACATAAGCAAGCGCTGAGTGTCAGCTGCGTGATGTTTCTCAATTCTATTTCCTCTGCACTTTTCTTTTTTAGCCTATATTTTCTAAATTTACAAGAGAGTCTTTCCAATCATGTCACATATTACCTATTTATATACAATTTCTTTGAGCATATATGTTTAAGTTAAACACTCCATTTTATGTCAATTTTACATTTCGGAGCTTTAGGTTCAATAATAGCTCTGCCTGAGCAAAATTTAGCTGAGTGTCGTTAAACATTGAGTTCTCTTAATGAATAATCCTTTTAATGATAATAATCACATTTGTATTTGTTTCAGTCAATGGGGAATATATAACCTCCTGTAACCACGATGATGCTGTTAACATTTTGCGTAATGCTGGCGATTTGGTGATGCTCACAGTAAAACACTACAGAGCTGCTACACCATTTTTGCAGAAAGGATGTAAGTTGCTGATTATGGATAATTTTGTACATAGATAGGTAACACTATTTGTTAGTATCACCTGAAGTTGTTAGTAACGTGAACAATCTCTCCATTTAAGGTCTCAGGTGGTTTGTATTTGTATTAGGAAGAGTTGGGCATTTAAAATTCAGAGTATTAAAATTAAATACTTACCAATTATATTTCTGTTCAGATATATAATAATAATAATACTAATAATAATAATAATAATAATAATAATAATAATAGTTGTTAGAATAGTTTACAAAACATGAAATGGCTACATTCTCATTCATTGTGTGATCTTTGAGGTTATTATTATTATTATTATTATTATTACCTATTATTATTATTATTATTATTATTATTATTATTATTATTATTAGGACCGCGACATGAACGTGTGGTTAAACCACTCTCAACAAGCCAGCCTGAATTCAACCCCACGTGATTGCATGTCGGATATTTTTAATGGGTTTTCTCCGCAATCACACTCCACTGCTGCTGTATCTTCATTCCATGTGTCATCAATGCCATCGCCTGCGGTGCATATGTAGTAAAAGCAGGCTTTAAACACTGTCACAAATTATTATTATTATTATTATTATTATTATTATTATCATCATCATCATCATCATCATCATCATCAACATCTCCAAAAGTAAAAGGAGTTAAGTGTAATTTTTAAGGAAAGCTTTATTTCACTACCAGAGTTAACAATATTAGATAGCACATGCATAACTAAAAGCTTTATTTGTAGGTTATATATTTGCCTCCATTTTAGTCATTATGGCTGTTTAGTTTACTGGTTTTGTTGCTGTTTCTTATTTCAGTCAGTATTTGCTGCAGATTCACAATATTATTATGTATATATAGCAACAAAAACTCTCTTTTTCTCCAGCAACTCTTATTTCTTCCACAAGCTGATTACAATCAGAATCAGAATACAATGCTTTTCTTTCTTCAATACTTTTGTGGCACGTCTGCCATATAGTTTCTCTTCGACGGTCATTGCGGCGACGATTACTGCTCGCTACGAATTTCCCGCCGAAACTCACTCAACTCTTGCACGCAATGCAACTGAACTAAAGTCTGAGCAGGCTTTTGTTCACCTTTTTATTTATGTCGATCACATGATAGGAACTTTCCAGAGTCCATCCACGTGCAAAAACCCCCGCATTAACACAAACTCACTCAAGAGTATTAATGCCGGGCTTCGTATTTAAAGAACCTTCCGAGAGTACTCATGTCCACTCGCGCAGGTGTGGCAATCACAGCTTCGACGTCAAAAGAATTTGCCATCGGCACAGTTGTCACAATGGATGCCAATAATTAGTTATGAACTTACAAAGCAATCCGCTCACACACATTCGCCGATTACGGCCGCACGGCATGGTACATGTTCCCTCTCAAGGCTGGTCGTCCCGACGGACCACACGATCTCGGAGGAGCCTCTAGATACGGTAGACATCATTTATACCTTCTCCACAAGGTGCGGGTCCTTGCCGTGATTACTGAAGGTTAAGACAGCGACCCTTAGTCTGGGTAGGGCGATATCCACACAAAATCACTCTGCTAGAAGCTTCGGTTTTTGGTCTACCGGTCGTAGCGATCTTCATCTGGTTACTGGCAATCTGGATATGTTGGCGCGCATCATGCATGTCGTGTAGCTGGTCTGAGCTTCTCCAATGTGTGCGATTTGACATTGTCAGCACCATCTCTCTCATCGTCTGCCCATGGTCTCAGCCATAGAACCGTTGTCGGAGCTTGTCAATGATTCGATTGGGTCCCAAATGTTCTTCCCAAATCGCTGTATATACTTCCAAGATCTTGCTCCGGAGGATCAGCTGCTGTATCTCTCTCACTCTCTCTCTCTCTCTCTCTTTCTCTCTGGATATTCCCACCAGGTGACTCTCACACTCGAAACAGTACTTCTTCCTTGGTCTTCAATGAGTCCCATTAGGCCTATTAGTACTGTACACCATAATACGGGGAGCATGTCCTCCCATGCTTGGTATAGTTTCTACCTCCGTTTTGCTCTGGACCGTCCGACAATTGCTCTCTCCTCAGGCCTGCTATAGGCCATCCAGCTTCAGGCACCGCCTAAATGACCTGGACAGATGCGGCATGCACTTTCACTTTCTCCTTAACTTTGGTGCAATGGCTGCACTTCCCAAGACGCGGTCGTCGTTACATTACATCCACATTGTTCTGTCTCCTTCCTTTCCGATGTGAACTTCTACTATTGGAACCTCTGGACCCAAAGGTCTGGTCCTGCAGGCTCTTGAATTTAAACAGATCAGTGTTTAGTGGTTAGTCCCCACGTGGAATGGCTAACGGTACAGGTACTTGGGGAGGATCTCCAGCGCCTCCATTACTGCCAGAAGCTCTCGCCGTGTAGCGCAGTAATGCTTGGAGATTGTCTTGCTGTATCAGGCTATAACACGCTCCTGGCCAACCTGGACCTGGAATAGAACACCTCCAACGTCGGTGTCGCTGGCATAGGTGACCACAATAAAATCACTATCAGATTGTGGAGATCCTAAAATAGGCGCACTGCAGAGTGCTGACTTAAGCGTCTAGAGCAAGCTCTCTGCCTCTTCTGACCACGAGTAAGACCAGTGCTCTTCTAACAGACTAGTGGAGGGTATCGAAATATTGGAGACACCTCTGACGAACCGGCGGTAGTCGTATCAGCCCAAGAAACTTCGCAACTCTCAACTCTCGTTTTGTCTTTCGCGCGAAGTCAATTTCTCACAACTCAAGCCTTCTGCAGGTCAATTGCCACTCTAAATAGTGAGATATATGGACCAAAGAGTCCACCTCCTTGTAGAAGAATTGGCACTTCTTTTTGATAAATTTACGGTTAGCTGCTTGCAAGCCTTTATATTTTATTGGTCAGGTTCTCGAAATGGCCATCGAAATTGTAGCCAGATATAGCAGGCACGAGTTAAAAGCCAACCCTCTCAGCACTGACTGCACGAGCCGCTGGCGTCTTGCATAAACGTAAATTGCCAAAGCCCTTAAACAGTCAATATGGCTTCTTCTTCTTATCTCCGGGATCTAGTATGACCTACAAATATTTGACTTCAAATCTAATGTTGAGAACTAATGGACACCAGCAAGTGTGTTTACGGTGTCCTCAATCCAGGGTACGGGGAAACAGTCCTTTCTGTGACTGTATTCATCTTTCTGTAGTCTGCGCAGAAGATTAGCTCACCGTTCTTCAACAAGGTAATAGGAAACACCAAAGGCTGTCGGACTCTTCAATGATTCCATCTGACCTCGTATTCTCCAGCATGTCCAGTACCTCCGCCTTGGTACACGGAGGTGGAACACGTCTTGGTGGTTGGCGGATAAGCTGGGTGTCTCCGGTATCGATGTATGATGTACTTGGTCAATGCGGTCGAGTTTCCTTCGCTGAAGACAAACTGGTATGGTTAAGTAGAGGCCGGACCTTCTCCAGTTGTGGAACGGTCCTTAGTCGGCCGCCCTCTTCAGCAAGTCTTTCAGCCGGGGCCCCATGTCCTGCGACGATGCCGGCTGGTCGGATCCGTTTTTTGGCTGCTAGCTCGGACTTCCCTAACTTCGTCCTCGTTGGTGCGTATTGGATTCAGTAGCTTCACGGATACTTCTTCCGACAAGGCAATAATAACCGAACAACACATAATTTGTTCAATTGTGTTTTCCGGTTCAGTACAAGGTTCCAAGACTATTTACTCTCCAGGTGCACCTTCACCAGCACGCTTCCTGTGGGCACAATTACATCAACTGTCAAGATCACCTGCATAGTCCCGAATGTTCGTGGGGGCTCCGGAACAACACTACGTCTTGACCGAGTTGCAAGTTCTTCCGGCCGACATCAGTCCTCCATCGCAACGTCAACTCCAGCGGGGCCTGCTTCTCCACATTAATTGTCAGGGCCGAATAGGTGTTCGTATCGGCAAGCCCTTCATCACGTCGGGTCTAAACGCAATCATGGTTGCGGTTGTGTTTACTAATACCTTGTAGCCAGCCGTCTGCGATGAGGCTGTCGTCCACTTTTCTGCCCAGGACACGTAGCGTTTCTCGAAGGGTTGGTGATGACAGTCCCAACTGCCCCTTCATTGTCATAAGTCTGCAGTCGGCTACATTGGAAAGTCTCTCGCTAGGTGTCCTGATTGATTACACTCCCAGCACACACCGATAGAAGATTGTCGTCGACTCTGGGTTGTCTCTCTCTACCTGTAGTAGCAAATACTTTTATTCTTCGAGGACGGCGCAGCTGTTGTCTCAGCCGCCTCTACTTAGTGCCGAATGGATGCCGCGAAAAAAGTGCTGACGTAGCTTGGCGTCACGCACCCCTCGATAAAGGTGTAGGCAGCTTCCTGGGACACGTAACTAGGTAGAAAGTTCACCAGGACTTTCTTCACCAGTTGTTCAATCGCTAGGGCAATCTCGTCTTACTGGTTGTTGCAGTCTCAATTTAAGTTTATTGCAGTACGCAACAGCCAGGCGATGTTTCCCGAAGTGATTTTGAGGGTCTTCTAAATTTCTCCGTACATCGCTGACGTCGGAATCGCATTCATTACTTCTACCCATCCCTGGAAGCTTTCTATCAATTGTGCGGCTTCCTCTTCTGCTGACCATCGATTATGGGTGGCATGGACGGAAGACTTCGTAGGTGGATGTTCCGTTGAACTAGGGTGGCTTGACGCGTGAGGATGATGTTTCGCGTATTGTCGTCTCAACCTTCTAGTGTTTCAGCCTTTCATCTAGCATCTTTTCTTTTGCATCAGGGTCATTTTTTTTTTTTTTTTTTTTTTTTTTTTTTTTTTTTTTTTTTTTTTTTTTTGCTCCTACGCCGACCCTTCCATCCCGGGCATTGAGTCGTTCCGAGGTTCAGTTCTCTATTCCGAATTTCAATTCTGTCTTCATTTCCGCCTACATCTTCTCCATTCCTGATTTCATTTGCCCTTCCAAGATATCCAGCTGAATTCTATTTTTTCCCTCCATTTGCTCCATCGGACAATTCAGTCATTATCTCGGTTCTCATCTTTTCTTTTGGGATTCCATGTTCGTGTATTCTTTTTTTTTTTTTTTATTTTTAGTTCCGGATTTCATTTCCATTTTCATTTCGTCTATTCCGGTGTTCATGTTCTTTATCTTTTCGAGTAAATCTTTCTTCTCCTCCTCCTTCGCAACGTTAAATCCCACTCCTGACAGCAGTGTAACAGAAAGCATATTATTTGTCTGACAACTCTATATTTCTTCCTTAATTTATTACAGTCAGAATCTGCTTACAAACAATTGTATTTCTGCAATGTTTTTGTAACAGGGCTGCCATATAGTTTCTTTTCCACGTTCACTGCGGCGGCGATTACAGCTCACTACGAATTTTCATTGGAAACCCATTCAATTGTCACACGTGATGAATTTCCAACGAGAACTGAACTCTGAACAGCGCTTCGTAATACATGCCCTTCATTATATCCTTTTTATACATGTCATTCAGTGACAGGAAATTTCCAGAAGCAGTTAGTTACACGTGCAAAGAACCTTCCGAGTGTCCACTAACACAGATATTAATGGATGCCAACAATAAGCTATGACTTTCAAGTACGCCATTCACACACGTTCGGCGATTACGACTGCAAAGCATAGTCACATTTTAAGGTGTTAAGGGATATGAGTGCAAAACTTCAATGGTAACCTGAAGTTATGCTGAAAATAACTCCTCTACTAATTTCCTCTACTTAATCCTCCAATAATTAAAACATGCAGAAGCTCTAATGAGGGTAGAGCAAAGTTGGCTAAGAAGGTGCAATGCCTGCATAAATTCTAACAGAGTATATTTCAGTGGCGATTCGTGGTCAGTAATTTAGGTACACCGCTCCCTTTGTCATCGGTTTTCTTAGTCTATAAAACATAGTCATCCCTAGATATACGCGATCTCACTTTACGCGTTTTCGCTTAAAGCAATTTCTAAAAAATGCTGATTTTAAATGACCTAAATAGATGCATCTGTTTAAAACTATTTCATTTTCATGTTTTCCTTGAAATAGCTCATATCTTTATCACATTCACTTAACGCGTTTTTTGTGTTAACTGATAATTCATGACATTGCGTAATGGCAAGTACCTGTATACATAAATTATTGTTTATTTTAGTAGTAGTACTTGCAAGTTTACTAACCGTAAAGAGATATCTTCAGAAATAGTTCCAGAGCTTACGTGACATTTTCCTCAACATCCTTCCGAAGCATATAAAGTAACTGCTTTTCTATGGACATCATTGACAGAGATGATAATCTTTCTTGGCCCACTGTAAAATTTTACTCGATTTAAACAGGAAAATGACCGTTCAACAGAAGCTGCATGTAATTTCTGGTACAATTAGAATTAAACAAGCTAATTTATAAACTTCAGGCATAGCCTACACCAGATCTTTTTCGTTCATCATTTTCCCTATTTCACCTACTGACTTTCCTTCAAAATCTTCAGAAGAGTACACAACACTAGGTTCAACCATAGGTGTCCACAATTTTGAGCAATAGTGATCAGAAAAGACGTTCTGTAATTCTTGAATTTTGAGGAATCAAGGAGAGCAAAGAAATGAAAACTTTCGTAGTCGGAAAACCTATTTTGTATTTGATAGAGCACATTACTAAAATTTCATTGAATATCCTCCTGAACATAACTTCAGTAAATTCCCTTGGTTCGTTGTTCTTCCTTTTCTTTTGTGCATGTTCACTTATCATTTCAGTAGAAATGCTTCGCCAAATATTTAGGAACCCTTCTCTTCTTAGCTCTTCTAAAGTGTTTTTGTCTGGATTACCTTTGCATGGCAATATACGATATGTTGAAGAGAACGTCGTATGAGCAAATATTGCCGAAAATGTTTTGAGGAGGAAGAGAGTACCTAGTCGTCAAAAACTAAAGAACACATTGTGCATTAACCAATGTATCAGGTTCAATGGCGCCTCTTAGCCAAATTATCTGGTAGGGCAAAATTTTAAGATTGACTAAAATTAAAACTAAATTGAATGTTATTTATGGACGCTCTTTAACTGCTATGGTTCTAAGCGTCCCATTCTATTTTGGGCGCGAAACACAGCTTAACAATGCTCAGAGGCCTCTTTATCAGGCATGAGGTTTTTTTTTTTACGTGCCGTAAATCCACGACACGGTATCAACGAATTTACTTCCCTTACGAAGGAAGGCATTTTTACGCCTGAAAAAAAAATCAGCCGGGTTTGAACCCGCGACCTTGGGAACCAGAGGCTAGCATATTAGCCCTATATCACGGATAACGACAGCCTAAAATTATACTTTATAAACCATCGCCTAACAGTGTTTAGGATTTTCCCTCTTAAGGCGAGTTTTAACGCTGCGGTTTCTTTGAACGCTAGTAACTGATAAATCGGCATATCATTCTGCAGTTCATTTCACCAACTTATTCTCCAGCGCATTCGGATTATGTTTCATAACCCGTGAAATACATTCAAGGCACTGTTTCACACTTATCAGTTTACTCTTACTCAGAACTCATTCTCAAAACCACTAATCACCTCTTGCAAGGAAGGTCCATTTTACCTACTCTTTGTTCAGTCCATTTTTTCAATAACTATTGGTTATTTGACCGTTTCCTGTTTTCAAGTGAAGCTTCAACTGTATCGTGAATCTATTTCCTAGTAAACTTAGGGTAATTACACAACACACTGCTTGCGCGCATTGAGCGTTGGCGTGCCAGCGTACCTTGTCGTCTGCTTGGCAGGGAGGAGAGAATACCAAGTACCAATATTGTACATTTTTACCACATAAGCTTCTTTTTGTATGTTTCGTTTGGGAGGTTTATAGATCAACTTTGTTTTCAAATAAGAAGACATTCAAACTTAAGAGATGTTTCTTATTATTTACTCTTACACCTGAAAATATCTTTGGCTAAATATTTTTGTCAGGGATTTGACTCAAACTTCAACTTTTGCTTATGTCGGTTCTTATTTTCTCTTTGCGCATGCGCAGCAAATGACCACAGAGGCTTTCGTGTCCTAAGAGAACCTTCCCCGCTCGGCCCATTGAAACCCGCACCCACAAATTAACTGCATCTGAAAGCATTGAATTCTTCTGCGCGTGCGCATAGGATGACCACAAAATCGCTTGTGTCCGAAAAACGCGGCCGGTTACTATTTCCGAAAGCCATCTTCACTACAATTGTCCAGTGTGCACAGTAGGTTTAAATTTATACAAAATGCATTTAGGATTTTAGCATTTTGCCTAATAATATAATGGAGAAATTATTGTCTGAAATTGTTGTAGGGAGGACACGTGCCCCTAAAGACCGGCCGCCACTGATCAGGTTCCCAATCAACATTGTTTTCTGATTCTGTCATGAATTCAGGGAATAAAATCAGGTTATCTCATTCCTCTTGTACAGTGTTAACAAGGCGTGAATTGAAGTTCCAGCGTGTTGGAGCCGCTTTTGGTAAATTTTTATTCATAGAAGCACGCAAAGTTTCCGTTCTTTTGGTGAAATGAGAAAAGAAATTGGAATGCCCTGATAGAATTTGAAAGAAAAAAAAATCTGTACTTATCAATACATGTCGCTATACATTCTGCCTGTTGCAGAACCTAATTCAGGATATGACAGTAACCGTGAACAAATAATGCCCCTGTGAAAATGCCACTTTTACTTTAGATTGTAGACAACCTAATAGACCGGACATTGCGGCCGCACCATCATATGTCTGAGCGACAAATTTCTTACAAATATTAAATTCTTTAACTGTTGTAAGTACATGGTTGTAAAGTGCTTCAGCAGATCTGTCTGCACTGACGTCTGTAAAGTCCATGAACCTTTCTTTAACTTTCCCCGATTTGTGCACATAGCGTAAAATGGTAGAGAGAAGGGATTTCTTCACTAGGTCCGAGACAACATCTAGAAGAATAGCCAAAAAAATTATATGATACAAGTTCTTTTGTTATACAGTTAATCTAAACACCCATATCGCCTTCGATTAAATATTATGAATGGATGACAAAGTGCCTGGAAAACTATAGCATTTTTTTAAACGATCATTTAAAAGTTGATCATACGTACTGATTAAATCCAGTGTTTCTGCGTAATTGCCCCTACTAATAAAACTTTCTGGCTCCTCGAGTCCTCTAAAAGCTAATTCCTGGTTCCCTAAGTGACGAACATCAATGAGTCTATTCAGTAGTTCTTTGTTACCTTTTCATTATGCTTTGAAATTTGTAATGATATCTGAGCATTTAGTTGCAGGTCTACTCGCGTATTGCCAAAATTACAAAGAGTGAATACACAAAATATGTTATTTTTTATTTTTTCATGCTTACTTAATGAGCCTTTTAGAGAAACTATATTGTCAAATCCTTCTTGTGACCATGTGGTACTGCTTTTGTCATTACTAAAAAGAGGACGGTCAGCAATAGAGTTTGTATAATTTGGGTGAACTAGTTAACCATTTGTACCTAGAATAATTGCTAATGTAGAAATATCTGTTATACTCTCGTTTTCGGTCTTGTCATTTTACAATCAGAGCTGGTAGTTCGGGAATGGGCCTGCCGTTTTTTTTATTTTAAGTTTTTTAGAAAATTCAAAATTCCGAAATTCAGTCTTTAACAGAGTAAAAATGATTGTCAATCACAAAACTTTGCGGTGAATTTCTACAGCTAACGGCTGGCATCTAAGCTTCCTTTCTCTTCACCTCTCTAGTGGAGGAGTGGGAGTGAGTGACTATCGCTGTAACTTGCGATGGAGTAGATGCGCGCGCACACCAGCGCTGGCCTTGCCTAGCTATCGGAGAATGCTGAGAGCATGGTTATCGTTTTAACTTGCGGTGAGATACGCGCACATCACTGCATATATATAAATTTAACCACACAAATTTGTGATCATTTCGTATTTAGTTGAAATGAGATACAAAACATTGTTAATTTTGCATGTTTATTAAAGAGTCGTTTTGAACACTCTCAAGCTTAGTAGGTACACCGGCGGTGTATGCGCTATATAGGAGAATTCGCCACTGGTACATTTATAGGTATCTGCTGCAAATGAACATCATATTGATAATGTTGTGTTTATTGACCATAAATAAATTTCAATTAAGCAAGCTTAATTTAATTTCCCATGATACATCTGAATGAGGTACTTCCACAATTCAAATTTGAAGTTGTTTTATTTTTTATCATCAGACTGATTTAGTCTTATGCATAGCCTCTTTGCAGCTTTTATTTCAGGTCTTGTGAATGCAATTCGATAGCTTGAAAGAAAACCACCCCATCCCTCGTTAGTGGCAGTCATTGATAATAAACACACAGTGAACAGGATTTCAAGCACAAACCAAAACAAAACATTCGGCTCTTAAGTCCTACTCTATTGCCAGCCTATAGAGATAATGTATTCAACAATGCTCAGTTATCTCTGTTACCTTTCATGATTGATGAAGTTGTTGTTGGAATTTATTATTCCTAATAGTTGGATCCCCAAACACATGAAATCTGCACACATATATCATTTGTTATGATGTTTTAAAATTGGTTGACATCAGTACAAAATTAAGAGCAGTGCATATGCTAAACATCCAAATATTTCAATTTAGGGAATAGAAAATAAATGGGGAAGCTATCAAATGCACAGATGCCACCAGGCACAGTCTATTGTTGGAAGTTAAGGAAGAGTAGATGGATGGGCAATGATCTGAAATGGCTGTGCTATTTTGGTTCATGATTGATGATGTAATGTGTTATCACATGGCAACCAACTCTATAAAGACATGATTATCACTTTGGTCTATTGTATTTCCTTATTCCCCTAGTACTTACAAAGAAATAAGTAATAAGATAGTTTTGTCGGCGTTCAGGTAGAAATCAGTTAGTCCAAATTCTGTGTTTTGAGATACAGCAATTTTAAAGTTCTAAACATCCATTATGACTTTATGCTAACTTCAAAAACATTTCACATATGCATACAATTTTTAGACATTATTTAAAATATAATTTAATTGTTTTTTCTGTAAATAGCTGTAAACTTCTTTAAAGTTTCCAAAATATTAAACTAAGTTACTTCTGCCTGAGGAGTAAAATGTCGTTTAAAGGAGATAGATTACTGGATTATAAAATAAAGAGTTATTATGTTTTGACAATGTATTAGTATTGTTTTAAGAGTTTTTATTTTCTTGGCACTAGAAACTACACAAACATATAGTTTGTTGATGCACGAATAAAGAAAATGTATTTATATTAAGTTCTGTATTAGTTTGCAACCATATTTGAAACTAGGCATAATCCATAATTAACTGCTGAAATTGAAAATTTTAATATGAAACATCTGATTATTTTGAACAAATTAAAAAAAATAGAGTTGTCTTTTATTCAAATAAGTTTACTCTGAGCCAATAATTACTGTCTTATCCTTCAGGTTCAGAGTCACTGGATCCTATCTTCCACTTATTTTTGATGTAGCAAAGAATAATACCATGGTTGGAAATCCAGTGGAATGACTTCTTAATGACATAGGGATAAATCCTTATATTTTGAGTAAAATATAGGAAAAGGAGTATTATACTCCTTGAGGAAAATTGGCATGCTAGTGGGATGTCTTAGCATAAACACATTTATTTGCTAATAGCTTCCAAAATGCATACCTGTATTTCAGAATTCAAGAGCTCTCTTTTTCATTTTCAACCAGTTTACTCTCTTCCCTTTACTATCCTTAGTTTTGTTGCACAGAATTGCTCTGAACAGAGCTGATAAATCAATAAAATCGTTAAACTTCAGCTCTTGCACATTATAAGATGCAGCATTCGTTTTTTTTTTAATATATATTTTGTAGCAGAATGAACAGATGGAAGGATGATTAGCCTGTTATGCATAGTATAAACAGATGCAATTTTTGTTCATTCTCAATGGCACTGTACATACTATCACATTCTGTCATAGAATGACTACACACATTAACATTGTGTTTATTTGGTGACGCTCCCTCATACACTGTTAAGTTGTAGGCACAAAGTTTACAACTTTAGTCCATTGCAGAAACTTCACTACTTGGGACTTGTAACATATACTATAGATTGAAAGTTGCTGTCACAAACATTTTTACTTTCTCTATGTGCATAGTGTATAGAGAAGATATTGCACTCCACCCAAAAAATTGATACCGAGATTTCGCTGAAAATATATGTTTTAGGGTCACCTGTATTCATAAAAAGCATTTTTACAAAAAGGTCCATCCATGTGTGTGTGTGTGTGTGTGTGTGTGCGCGCGCCTGTGTATGTGCGTGTGTGAACACGATAGCTCAAAAACGAAAAGTCTGTAAAGTACCAAATTTGGTATATAAGTTTAGTATATTCCAGGGATGCGACACAAAGATTTTGAAAAAACTCCCCCCACCCCAGGCTACCCTTTACATGGAACCTTTTTCGGAAATTTTGATTTTCTTTAAAATGTCTAACAATTTTGATTATAGTATCATATATTAAAGGTATTTACCTGATAAATAAAATGTATATCTTGAATTTTCTGGGAACTGCTAAACCGTAAGAGATGGAAAAATCTTACCACACAAAAAATGTAGAGCACTTTAAATTCTTTTTGTCGTAATGTTTAACGCCTGCTTTCACTGCTCTGGCACCGCAGGCGATGACACTGATGACACATGAAGATGGAACCCGGTGGAATGAGATGGCGGGGGAAACCGGAGAAAACCCGTCGCTGCGCCGCTTTGCCCACCACAAATCTCACATGCGGTCGCTTGGGATCGAACCCAAGCCGTCTAGGTGAGAGGCGAATGGTCTGACCATTCGTCCACGGCGAGGCCATTAGAGCACTTTAAAACATACAATTTATGTCAAATGCATTTTTTTCATGGAGTTATCGTTTTTTAAATGTTCCTTGTTTTTGATTTTAGCTTTAAAAAATTATACTTTTCTCACACAGGACTTTGTCAATCCCTGTAAATACAAACAAAGTAACTGTAGTCACATAGCAACCAGCTTTTGGCTATCCCTTTAACCTATTGTTTCGCTTCTACTTACAAGGAAGCAGGTAATAAGACTGTTTCTGCTATTTTATTTTTCCATTAGCATTAAGTAAATAGAACAATAAGCTTGTTAACAACAATTTGTTGCAGAGATGTAGGGAAAGTCAGGTGTATGCAACACATCAGATTTTTTCTTTGGAAGCCCTTGCCTTGTCATTTGCTTTGATGTGGTTCACTTCTTGTTCCAATTGCTTATGCTTTAGATACTTGGGCGCCTGTTCTTTCTTTTCTTCCTCTTGAGTAGCTTCATATCTGGCATCAATTTATTGATTAGAATTGCAAATCTTTTGTATATTTGAACATTTTCTGCTATTTGGTCAACAATATCTTGTGCCATATCATGAATTCTATGCCCTACATTTGTGTCAGAATTTGGAATTGTTTTGATTACTTTAGCAGAATCTTTGTGTAACATTTTATCTGCTATAATCTAAGAACCAGAGCAATAAGCAATTCAACTGCAATATAAAGTAATTTTCTTTTCAACTAGCAACACTAATTCATACAATGCCTCCAGTGCCACCTTAGTTCATTTTGTAAAACTGAGTATCACATTTGAACTTTTATTTAAAGTTTTTGCTTTGCGCCAGAAAAATTTAACTGACTTTTCTTTATAATTGGCATGATTGGTTACCTAATGTCTGTGAAGTAGGGATAATTTTCATAGAATTATTTAACAGAGTATGACTGCAAATAATGCAGAGAGGAAGAGGTGGATCACACATATTTGATAAGAATCCATATTTAATGCAAGATTCACCGTAATATTGTATTTCACATTTCTTGGGTTTTTCAACTTCAACACTATTTTCATCAATATCACATGGTGGAACATGCGTCGTTGCACTTTTCACCTGTGGTGGTTCAATATGATTGGCACTATCACTTGTTTCATTGAGTTTACATTTTCCTCTTATAACAAATTTATCCATCTTACAATAAAAGTTCAAGTATATATTCCACTATCACAATAAAGACATTCAACATTCACAAATATAAATAATAAGATGTGAAACTTTGAGTAAAGAAAACAAAACTGCACCTACCATAAAAGTGAACTGAGCACTGAACAGTCGGCAATTAACGTACATTCTTAGACACTGTTATTGTTGCTAGTGTTTGAGACAAACAGCACAAATGATTGCAAGCGCAGCTGTATGTTATCAGTTATGGATATACAGGTAGGGCAATTCAAATCTCTCTGGCTGAAATATTTTTTGTTATTTAGTCATCATTCAGGAAATATACTATATTTCCCTCCCCCTCCCCGAGGGTGTGTGTACACCAGGTTGAATATCACTGTCCTAAAGGCCAATATTCCAAGCTGATGTTTGTCCTTTCTTCTTCAGTAAAACTTTTAGGGTGTTTAAAACGATAGTTGCAACTAACTTCTCTAAATGTATTTGCATTATTTTCACCATATTTTGAACTATATCCCTGTTTGAGTTTTACAATTTCTTAGTTATGCTAATTTCTTAATTATGTTGTGGTTCTAAGTTGATGTACTAGCTTTATTTCATTTGCTCCTTATCTTTACTACAGGATCTTCAACACCTAAAAATAATGTTTCAATTATAACCTAATGTTTATAAATTTTATGTTAAAATGTTCTATAATTTCTAATTTCTAAATTTCTATATGAAATAATTGTTGTGTTCTCATTTTTTCTATGCTATTTCTTTGGATTAATGAATTTAATTCATTTTTGTCTTCTTGCTTTCTAAATTTGATTGAGGCCAATTATTATTATAGTTTCATAAAACTTCAACCAAAACAATCTTTAGCATTTACATTCTTTTGCATTTACATGCTAGTATGTTATGCACTCTCCCAGGGTGACATTACTCCACAATAAAATATTACCTTCGGACTGTCTCCATGGTGGAGTAATCAGCAAGTTGACATCAACAGGAGTTCAATTCCTGGATTTCTTCTCTAGTTAGAATTATTTACTTCCCTCGATAGAGTCTGCTAGTGTGGACATGAAAAAGCTAGCATGTGTGTGTGTGAGAGAGAGAGAGAGAGAGAGAGAGAGAGAGAGAGAGAGAGAGAGAGAGAGAGAGAGAGAGAGAGAGAGAGAGAGAATAAGTTAAAGATGATAAAAACCTACAGTAATCTAACCTAAAGTTCAAATAATAAGAAACCCACTATGACCATAACAGTTAAAGGGGTGTAGAAGTAAACAAACAAATGAAATTAGGAGTAAAAACATAGATTACACTCAAACTTCACTCTTGAAAAGCTTACTTTGGTCATGTTTTGGTGGCTGTTGCCACCAATTTCAATGGAGATTCACTGAACAACAGCCAGCGAAACATGTCTGAAGTAAGCTACTTTATTTCAAGAGTGAAGTTTGAGTGTAATTTATGTTTTTACTCTGAATTGATTAGTTACTGCACTGTGCATTCCCATTATTGTTTCAATAAACGAATGAAAATTCTTATGCTGTATTGATGATCTTAGCATTCTTTAAAGTAAACCCTCATCACTTATGTCAGCTTTGTCAGATTTAGGCACAGATACCAAAGTATACATTGAGTTGCCTCGCAAATTCAGAGAACAATAAGTTCACCCCATTACTCAGATTATTTAAGAAATAATTATTCAAAGTACTACTGGATTTCTTCACAATTTTTTAACTAGCCAATTTCTTTGAAAAACCCCTCCTCGTTTGTATTATGTTGAGTACTGTGCAACATTAATTGGTCTTGAGTTTGAAAAAGTAATTTACATTTTCTACACAGCATTTTGTTGCACATAAAGCCTATTGTGACAAAGAATATTTTCAAGACTAAAATAAAAACTCATTGAGAGTACAAGTTGCTGCAATGTGACATTCACTTTAAGCACAATTGGAATGCAGGACAATGACTGTAAAGTTATCAATTTTCTCAGTGAATTCTGCTCAACAGTGGGTGCTTATATAGTTATGACTTTGACAAACATAAGTCCATTTAATGATTTCTGCCTGTCTAAGAAATCTGAAATTTGGACTTAATGAAAGCACAAAATAAGCATAATTTAAAAAAGGAAATAGAAAGTGCTTAGAGACTTTTGCTAGTTTGCAAAGAAGGCATTTCTTAGTAAGATGGTGAAATAATCCCAAAACAGCAAATTTGAACATAGTGACTTCTGCCAGAATGACAATTTTTGTTAATGTTTATCTTAATTAGCTGAAAAAGAGAGTTGCAGAGTAGTGAATGAACACATCAGAATTTTTTAGGATGCTCAACCTTCTTTATAAAGATTGAAAATAGGTTCATCTAACTGAACAGCTTTAAAGATGTCACTAGTTACTTATTAACTGTTGCTATCTAGTCAAAATCTTGGCAGCACGTGCTCTAACATTTAAACTTGAATTATTAACTAAGCCCTTTTCTTCTAATTATTATTATTATTATTATTATTATTATTATTATTATTTGTTTCAGTGTTGAGGGAGGAGAACCACTTGGATAACGAAGGTGCATCACAGCTTCGTTCAGAGGATGGCTGGAGATCAGCAGGCAACAGCCGGCCAAGCTCTGGATTATATTCACCAACCAGTACTCAAAGAAGATGGGTAGATATTGTTACTGGTAAACGATTATTGTTTTTGTGCTAATACAGATAAACTTTAGGTAAATATTCTTATGATCATACATCTGTTACGTTCTTTCACGGAGATAGTAATGATGATTAAACAGAAATATTAACTCTATTAATTGTTTTGGAGAGAATTAAATTCTACCTGGCACATGTTAGACTCAAATTACAGAATGCTATTATGGAAGGCATCTACTAATTTTAGCAAATATCAATGGCCACTTGACAATTTTAGAATTTATTGTCCATCTTGGTTAAGTTTATGTTCACATGAGTCGTGAGTGAATGAGAGACCAGATCCTTGCATGCACCCACTAAGATACAACCCGGATTTTTTTTCCAATTTATTGTTTCTCTTTGAAACATTTAAAATATATCAGTTTTTTTAGCTCCACAAATTTATATTTTAAAATGCATTTCAAAGAGTGATGTGTAATGTAAAGTGTCTCCAAAGCTATCATGAGTATTTTATAATTTTGACAGATATATAATTCTCTGCTCCTTCTTTTCCTTCTTCTCTACATAGGTGTCCCAAGTGTTCCATATTCACTATACCTCTTTCAATGTTTTCTTTGTTCTTTTGATATCTTGATGTCCTGATGTGTGTATTGGTATCTTAATTTTGGTTCACATGCTATAAGTACTATTTCCAACTATTTTGATATTGTGTAAATATTTCCCATACTATATACATAGAGTGGACAATTGTAAGTTCAGACTGTGCAATATCTAATTATGCTCTTCCTACACATCCGTTATTGTTATTTAGGTATGTTGGTGTAAGAGCAATTACAAAGTGCTTTATACGAATGTTTAAAATTTTAACACAACCCCCCCCCCCAGTTGTGGACATTAATATTTTGGAAAAAACATTGTCCTGTGTATGGATATAGTACATTGGTATAAGAGCAATTGCAAAGTGCTGTATACAAATTTTGTTTAAAATTTTATGAGGAATAAAAAAAAAACATAAAAAAGATAGGCTCCCATTTAAAAAAATTATATTGACCCTAAATGATCATCACAACATCCTCTAAATATAACACAACTGATAGTATTTACTTTCCTTTATAGTATCAAGTAACTTTTATTCAAGACATTTATTTCTAAAGTGCTTAGTTTTGGAGATACTGTACAGAATCACTTAAATGGTCTAACTTTTTATGTAATTAATTTCTGATGTTTTCATTGCAATGTGATCTGGACTTGTATATCTTCAAGAAAGTCACATCTGTTTTATTTTTCTTACTAACCAACCACTGGATAAAGAACAGCAAATTTTATTGAACTTTATTTTTGTTCCTATTCTTCCTTTTTGGATTTAATGCCCCAGGATTATACCACATTTCCATTCAAATTTTGACAATTTTATATACATTTATTTTTTACATTTCGAATCTTGCAAATTAAATATGTGAAATTGGAAATTTAAATATATTGTATACTTTTTCTTTAATCAGTAATTACTTTTGATCTCACTGTGATCTTTCTAAAAGCATACCATTACTTCAGTTTTCTCTTCTAAGATTTTAAAATTGTGCAGTTTGTATACCTAGTTTAGATATTGTAATGAATATTATAAATCTTCTTTTGTTTGTCCTATGACATCTTTAGCATACAATAAGATGTTAAAATCTTCATTTTTGTTTAATTTTATCCCTTTATCAAACATTTTTCTCCAACTCTAGCTGATGTCATTTAGGGTAGACCGGGGGAATACATTTATTAACACATTTTTATTTTTGTATTTTTTGCTATGATAGTTACGTTCTGCATATTAGAGCACAAAATAATTTGGAATATAATCTATGCATTGCATATATAATGCTGATATATTACTATAAAGTTAAGTGTGGTTCACACGTTTATTGTCATATGCCCCGCATACAGGGGCAACACCGACACCCTTGCCGGGCAATACCGACATTGCCTGAAGATTGAGAAATGAGCTGTTTAGAGTTGAACAAAACATTTGTTTTATTAACACAATATCAACTAACGCATTATACAAAGAATAGGAACAATATGAATAACTAAGCTGATTTGTGGTTTAAAATGTAAACATCTCAAATTCTCAAAGAGGAAAAACCTAATAACCCATACAACAAAAGTCACATGTATAACTCTTAGCAGTATCAGATCCACTACATTCAGCATGGGCCCACCTGCCACAAACCACAGCTCTGTTGCACCAAACTAAGCACACCTCTGAATCGTTTGCAAACAGATCAACATTGTCATCTGAATCACTATCGTCACATAACTCAGCTTCATCTACATCTTCTTCAGAAGTTTCTTCAAAAGATATTTGTCTGTGGTATGTTTTTTTCAGTTTCTTAGGTTTTAAAGTTGAATTTTTTTCACCCCTGTTGGTTTCTTCGTTTTTTCTAATCTCGACCTTTTTGGAGTTCTTTTCTTTTTTAATTCTCTTTGTTTCATGAGGCTATCTTTGGGTTTTCTAATAGCTTCTCTAGTCTCAACTTCGCTTTTGCATCTTTTTGCGTCTTTTTCTTCTTTGTTTCTTCCAGTGCAGCTTTCATAGGAGTAGCAGTCAAAATTACTGAGTGCTGTTTTTTGTTACAATTTGATTTGTGTTGACTTTGCTTTTCTGTTGATTGCAGAGGGGATATAGATTGAAGTTTTTCTTTAAACTTTTCAGCGCTAGGACCACATTCATTTGTGATTGTTGGCTTACAATTTCCAGCGTTGAGACTTTTCTCAGTAGTTTCTTTAGAACTGGCGTGTCCAGAAGTCTGTGAGGTTTCAACATTTAGGCCTACAGACTCCCGAATGTCAGCATTACTACTAATATCACCAATTTCGTCAGTTATAATTTCCTGATCGATGATGATTGGAGGCTGAATCTGCCCTTCAGGAATAAAATCTTCTTTAGCAAATTTATCAGGGTTTGGTGGAAGAATTCCTGCTTTTCTGAACCCGGAAATTCCTTTCTCCATTGTAGCTACTTTCATGTAAGCTACATTAAAAATTGACACTATATCATAGACAGTTATCCTTTGGAACCGGTTAGCCTTTAAAAACTTGTCACACTCTGTGTTAAATGTCTTCTTAAGAGGCCCATAAAAAGTCAGATCCAGAGGTTGCAGCCTATGTGATGTGTGTGGTGGTATGGAAACGAACTGTATGTGATTGGCTCTACAGAACTCGTAACTGTCTAAGGTGATATGGCTGCCATGATTGTCCATAATCAACAACACTTGGTCCTCCTTGGTAGGTTTATATTGTTTTTAAAATGTTTCAGCCAATCATTGAATAATTCTTCATTGGACCAACGATTGTGGGAACACTTATAGACTGCACCAGCTGCTCCACCTCTTTCTAATAGAGGAGACATTCTCTTTCTTGGATAAATGAACATTGGTGGAATGTATGTTCCAGAAGAACTAAAAACACACACTACAGTAATATTTCTCCCTCTTTCCCAACTTGTTACAGAGCACACCTGTTTTTGACTTTTTGCAGCTAGTATTTTGCCCGGCTTTTGCACGGTTGATATACCTGTTTCATCCATGTTAAGCACTCTTGTAGCCAGAAAGGTATTTTTTTCATATACCTCTACCAAGTTGGAATAAAATAAATCTACTTCTGAACTTATTGAACCCAATAACTCTAATAACACTTGTTGCTGAGGGCTGCCTTAAGCTGATAGTAGGATTTCTTTTCTTGAATCCGACAACCCAATCCTCCTCAGCCATTCGTTTTTCTTTATTAAAACCGTGTTTTAATTGTAGCTGCTCTGCGAGATCATAAGCAAGTCGATGTAGCTCAATCAAAGTGATGCCATAGAACATGTTGGCTAATTGTTTAACATGATTAGCCAATACAGCTTCTTGGTCGGTTGTGAACACAGATCTTCTCCCTAAGGCTGGCTTTTTAACAGAATTGGATTTTACACGGTCATGAAGGGTGATTCTTGGGATATTTAATTCAGCTGCTACACTTTTTACAGATCTAACTCAATTGCTTTTTTAAGGTTTTCCTGGCTCCATTTACCCCTCTCCGTTGTCCTCTTTCTCGATCTAACCATCTGAAAGGAGATAAACGCCAACCTTTAGACTTTGGGAAACCGATTTGGAGATAAAAACAGGTTGGGGTAATACTGACACCCTGTCGATATTTCCCCGTAGTGAAATGTTGTTAATACCCTGGAAAGACAATATGGCAAAAACAAAAATCTGGCGGGTAAATAGTACGTTAAGCTCTAACAATATATATATTAAAACGTTCTCAAATATGTGTAGTTTGTGGTGATTTATTAGTTATACACATAAACAAAGTGGTTAAAAGCTTACCTCTCTTTATCTGTAACCCTAAATTTCCTTCAAAGTCGGTAGAAATTAACTTTTTTACACCACGTGAAAACTTATGTGTTTCAAGAATAGCAACGCAGTGTGCACTAATTGTTACGTTGTCCGCAACGTAGCAGCACTATCCAACTGCGACTAGAGTTGAAAACACGGCTACAACACGGGGTGTCGGTATTGTCCAGGGTGTCGATTTTCCCCCGGTCTCCCCTACATAAATATTTAAAAGAATGTGAATTACTACTTCCTTCTCTTATGCCTTTGTGAATTAGTATTTCCTCTGTTCTTTTCTTTCTGCTTTTTGTAATTATTTCATGTATATATTTAAAGTTCCTATTCAATGCTGAAGGTAGCCTTGATTTTGCATTATGGAGTATAATTTAACTTCTTTTCTGTATCAAACTTGCACAATATGATTTAAAGGGGCATGCATGTATGTGTCTCTAACTTAAATTCTTTTCTATTTTAAAATGTCTGTTATAACATGAGTGATGTGACAAATGAGACACAATTACTGTTAAGCACTCAATGTAACACAACATGTAACAATAGAATTACGTTGTCACACACTCAGATACAACACAACTCATCCACCGAACCACAATTCCAACTGAACACTTCTCGAATACTAACCATCTATATTGATGGTTTCATCTATGGAGATGCTTATTTGGATAATGCGAACCCTATTTCTTATTTTCTTCATTGTATTGTCATAACAAGAAGACAGATAGTCTTTCTAAATGTGGAGTCTGAGGAAATGGAATGAGTGGTGGGCTTCTCTAAGAACTGTTTGAAAGCAGGTATATCCTTATATAAAGAAATATAAGCACTGAGAAGATACTTTGTCTGAACTGCTGTGTGGTTTCTCTAACAGCAGTCATCTCCTTTTCATGGCTAATGCTCTGTTCACATTACCCTTTGTGTTTATCAGTTGCAATGTTGTTGCACAGTAAAATATTTTTCAGTCATCATTTCCACCTCACAGTTTATGCAATAAAATATGCCCATCAGAACTTAAACCATACACTGAAATGTTTAACAAAACCTCACAATGTCATGCTGTCAAAGCATGGGACATCTTGACACTAAGCTAAACTACTTATTCATTAAAAAAATACAGAAGCTTATATAGTATATGAATGAAATTCCTTTCCATAACTCCAGAGAACAAATATGGATGATAAATAGAACTTAAACATAATGATACAAAGATCACGGATGTAACTCAAAAGTTGATATGTATTTAACACTTAATTTACTGAAATAATTGAAGATCTGGTTCAAAAGAATAATGGTCACTTTGGCAATCAAGTGCAGGCTAATAATATAAATTCTATATACTTTTAGGATGTTACAGCTAAGGAAATATGTGACGTATAGGCAGTTGTTGATGTACCAGATATAAATCACAAGATGGTATACATAATCAGGCCACTTGTTCATCTACATAATGTATCCAATACCAATGGAATTTTTCCAGAAATATTAAAAATATCCCAAAAAAGGGAAAAAAAATCTGAAGCATCAGATTACCATCCAAATTCTGTACCCTAACATTTTCATAGATACTGGAAAAAATAATGTAATGTACTCCTTTATTTATTAAAAAAAAATCACAAAATGGTTTCAATACAAAAAAATCAACAGAGGCTGTGATATTTTCATTTCTAAATAGTGTTGTAACTGCATTGGATAATGAAAATAAAGCAATTGGCATATTCTTGACTCCTTCAGCTCACTAAGAGCCTTGGCCTACCGCCCAGCCGCTGTGTTCCCCATCACGGTCCATTACAGACGTCATGGATGGGGTGGAGTATTGGGGGTTGAGATGTGGTCAGCACTTCTATCCCCCCCGGCCAGTTAATGCCTGAAGCCGCTACATCTCCATCAAGTAGCTCCTCAATTGGCCCCCCAGGGACCTCACGAGGCTGATTGCACCCAGGTCCAGGTCTCCCAGCGGTGGAAAAATCCACATGCCAGTACTGGGAATTGATGTTTTAGAACACAGCTTCTCATTTAGGCTTTTTGGATTCTATGAAATTGTAATATTTTAATCCTAAGAGATATGACACATACTAAATGTGACCTAAATAGTGTTCATTAAATGGAAAGGAAATCTACACTTTCATAAATGAACATTGAATTTCAGCTTCAAAATTGATATATTTTATTTTGCTTAAAATAACAATTTATTTAAGAATAATAGAGAAAATAAAGGTTCTTTTCTTATTTCTCAATGTTGTCAAGCCTACTATGACTATCTCAGCCCCTCTTCAAACTTCATTTCTTTATTTGATTCTTCTGTGCATCATAGCAGCTGCACAGTTCATTTGTCCCACTTTTCCTAATTTCTGGGGTCCATAACAGACTCTGTTCTCTTCAATAATTGGTTAAAGCATTTTGATGATGATGATAGCATATTAGCTACCACTTCTTCCCGAGTCCCTTAAACAGTGACAACACCCAGCAATATAATGTTCATGAATATAAGTTACACATGATATACGATTTTCTCACATTTATTCAATTTGTCCAATGTTGGTTACCATGATGTTGGCCTAATTAATAAATACAAGGGCTGATCAGCAAGGACACTAATGTTTTTTTTTCCACGTATGTTTATTACTCCATTTAATGCTTAAGTGATCTTTTAATGTATTTTTATAGCACCTCTACAAATCCTTGAAAACATGGTGCAGGCCATTCTATGTCAAGTCCTTGAGAACCCCTCAGTTTTCTTGAGCACTGCAGAGTGTGCAAATTGGGGTTATAAGGTGTGTGCAGTACACAGGTAGTGTTGAATTGAGCCAGAAACTGTATGACTTGATTTGTGACATGATGCTGCACATTATTCCATGGCAGTCAAAAAGTGATATCACCATCACTTCCCCTATAAATGGAGCAACATTCACCTTTTGTGATGTCAAAGAATCTGGCAATTTCCACACTGCTGGCTCATTTTCCTTCAGGATCATAATGATGCAGCCATGGTCAAAACCAGTGATGATCAATTCCAGAAACACATCCCCTCCATCTGCACAAAGATGCAGGCAGCACCTCAAATCCTTTTGTTCAGGAGTCAACAGACCTGGCACCCAATGAGCACAAGCACAGGTCATATGGAGATGATCATACCTGACACTGCATATGAAATTCTCAACACTTCGAGGTTACACTATGTTATCTGCTGATTCTCATGGACAAGCACAGCAGCTGTGTTGATGTTAATTTCAGTCACAGTAGAAGTCAAAACACCAGGCCTATCTTGCTTAACACAGACAAGTTGGCCTTCTTTGAAATCCTTGAACCACCTAAACACTATTGCATGAGGAACTACATCTTCGCCATATGCTTACTACAACTTTTTGTAAGTTTCAGCAGCTGTATGGTTTAAATGAAAACAGAATTTTATTGCTCTGTTCTCATGTCATCTCCATTTTATGGTAGCCAAATGCAAGTAGAGTAAACAAAATAGAGCATTCTACCAACCTACTAATACAAGAGTGCTGCTGTCTTTGGATATGATACATAAAAACCTGCTCTTTTCAAATTTTCATGGTTCAGATAAGAAACTATCATGGAAACTACTGGAAAAAAGTGTCTGTCTTCGTTGATTAGTCCTCGTATATTAACATGCAGATACCACATAGCATATTTAATACTTCTTAATCTATATAAAAATTGGGTTATAATACTTTTTGCATATATTCATGCTTTATATGGTTCTTGTTTTGTTTACTGAATATTATTGAGGACATTAATAATAAAAAGTAGTTATTACCTCTTAAGACCTGACATATTTTTGTTGTGCCTTATTTGTATAACCTTTCTCTGACATTTCTCAGTCATAAAATCTGATGTGTTACACTCACGTGACTTTCTATAGCTGCTCTACAAGCCTCCTACAAAAGATTATTCTTCTTTGTACACAATGTTAATCAAGATAAATATTAACAGACTGTTCTTATTTTAGTTCCTTATAAGTAGAAGGGAATAAGGGAATGCGCTATGCTAAAGTGATTGTCAAATGTTTTAAAAGCTATCGTTATGCCATTGTGATTGAAAATCACTATTTTGCTTGGCCAGGAGTAGAACAAAAGAAAAACAGACACTTCCTGTCTGAGAAAAGTATAAGTACTTCACAATTGAAACCAATAACAAGGAATATCTCGGAAACAGTTACCTCCACAACAAAAACGTAAAGGACATAAATCGTATGTTTTGTTGCGATGTACATTTTTTGTGCAGTGAGTTTTTTTCTATCTCTTATGGTTTAGCTGTTAAGCAAAATTCAGCAAAATTCATCCAGAATAAAGAGCTCTTCAGAGGCTATTCCCAGAAAATTCAAGATATAAATTTTATTTGATATGTAAATATCTTTAATATACGGGATTTTAATTAAAATTGTTACAGCCATTTTTTAGAAAATCAAAATTTTCGAAAATTTTTCCATGTAAAGGGTATTTGGAGCTGGGGAATTTTCTTGCAAATATTTGTCTCACTTCCTTGAAAGATACCAAATCTAAATACCAAGTTTAGTATTTAATGGCCTTTTCATTTTTGAGCTATGCTGTCCACAGACACACATACACACGGACCTTTTCCTGAAAATGTTTTTTTTTTATTCAGGGGGTCCTAAAACATGTATTTCTGGTGAAATCTCGGTATCGAATTCTTGGGTGGAATACAATACTTCCTCCATATACTATGTAGATAGTACGTATACAGAAAGTAACAAGGACAGTTAAATAAATGCCCATGCTTCAAAGTAGATGTCATTGCAAGGGCAATTTGGTGTTTTCATCATGTACTGTCATTTGTTAAATGTTGTCAAAACAAATTTGACACTAATTCATATGTTAGTATGGGTTTGGCAAGGCATATTTTTGCTAAAATGTAAAAATCCTACAATAAAAAAAAGCAGTATGAATTATTCAGTCTACTGTGAGATTATCAAAACATTAAACGACAAAATTGTCATTGTTTTAATTTTATTTTATTTAAGTATATAGGTATAGTTCAAACACTAGTTTAAAATGAGAATTCTTAATGTATTTATATATGAACAAACTCACAGCTTACCTCTTCTGTACACTTCGCCATCTTACCCTCTGCAAAATTTGTCATCTTAACTTCAGTTGGCATTTTGGTTACAAACTTCCAACATGTGCGAAATGTTGGAACACAATGCATTAAACCTGTATCAAAGCATCAATAAATACATAAGGTTAAGAGAAATCAACTAATCTCCATTAATTGAAAGCATTACTTACATGAAGCTTATTTTTGCTGTAGGAAAAATTGTAACAAACACAGCGTCCACTTCCAAACCTCCATTATCAACTCAACAAAATGTCTAAATGGGTCTAGTTCAACTGACATATCTTCAGAGGTGTTCTAAGAAGGCAGCACCATAGTGCACATTGTGTCATCTATATAGTTTTTGGAGAAATTAACAATTTGTCATCTTAGACTCCTCGTTAACTTACGCGACTTCCCCTGCTTACTCAGACCAGTTTTGGAAGCACTTGTTCCTATCTTTGACCCCTAAATCTAACTGAATTCTACTTGATGCTTCACTGGTGTCAACAATGAAGGTGGTGGTACATCAGTTGAGGAGGCATTTGGTACTGGATCCATGAACTTCCAAGCGCTGCTGTATGGCAGTAAATCAAAATTCATTATATTTAATTTTTTTTTCCTCATTATGTAGATCTTTTTCCAGACATCTAATTCTGTGTGTTTATAAGTTGGTTTTAACAGTTTCATATTAGGTGTGATTTTGTGTCCTAATGACTGGAAATTATGGATAACTGCTAATTTTTCTGTTTGTTTGTATATGTTCTTTTAATCTGGCTTCCAAACATCTTTTGTGTACTAGATTACAGTCTGAGCATTCAACTTCATCAATTCCCGGTTTTTTATTTGCTGGGATAGGATCCATACATTTTTTTCATAGTAGTTTCTGAATGCTATGGTTATTTTTGGAAGCTAAGGTAATATAATTCTTGAAGATCTTCTGAAATTTGTTGTGTGACCAAGGATGGTAGATGAATCTTCTGAACTGAGGTTGACCACGGTGGTTATGCAGTTATGTCATTTATTTTTTTGTAGTTGTGTATTCTTTTGTCTATTATACTTTTGTGGATACCATTGTTGGTAGGTATTGAGTATCTATTAATATTCTTGTTGATATTCCCTATTTTCCATGGAAATGTGTACCAATCTGTACCTGAACATAATTCATGACTGATATTTGTGTGCTGTGGGATTGCAGCTAACAAATTTTATGTAATTCAAAATCTTCTCGGGCTTCTAGCCAGGTAATAACTTGGCTTGACACCAACGTTTCGAAGAAGTGCATCTTCCTCGTCTTCAGGGTGAACTGATGGTTTGAGCTTGCGGAGACTGGTATTTATAAGAGCTGGGATGAAGCTAACATCTGATTGGTTCGCGAGATATTATGGCCTGGTATTTAAGATGACTGAGACATGGGCACGGACTTCGTAGAAAACTATTTATAGCAGTTATTCGGCTAATGTTTTGTGTTTGAGCACGCACCTGCTAGAAAATAAGTCTTGGAAGACTGCAGGTACAGGATTAGGTGTTAAGGCTCTTTATCATCGGTGTCCATGCTGAACTTAATTGTAGGCCAGAATCGCGATTTAGATTATTTGCTTCAGATGAGATGGCTAAAGCTTCTTTTACTCTCCTTTCCCAGTAATTCGAACACTTTGCCACTATCTTGGTGTTAGTAAAGTTAGCTCTGTGGCTCTGTTCTATACAGTGTTCAGCCAGTCCAGATTTTTCGGGTTGCATAAGCCTTATTGATCTTTGGTGTTCAGAAACGCGTGTGGCAATAGTGCGTCCTGTTTGGCCAATGTACGCTGCGCTGCATTCGCAAGGAATGTGGTAGACACCAGGTACTCTGAGAGCTAAATTATCTTTAACTGGCCTGACCAAATTTTTGATTTTAGGTGGTGGCTTATGGATGGTTTTGACCTTATATTTGTAGAGTAGTCTACTAATCTTTCCCGAAAAATTGCCGGTAAACGGTATATAGGCTATGGCGGCTGGCTTGTCTTTTTGTTGAGTGTTCTTGCTGGGGTTTCTTTTTCGTCCGGCTCTTTTCAGTGCTGATGTGATGTCCTTGGCTGAATATCCATTTTGTTGGAGTGTGAATTTTAGGTGTTGAAATTCCATTTGCAGATTATCTGGGTCTGATACAGAAACTGCTCTATGTGCCAATGTGTTTAGAATGCCCATTCGTTGTGACTTATGGTGGAAGCTGTTTGCGTTGAGATAAAGATCCGTGTGTGTAGGTTTTCGGTAGACGGCATGACCAAGAGTTCCGTCCGCTTTTCTGGTAACCAGAATGTCCCTCCCATTTCTGGACATTCTGGTTACCAGAAAAGCGGACGGAACTCTTGGTCATGCCGTCTACCGAAAACCTACACACACGGATCTTTATCTCAACGCAAACAGCTTCCACCATAAGTCACAACGAATGGGCATTCTAAACACATTGGCACATAGAGCAGTTTCTGTATCAGACCCAGATAATCTGCAAATGGAATTTCAACACCTAAAATTCACACTCCAACAAAATGGATATTCAGCCAAGGACATCACATCAGCGCTGAAAAGAGCCGGACGAAAAAGAAACCCCAGCAAGAACACTCAACAAAAAGACAAGCCAGCCGCCATAGCCTATATACCGTTTACCGGCAATTTTTCGGGAAAGATTAGTAGACTACTCTACAAATATAAGGTCAAAACCATCCATAAGCCACCACCTAAAATCAAAAATTTGGTCAGGCCAGTTAAAGATAATTTAGCTCTCAGAGTACCTGGTGTCTACCACATTCCTTGCGAATGCAGCGCAGCGTACATTGGCCAAACAGGACGCACTATTGCCACACGCGTTTCTGAACACCAAAGATCAATAAGGCTTATGCAACCCGAAAAATCTGGACTGGCTGAACACTGTATAGAACAGAGCCACAGAGCTAACTTTACTAACACCAAGATAGTGGCAAAGTGTTCGAATTACTGGGAAAGGAGAGTAAAAGAAGCTTTAGCCATCTCATCTGAAGCAAATAATCTAAATCGCGATTCTGGCCTACAATTAAGTTCAGCATGGACACCGATGATAAAGAGCCTTAACACCTAATCCTGTACCTGCAGTCTTCCAAGACTTATTTTCTAGCAGGTGCGTGCTCAAACACAAAACATTAGCCGAATAACTGCTATAAATAGTTTTCTACGAAGTCCGTGCCCATGTCTCAGTCATCTTAAATACCAGGCCATAATATCTCGCGAACCAATCAGATGTTAGCTTCATCCCAGCTCTTATAAATACCAGTCTCCGCAAGCTCAAACCATCAGTTCACCCTGAAGACGAGGAAGATGCACTTCTTCGAAACGTTGGTGTCAAGCCAAGTTATTACCTGGCTAGAAGCCCGAGAAGATTTTGAATTAACACGTCGCCAGGAAAGCTATAGTTCTTATTTTAAATTTTATGTAGTTATCTGTATTTGTGGGTTTTCTGTGTATTCCAAATGTTAAATTTTATTTTTTTGTTCTGATTATTTTGATGTTCAGAAATGGTAGACCCCATCCTGTTCCATTTCTGAATTGATTTGTTTTGTATGTCAAAGTGTCAAGTGAAATTTGGTTGGAATTAGGGATTGAAAATGGGAACAAGTGCTCCCTAAATTAATAAGCGCTTACTAAGTGATGTTTTGTGTTACAAAAACTAACTCAAAATATTTTCATTTAACATATTTTTTGTTTGAAAAAATTGGCATCTTTATTCCTAACATGGATACTTATTGAACCACCCTCATGTGTTTGTGTTGCTGCAATACTTATTTATGTATCATTTGGCAATGTTAAACTTAATAAAGTTTACTAACACTCAAACACCTATTTTTACTTTCTCTATACATACTATGTACTCCACCAAAAAATTCGATACCAAGATTTCACCGGAAATATATGGAAATGTATCCAAAAAAAGTTTTTTCAGAAAAAGGTCCATGTGTGTGTGTCCGTGTGTCCATGTGTCTGTGAACACAATAACTCAAAAATGGAAAGTGGTAAAATACCAAACTTAGTATTTAAGTTTAGTATCTTCCAGGGATGCGACACGAAGATTTTGAGAAAAATCCCCCCACCGCAAACTACCCTTTACATGGAACTTTTTTCGAACATTCTGATTTTCTAAAAAATGGCTCTAACAATTTTATATTAAAATATCATATATTAAAGATATTTACCTGACAAATAAAATGTATATCTTGAATTTTCTGGGAATAGCCTCTAAAGACTACTTTATTCTGGATGAATTTTGCATAACTACTAAACCAGTAGAGATGGATAAAAACTTAACATACAAAAAATGTAGAGCACGTTAAAACATACAATTTATGTTATATACATTTTTTTCCTTGAGTTGATCGTTTTTTCTTGGTTTCAGCTATGAAAAACTTATACTTTTCTCATACAGGAATTTGTCAACTTCTGTCCATACAAACAAAGGAACATCAGTCACATAGCAACCAGCTTTTGGCTTTCACTTTAACCTATCTTACTCCCTTATTGCGCTTCTACTTACAATAAAGCAAGAAATAAGACTATTTCTGCTAATTTTTCTCAATTAGCATGAAATAAATAAAAGATAAGCTTATTAACAATAATTTGTTACAGAGAATTAGAGAAAGTCATGTGAATGGAACACATCAGATTTTTTTACTTCAAGACCTGTAAAGGCACACCATTGTCTTGCCTTAAAATACAGAATTTTATGGCCATAAAATCAACATATTGCTTTCACCTACAGCATCTGCTTTATTATTTAATACCCTCTTCCCTCATTGCTCATTATGTGTGATAAAATAAATGCAATTCAATTTGCAGTTTGGGTTGGGTTGGAATTAATAAAAAGAAAACAAACTTCAGCAGCATTCTATTTTTGTTAATGTGGCATAATCTCCTCATCACTGTAGTACCATTAATCATTGGAGCTCATTCATTTTAGGTGCCTTATTGTAAGGAAGAATCAGTTGACTGTATAGATGTAAGAGAAGAATGTTTGCGTAGTAATCTGGCAGGTCTGAGTTTGACTCTGAGCATGGATGCATATCCTGGATAATAATTTTATGGTTTTCTTCAACATAAAAAAAAAAAAAAACTAGCATCCCGTAATCATTCAAGCCTGATAACGCCATCTAAAAATTACAAATAAAGTAGAAATTATAGTAAGAAAAGTAAAAGAAGCTATAAACTTCAAAGAAAAATAAACATGAACTTATACTTAAGCTACAAAAGGTATATGTTGACTAGGCCTTTGCTCTGCACTTCCCAGTGTCATTTGTCTTCCTTACCTTTTCCAAACTTGCAATGCTATCTCTCCAAGTGATAATGTCATCCATTGAGTAGAACTGGACAACTGTAATAGCTATCTTTATGCTAATTTTAAATTGCAACCATTAGATTTTAGTGAAAGTTTTGTTCACTGATTCAGATAACACTTGGACCTTGTTTGTAAAAACAGTGCAATATTTATAAGAATTGTTTGTTTATCTTTTCTCTAAAAGGAACTTTCTGACAGGACAAGTTTTCTAGTGCTGTTTTGTTTCAGGCTTCCAATTTTGAGATATTGACTTTTGTAATACAATGGTAGCACAATCTATATATGCTTTAAACTTTCATATAGATGGATAGTCCAAAAAATGCAATGGTTCTTATTAATAATGGAACTATTAATGTTTAGCAATAAAGGAAAATTGATCACTAACCCAGAAATGTAAAATAAAAGGAAAAGAAGAGGAAGGTTGATATACACTTTTTTTTATATTCCAAACGTTCTTCAGAACCATGCCTCCATACTGATGCTTATTTATCTGCACTGTTTTCATTTTTTCCAGTCCATTTAAGGCCATTTTTCTCTTTCTTATAACTGTCGGAAGTTTCCCTCTTGCTCTGTCAGTATACTCTTGTCTAACTGTAATGAGGGACTGGCAGGGAAACTGTAGAAAGAGACAGATATAAAGAATGAGAATGTGCAGAATTACACTACTGTAGCACTTCCAAGGATATTTGTTTACTACTAAATGACACTAAACTTTTAAGCCAG
This sequence comes from Hymenopus coronatus, assembly GCA_030762935.1. Taxonomy (NCBI): domain Eukaryota; kingdom Metazoa; phylum Arthropoda; class Insecta; order Mantodea; family Hymenopodidae; genus Hymenopus; species Hymenopus coronatus. The sequence goes on along the minus strand of CM060891.1, from coordinate 98,229,893 downwards.
AGTCAACTTCCTGAACTTCTGGTATGAAACAATTACCAATGTAATTAAGCCTGGTAATGATTAACTAATAAACACCTGCAACATTGCAAGTCATCTTCAAATGTGTTGATAATTTACCAGGATTCCTAAATCAGATGAGAATATAATACAGGTAGAGTAACTTACCCTGACCAAGAGTACTGTCATTGAAAATTTCTAATGAAGATACAGTTTTAAAAATGAATGTTCTCCTGCAGAAAGATTTCTTAATGTATCTAAAACACTTTATAAAAAAACTGTAACCCAATAACTGTCATACTTTGTTGTATAATGTTTGACCAACACTAAGCTGTAAAGTACCATTAATACATTATGTACATATTGTTAGTCTTCTTTGCAGAATTAGGAAGATGACACCAGAGCTCATTTTAAGGCTATACTGTTCTATGTGTAGTTCCCTTGATGATGGCGTACGTAACACGGTACATCTTTGGAACTGACAAGTTGCGACCCAATGCTTTTGAAGTACGAGGCCTTAATGGAGCAAGTACTGGGATAATCCATTGTGATGATGCAGCAATTTTATCCCAGTGGCTCAAATACATAACAGACAATATTGTGGGACTCACAAATTTACAGGTTTGCAAGTTATAGCCTTATTAGTAACTATTAGGGTGATTCAAATATAAACCGGAATTATAACTTAGTACCTCAAGTAGTGAATGGAGATGGATGGGGCTTTGAGAGGATGTGTATTAAAGGGATCTGAACGTGTCTCACATCGCAGAGCAGCTGCTTGCTTCAGTATGCCATGAGCATGCACATCCATTGCACATTACACCATCATCATTAACTTCTGGTAAAAGAATGAACTAAATCTTTGGAAAATTTTAAAAGGCTCCATGTACAGTTTTAGGGAAGTAACTCTTTCAAAGACCCAGGTATATGTTATGCCAGGACAGGAAGCAGCGAAAGACGTCCATGGAGAAATATCATTCTAGACAGCATTTATGCTGTACATAACGTTTTTGAAAAACATCAGTGGTTAACAATTTTGAAATGCTTCACTTGTAGGAATAAGCTATGAAAGTGTTCAAGCCATCAATATTGAACTTATCTCCTTGAAATTGTTTGGCAACTGAGTTCCTCATCTCCTTTAGAAACTGGATGAAATGCATTGGACACCTCGGAAACATCCTCCTTGTTTTGTTACCTTGCAACTACTAATTGTTTGGGTCACTGAAACAAAGAATGGGAAGAAAGCAATTTGATGATGATGATGATGATGATGATGATGCAATGGTAGAAAAATAGATGTGCAAATGGCAATAAACATATTCCTTTTCTTTCCTAGAGGAAGGCATAAAAAAGTATCTAATTCAATGGCACAAATGTAAGTCAACTTTGGAAGACTATATAATTAAGGAAAACTGAAGTAATTGATTTGTTTTGATGGTGGCTTAAATAAAATTGTAGACAATAATTCTGGTTTATACTTGATTCATCCTAATATGTAAACAAATGTAAAACAAATTTATTATATAGATAATAATTATTCTAGATGGTTACACTCAAGGTTGCAGGTATTTTGCTAACATTGAATAAGTATGAAATCCATATTTAAATCACAAATCATAATGTTTGTATTCCTTTAACCATTGTGCATCATTTACTGTATGAGTGCTTTAAATAGGTGATGCATAATAGTCAAAATAATTTTTATTTTATCAGCGCTTATAACAAATAAATTAGAAACTTATTTTAAGAATACATATAGAAACCATAGCGGTAAGTGCTAAGAGAGAAAGATGAGGATTTCTTTGCTCCATACAACAGTTGGAAAAATGCTAAACCCATTCCACAAGAGTGTTATCACCAACAACAAATGTTGGTTTAAATAAAGCTGAAGCATTGTGTGCTATGTATGACTGTGGAAGAATGGGATATTAAATCATATAAGTGAATTAGAAAATCAATAATACATGCTGAAAAACTTCCATTTTAGAAGATTTAAAACAATTACAGCATATTTTAATGATATTTACAAAGCAAAAGAATATAAAAGTTTGTGGTTGAGGTACAGCTGCATGGAAACAAGGATTTGTACAAATTACAACGTGAGAATAAGATTATCATGAGTAGACTTTGTCCCGGTTGCTACTCATGTGCTCTTCATGTTTGTTTACAGTAATGAAGGCAAGGAAGGGGAGGGAAACATGCTGTAACAGTTTTGAAGAAAGTCAAGTCTGATGCTGATAGACCACTTGGATTTAATTTCCCATTGTTTCTTAGACATAAGTTATTTCCACATTGGTAAATATAACATAATCTTTTTTGTGCAAGTATAAATTTCACTAAAATAAAAAAGAAAAAATTACCCTCAATAAAAAAATAAATAAATAATGTTTTTATTTACAGTGAATTCAGTGTCGGTAATGTAATTAAAATAGATTAACTTATAACAGCAGGAAATAAAAATAAACATTTTTCAAGTATATAGCCCACTTTAAAAGCTATATTGAGTAATCATATATTGTGTTAGTGTTGTCAGTTAAGATAGTTTTCTATTTAGAAAAGCTTCTCTCAACATCATATGATGCTACTGTTGCAAATTGGAAGTGCGTGCGTGCATGTGTGTCTGGTAGGCTCGTGGTGAGCCTAGGTATTGTTGCTGTGTACCTAACCTGGTAAGGGTTTAACCACAGGAATGAGGTGAAGGTTGAGGTTTTAATTTTGAAGTTTTCGAGTGTTGGTGTTAAGTAGGTAGCGCTGGTAGGCTCCTCGAGCGGTTGCATTTTTCAGGAGCAGCATCCTTTCCTCTGCTCGGCTGGTGTTTATTTTTTATTTAATTATGGTGGTGAAACTTTGATTAGACCTCTCCCAAAGGGAGTGGGGGGAGTGCTTTGTTCAGCTATTACGCTGTTGGCTGGTTTAAAGCCGTTGTTACCAGGGGTGCCCACAAGCCATGCGGGGAACCCGGAACTGCCTCTTTCAGAGGGTAAGTACTCCCCCAGAGATCTGACAAGTGCATTCTCATGGTCGCCCAATCTGGCATAGAATTTTTGAGCCCGGCGCCTAATAACATCTTCCACATATGGGAGGGCCGAAGCTTCATGTAGTAGCCTCAAAGGGAAACATCGACATACAGAATATATGGACCGGAGTCCTCTATTATGTACCCGCTGTAACCAGAGAAGCCAGGAGTCTGCTGTCATACCCCACACTTCGCAGGCATAGAGCATCAGGGGTACTACAAGCGCCTTGGAAAGGCGTAACTTTAAGTGAACAGGCACCTGGGAGGCCAGTACAGGGTAAAGGGAGGCTACCGCCCCCTTCGCTCTCCGACGTTCCCCGCACGTGTTCATGAAAAGTTAAGCCCTTATCAAGAGTGACGCCCAGGTATTTGATGGAATTCCCCCACTCTATCCTTTGGCCCTGGTGGAAAAGTTGGGTATCTGATTAATTGCGGGGCGTTTTCTGGAGAACAGAACAGCATGATTTTTGCCCGGGCTAACGGACATCCGCCATTTTCTGCACCAGTCCTGGACGAGACGGAGGTGTCTCTGTATGGGATTGAAGGCTCTGCGTATGTTCCTGTCAGTGCGGTAGAGCAGGACGTCATCAGCAAACTGGGCCATGTTGACGCCATGCACTGTTGGGAAGTCTGCCATGAAAAGGCTAAATAAGGTGGGTGATAATACAGATCCTTCGGGGACTCCGCCTCGTAGGGGTTTTTGTGTAGATGTTTGCCCCGCAACTGAAACTACGAAGGTGCGTTGGTGTACGAAGCTGTGTATGATGTTGATTAACTGAATATGTAGGCCAATCTGGATGAGCTTAAACAGGAGACCCTCATGCCAGGTGGTTGAGAAGGCCTTCTCGACATCCAAAGACACCGCCGGCGTGAAGGCCCCGTCCTGGAACCCCAGGGCGGCAGCCTCCACCACCCGTAGCAGCTGTTGGATTGTCGAGTGCCCAGGACGGAATCCAAACTGATGGAGGGGGATAGCTTGAATGTCGACTACCTGCGGCGACAAGCGGCGTAGTACTAACCTCTCGATGACCTTCAGCCTCAAAGAGCAGCCTCCATAGCAGGCGATGAGTTTCTTCCCGCAGTTGGCACAGGCGGGATCATCCTCCAAGGAGCGCGGGCAGACCTCTATTGGATACTTGTCACCACACCTAAGGCAGCGCAGTATCCGGTGACAATAGTTCCTAGAGTGGTTGAAACCTAAGCAACGGTGGCACTGTGCGGGATCTCCAGGGCGTCGGGAAGCTTCTATAGAGACCCGGAGATAACAGATCGAGGAAACCCGATCTATCTTGATCTCCGGATCATTTACCCGCTCCACTATCACTAGGAAGAGGGGGAGAGGGATTTTTGGGGGTTGGCGCTCAGCTGGAGCGAGTTTGGTCAGCTGCTTCACCAATTTGGGGGTTATATCCTGGCGGATGAGGTCCTCCTCAATCTCCTTGACGGACGTGTCTGCCGGTAGGCCCCTTATAACTCTCTTAAGGTCTCTGGTTTTGTCGAGACCAAAGGTAAAATGGGGGATGTCCTTCTTCCTGAGCTCGCTGAAATCATCACTGACCTCGGGAGGTGCAGCGTGACTTTCTTCGTCCTGTCCCATTATGGATGAATGGAAGGAAAAGACTGAAGTCTTATCCGAATAAGCCGAAACACTTGTGACCACACTGTCACAATCTGAATAGTCCTGGTCGGACAATTTGCCTGAACGGATAGGAGATCGCTCTCGAGATCCGCCCTTGTCAGATGATTCAGTCGAAACCGAACGGATTGGAGCCCCCTTTCCGCTTTTGCGTTGTCGGGACTTCCTTGGTTTTCGGCTGCTGCCGGGCCCGGAGGCCTTGGCTGCGCCGCTGGTGACACCAGTGCTGGTGCTGGGAGTTGGTTCCTGCTCCTTGGCAGGACAGCTGGGTGCCTCGCTACTGGGAGCGGATTTCATGATGGGTGTGGGTGTTGGAAAAGGAAGGTACACGTACGCTGCACACACACATAACTATCCTAGTTCACCACTCACCTATAGGCAGCAGGTGCTCTTTAGCGTGCCGAAACAGGGGGCCGGACACTGAAGTGCACCATACCTATCCTTTGAAAAGGTGGCTGTGGCCACTTTCAGGCTGCCCGCTGCCTGGAGGTCTGTAGGTTTTTGCTGATTGGCCGGTTACGCCTGAAACTACCCAGTAGGGTCGCTTCCTAAAGTGGCGGCCGACCAATTAGAATTCAGATGTTCTTGTAGCCAACTGCTGGTTGGAAGTGATAATGAAGACCAGAATCTTCGTAGCTGATGATGGTTCGTGGACTGCTGCTGCTGCTGTATGGTGCTAATAAGCACCGAGGTTTGCTACAACACTGGAGACACCTCCTCGCTAGTTTGCCCCTTGCCGCAGAATGCCTGGCGAGCGAGCAAATTGGAAATAAGGGGCATCATCAATGTTTATTCTTGAGGATTTACACTCACTGCCCAAAGTTGTGTCCCTTATATCATATCATACATAGCTGCAGATCCAACATTTTTATGCTGAACATTTTCAAATTTTGTTCTCACTTTTGTAATAACTGAGTCTGGTCATGCTTCTTTCACTGTCTGTACTAATTTGTCTACCATGAAAAATGCTTGGAACATTTCTAAATTTTCAGACTCTAGCATTGTATTGTTGTGGATAGATCTGCAAGGTATTTTAATGTATACAAGAGATTACTTTAGTACTTCAGATGTTAATGATTTTGATATGCCCATTGCAGCATAACTCTCACTGTCTAAGGAATTTAATACATTAATTATTTTAGCCTGAGGTGAAACAGGCCAACTTGGCCTATCTTGCTGCTGCTGCTGCTGCAGTGATGATGATGATGATGATGATGATGAATTATTTTATCAAATTAACTTGCATAGTATTTTACTATCACTAAATAAACACTTCTGAAGGCACTTTCAATTTAAACAGAGGTAATGCAATGTTCTGCTAATTACAACCGTTGGCAGACAACCGCATGTGGTCACTGCACCACCCCTGTCCAATGCGTGCCATGTCAGAAAACCTCCATGAAAACATAACTGAATTTCCCAACACATGCAACTGGCGCTGAAGCCTAGTCATGAGGAAACCATTTTACCATTTTACCTATTTTGGTAAAGTTTTGTTGTTTCATAAAGAGCATAGAGGATAGAATTTGTCCTAAGGATAGAATATGAAAATAACCAGATTGCAGAAGCCTGCAATACAAAATTCCTAGGTCTTATGATTGATCGTAACATGAATTGGAAACATCATATTGATTAGATCTTTCCCAAAGTGAGCTCTGCATGCTTTGCAATCCGATCTTTAATTCAGCTTATAAATAAGAGCATACTAAACACAGCCTATTATGCATATTTTCATTCATTGATGACCTATGGAATAATATCTTGGGGAAATTCAGTAAATGCTAAAAAAAGTATGCATTATGCAAAAAAAGAATAATGGCAGGAGAAAGATGATCAGCTCACTTTAAACCACTTTTCAAAATGTTTGGAATTTTACCATTAGCCTGTAAATATATTCTAGCCATATTGTCCTTTGTAACAAATAACCCAGAAAAGTTTACAAAAAATACAGATATACATAACAAAGAGACCGGACATAGGCAGGACATACATACACCAACAAATAATTTGCAGTTATTCCAAAAAGGAGTTTACTACAAAGGAATAGTCTTATTTAATTCACTTCCCTCATCTATAAAACAATTGCGAATGAACAAAAACAAGTTTAGATCAGAATTAAAAAGATACCTTATTAGTAACACATTCTATAAAGAGGAGGATTTCAAAAAACACTGGTAATAATGTAACATTGTAAATATAATACACATAACTAGGCTTTTGGAAACAGCCATGCAATTGAAAATTATGCAAAACTGACACCTCTGAAAATTCATTGTCAGAGCTATTATTTGTAAATAAATATATTAATAAGTATGAATAAATGTAATTCTTGACATGATTTACTCCTAGAGTTTGGACTTTGAGTCTAATTTCACAATAGGATCTACAGATTGCAATGTGTGCATGTGTGTATACTTTCTGTGATTTCAATTTCTAGACTTTTGGATAGGTTCATCTTCTATATATTTTGCGGATTTGCCTTGGTTTTCTTTCACTATATAATTGAAAATGATCAAATTAGATTAGGGAAGGTCTCATGTCTTCTGAAATAAAGAATACCCTTTCCATTGGCACATTCAAAGGTATTATGAAGATACAAAAAGAATATTACTCTAAATGAAGCATAAGGAAAGACTATCCTTTAATCAGTGATTTAGAATTATAGTTAATTGAAATAATCCAAGACTTTTCAATTATGTCTATTGTGTAAATTATGGATCAATTACCATTCAATATGATTTGAAGCACCTTTATAATATCCAAAGCAACAATAAATACAATCTCACTTTCCTGAAATGTTTCTCACTAATGCTCCAAGAAGAGGATAGTAAAATATTAACCTTTCAGGAATATTCAGACCTAAATATCTACATAGTGAGTAAAAAGAGGCAATTTCATAATAATGATAATAATAATAATAATAATACCAATAATAATAATGATGATGATAATAATAATAATAATAATAATAATAATAATAATAATGATAGTAATAATGATAAATAATAAACAATAATAACAGTAATAATAATAATAGTAATAATGATAAATAATAATAATAATAATAATAATAATAATAATAATAATAATAATAATGATAAATAATAAACAATAATAACAGTAATAATAATAATAATAATAATAATAATAATAATAATAATAATAATAATAATAATAATAATAATAATAATAATGACAATGAGTGATGATCGCCATCACCATCATCATCATCTCTACTGCTAACTAAAATGTTGTTTTTAGTGCAAATATAATTTTAATGTCTTAATAAGCATATTTTTGATTAAAGCATTTTACATCTAAATTCTTATTAAGTTTTTAAACATGATCTGTAGATTAAGAATGTACATACTTTGTTATTGTCAATTTAGCATTTCATTCATTCTTAAACAATACTTATTTTGCCAAAAAAAGTTGATATTTGATATATGTACGTTTTCACATTTTATAAGTATCTATTATATGGCTTTAATTAAGATATAGAGATATATAAATAGCCATTCTTTATTGCATGCAAAATTGTTTTACTTTTTAGAGAAAAATAGGAATTTTCTCTAGTTTTTACTTGTAGGGTCTGTCAATGAAACCAAATTAACATTAATTTCATTATAAGAACAAGAATATAAATAACCTGTTTCTGTAGTGTAGGGGTAGCATGTCTGCCTCACTTTCTAGTGGTCGCAAATCTAATCCTACTTAGGGCAAGTTACCAGGTTTTTTCCCTTATCCTGACAAGATGAATGTCGAGTAATTTTAAGCCCCAAAATCATTTGAGCATCATTTTACAGATTTCATTCATTGTCCAATATACAAACTTATTTAGATTGTATAATTGCTAAACAATTTATTTTAAAACGTTTTTAGCCTGTGGACTTAGTTTCTCCAAGCCAATCGGCTCTTCTTCCAAAAAAACATTCTTATTCATCCACTGATTTTAATAACATTTATTTTGGTTTCACATTGACAAACTATGTCAAATGTACCAGAATGGAATGGTTTTAATAGTATTTTTTGCAAATATTGGAGAAGATTTCTTACATCTTACATCCTTTCCCTATAACTGCTGTTAATGAGAAAAACACTGAAGCTATTAATAGTGAGGTACCAAAAAATTATGATTTAAAACAATAATTATTTGTGACACCACTAATTTTTCGGAACTAATGAATAACTTAAAAGGGCATGTTTTTTTGTCAATGCCACAACATTCTTTACTTGGTGTACTGTGCCACCGTGATTATGCCTTTGCATAGGTTACTGAGGTAAAACAAATTTGTTGACTGAATTGGTATTTCAAAATTCATTACATGATCTCTATTCCTAAAAATTAATGCTTCTCCCAAACCAAAAAAACTTTAGGTACATCTAAATGCGTTATTAATTTATCTTCTGGATTTATTTCATGATTAAGTGACCAAAACTGATTAGCAACATCTGATTTTTTCAATCTTTTGTAAAAAATAATTAAGGGATATGGTAGTACAATGTTGGTTCCGAAAATAGTTATAACATAACAATTTTACTAGGAATTTCCAAAATAAAACTGCTGCAATTTATCAATTAAACCACTTGGATTCTGGTGCCAGATTTACACTAACTCTAATCATGGTTTGGAAATCAGGTAAAGGAGTACTTTAGTAATATCAAGTTAAAACAAATTGAAAAACTGGTTTTTGCAGATCAGTTTTGGTTATCATAAGTTAAATCTAGAAGCTTCTTTGAACATGTTTTTATATTCTATACCTCTGTTTTTATGCAAGGATGGTGACTATCCTTCTGACCATGCTTTCATAAGCATATTGTTCATTGTTGAAATACATGGAGAAGGATTTCTTAAACACAACACCATAGTTGATCAAAAGAATCAAAATACTGGAAGTGGTACACAGTGAAGCATAACTACACATTGGTTATAAATTGAGTTAAATTTACAATTGAATTGCATCACTAAGCAATAAATTACCTGGACATGTTTCACAGGTTTATGTTGCCTACATCATCAACAGATTTCGACTAGCTGGCCTGTTGTTGGTATTTTTTGTGGACTCCTCTCCTTTCTCTGGTGGTTGATAAATGAACTTGTAGAGATGTTGTCTTTGGCGGGAATTCCAAAATTCATAAGGCTATATTTCTGCTTTAAAATAAATATCTTTTCCCATATGTTTAATTCTAGTGGTCGCTGTTTTGATTTTAACAAGTGGATTCTGTCGCTATTGTCCCAAGCATATGAGGCTACTGCTGATTTCTCCATTTGGTTGTTTCTTAAGTGTCCCAGATGTTCCTTCAACCTGGTTACTGTATTTCTTCTGGTTTTTCCTATGTATCTGGTTTGTTCTTTAGAAGGTTTTTTTTTTTATGCTGTGTTTGTTTTGTGGGGCTAAGAAGATGTTGTGTTCTTTGAAGATCTTTCTAAATTTGTTGAAGGTTGAGGGTGGAATTTGAATTTTTTTAAAATATTCTGGTTTTTTTCTGCCATAAGGGTGGTTGTGGCTGTTATTTTTCTCTTTCTCTCTATTGTTTTTAGTTTTTTCAGAATAAGTGTTTTGTTAAAACCATTGTTCTTGGCAGTTTTTATTATTTGGTTCAGCTCTTTTTCATATTCTATCTTCCCCATAGGGATGTTAAGTAATCTGTTTAGCAAACTGTGGATGATTGCAATGTTTGTGGCTAGTTGGGTTGAAGCTGTTAGATTTTATGTTGTTGTCTGTATATGTGTCCTTCCTGAAAATTCCAAAAACCAGTGTTTTATTTTTCCTGATAATGTTGAGATCCAAAAATGGAAGGGTGTGTCTTTCTTCGTTTCCATGGTAAATTTAATCTCCAGGATTTGTAAATTTGGTAGCAGCAGTGCATCTTCTATTAGTTTAGCATTTACTATGGCAAATACATCATCGACATACCTGAACCAAGTTTTGAAAACGTGAGGGAATCCATTGATGATTTTTGTTTCAAAAAAGCTCATGAATAGATTTGCCAGGAATGGTGACAGGGGACTTCCCATTGTTTTAATTTCTGTTTATAATATTTGCCATTGAAGATGAAGAAAGATTGTTCAATGTGGATGAGCTTGGAGTATTCTTCGATTTCTTCCTTCATCAAGTTTATGGATTGAAACCATTGTTGGCAGTATTGCATTAGGATGGAAATGGGGATGCTTGGGAATAAGGAACTGATGTCAAAGGAGACAATTCTATCATTAGGTGATAATTCTATGTATTTTATGTTGTTGATTAGCTCTATGGAATTATTTATGCTTATGGTTTCAAATTTTGGGAGACTGAGTAATTTTTTATTTAGCCATCGGGTTAGGTTATAGGTAGGTGCATTGATGTTGTGTACTATTAATCTCATTTTGTTTCCTGGCTGGTGGATTTTTGGTAGTCTGTGCGTAGTAGGAACAGCTGGGTGGTCTAATTTCATTCTCCAATGTTGTGATTTGGGGATAATGTTGCTGGTTTTTATATCTGTGTTTATGGAGGTTGTGCATTTACGTAAAGAGTCAGATTTTATTACAGTGAACTCGTCACTTGTCAAAGATTCTTCTGTGCGACTTATGTAGTCTTCTGTATTTAGGATGACTGTTTATTTTTTTCCATTGTCAGCTTTTGTGTAAATGTCATCTTTTTCGTTCAAGGATTTCATGTTTTGTATGAAAGGCGTACTTTTTGGTTTCTGTTTCTGAATATTTGTCAATGGCTTTTTGCATTTAATCCTTATCGCATTTTTCTAAGCAGCAGCGTTTCCTTCTATTGCGACCTCAATATCAACTACGAATTCTTCTACATTCTTAGAGTGTTGCATGCAAGTTTTTTGTCTTTTATTAAGAAAATCTATTTGTTTTTTTTTAATGTTTTGTCTGAAAGATTAATCACATTTCGGGATTCATGTTTGTCTGTTTTGATTCTATGTGGCATCGGGCTTAGATTTTGGACTTTCTTTTTCTGACAAGAGACCTTTTTATTTACTTTTTTGCAGATTTGTCAAAAGAATTTTGTTCTAGATGCATGCTTCTTTCAACCACATGCTCTGTGGTTACAAATAGGAAGTAAAGCACTATAAAAAGCTTAAAAAAAATACGATATTTAGTCTCAGCAGTAATAAAATTCCTAAAAACCTGCCTTAGAAAAAAGATCAGCCCAAAATTTGGTAGAAAATCCATCAAATACAATAATAACAGGTGTGAACAAAAAACATTGGAGAAGAAAGTAATTCAGATGGAAATTTCCAAACATTATAGCACACTAGCAGATTTAGACATTGAGACATACTATCTGCATCTCAAACTTTCAAAAATAATAGGAAATACATTATGGACAAATCTAGAACAAAATTCGCCTCTTCCAACTTATGCTTCTTAAATGTATACCTATAAAAACATCTATATCATTTTAATCATTTACAAATCACTTCTATAACCTTATTTGTTAATTACCTACTTTATTTGATTAGTTTATCTCATTAAATCCTATATTTGGTTACAGATGAAGCTGTATAACCGAAACTTCCCTGCCACAGAAAGAATTGAGTACATGGGCTGGGTGAATGAAGGAATTCTAAACAACAACCAGCCTTGGCAAAACTACAAGCCTAGATTCCTTACACTTAAAGGCACAGATGTTCTACTATTTGACTCTCCACCTGTGAGTATTATACTTTTATGATTCCAAAGGCATTAAAATGGACTGTACGTATTTATTATGTTAACAATTATTACAGAACACTAAATATTCCTATACTTCATTAGATAATTGTTATTTTCTATAGTCAGATGAAAGCAGTTTTATTTAATTGCAAATTTTTATACAGGATACACCAGGACTCCTGTAACAAACTTTCAGAGGTTGTTCAGCGATACGTTTTGTGTATTTTGGTATAAAGGTTCAATGGTCCCCTCTGGCTAGTTACAGATAATTACTTTTCATTTGGATCTAAATTGCACAGAAAATATTATAAAATAGTATCAACGATGATCATATGTGCTATGTGTATTGTTTGTAAACAAATTGTTTTCAGTTGTTTATGTTATCTGCTGTTGACATTAGTAATGCCCTCCTTAGCTCATTATCCTCAAGTTTGCATTCTCTCTCTAGGATTTTTTTTCTTTCTGGCAATGTTGACAGTGATTCACAGTAGTATGGATAGATTTACTGATGAATACCTGACTGATATGCATCTCATCTATGAGTTTGTGGCTAGCATGCCTCAAAACAAAGGCATTGGTATACACGAAAGTATAAAATATCTGCAATGTAAAATATGAGTCAAAACAAAAGTGTGGGAAATAATAACCTCGAAACCGAAGGGAGCATATAGCTATACGAAAGCTATAGGATGGTTGCAGCACACACACACACAGACACACACGCACACGCACCGCGCGCGCACGCACGCACAACGGTCTTAAGAAGTAGTTTAAGTGATTTTTACTGGCGATCCAAATTTGAAAGTGTTGAAAACTTAAAATTGTTCACATGTGAAAGTCGCCAGATTGCCGAAGTTTTGCCTACTTCTTGGGATCATTGGGGTTTTAGCTACACAGATCCCTTGGCTACGCCCTGTCGTCGTTACGCAGTAGCGGCCTTCGAACGCAACTGATACACTCATCTACTCATAAAGAATATCCCTCGGCTACACTTCACGGCTTAGGGCCCTCCTTGTTGGGCTACGCTTTGCGGATTAGGGCCCTAAACGCTTATAACATACCAGTAGGTAACTTCAAAATGGTTCTAATGACGCAATAACAAAAGTACCCACGTATTGAAGTAATGTCAAGTGGTGGAACCATCGTATACTAATGATCAAAAAGCGTAGTTTCCCCATGTCCTGACGATTTTAAATATACATTCTCTCTTCAGAATGCGCTGGTTCTGTTTATGTAAATTTAAAACTAAATCACCGACAAGCAGTAAACAAATGCAACATAAAAGAAGCCTTATAAACCTAAACTACGAAACAGAAAGGAAAATGCCGTACAAGTAAACGTAATCAGCCGAAGTAGTCAACAAATAGTTTATTTTCCCTTATGTGGATATGATTTTAACTATCACTCTAGATGGCGATGGAGTATTACATGTAATTTGCAAGTCAATTGTTGGTTTTAATGGATTTATATAATTTCCAAAAATACTTTTTTCTTGCACCTTTAAATTTAATGCATTACAAAACATTAGAACAATAATCAAACATCCAGAAGAAATACACCACAGACATCACCGGAAACTATGTAACAACCTCTTAAGCATTGAAAACGATTTGCTGAGGACTTGGGGATTTTTTGGGGTGATGTTTCAAATCAAGGTCATAATGTTATATTTTGTAACCGAGGCCTCTCTTTTAGTTCATAATAGACATTTCTATATCTATATTTGAGCAATTTTAAAACTTCGTGTAAAATGATGCAAAATCATCAGATAGCTGGCCAATCATAACAATTCAATAAAGATTATTTTTATTGCTACATTTCAAGAATAAAAACCAGAGAAATACAAGTTCTTCTTCCTTGTTTCAAAACTAAGCAAGAATGGAGAAATATCTTAATCTTATGATACCAGTTCATATTTATAAATATAGAGAGAGAGAGAGAGGTATTGTTACTTAACAAATAACATAATGAAAATAGAAAATATATTATAATGACTTTTATTCTAATATTGTGAGGTAATCTTAGAATATTCAACATAGTTTATATTTACATTCTATTTTCCATTTAAACCAATGAAGTGGCATCTCAAGCAATCAACATGTCATTATAACATTCTAACAAAGGTTTATACTGGTAATTAGCAATTTTCCTCTGTGCATGGGCACAAAATATTATGTAAATCACATAAGATCAGAGTATAGATATCTGACATACCTATTTCATGTCAAGAAATAAAACACAACCCTATTATCCATCCATCCATCCATCAATCCAAACGACCGCACCAAATTGAACAATTCTTTTTTTGTTGTGATCGTTATTGTCCCGAAAAGGTTTCGGTAAAAGAAAATGTTTAATAATAGTACGGTTAATAGCCGCCAGATGGCAATCAATGCTACCATGGTTATTTGTCGCTAAATGGCCGTAGTATTACTATATTTTCCCTCCCCATTCAATGTTCAGGTAACACTCCATTGCGTTACGCAACGCAGCAATGAAATTCAAATACGTTTTTATGTATTAACTGTCCTTTAAACCATCGTTTAAAATAATCAACCAAAGAAGCTTTCCTGGCGACAAACACCTAAAGTATGTACATATTTATTTGCCGCTAGATGGCGTAGTGCTCCTCAATTTTTCTTTCCCATTCAATCCTAAGAGAATGTACCCGGTTATAGAGGCAATGATGCAAGATACCATTGAAAATAAAATATATTTCTTATGCACTAACTATCGTTCCCTTGGTCATATCTTTTAAATAAACAAATAAGAAATGAGTATATTTTTGTTATAATTATTTAAATGGACAAGTTATAAACTATGCACATAACCAATAACCCTTTTTAGAATCTGAAAATGGCGGAGATATGATGGGACCAGGATAGTAAACCGTTTTAGGTTATCTGCCTATTGCAGATGTTGGTTATTTGAGGTTATGTGGTACATTAGCTAGCCAAAGGTGTTTCATCAGAGCATGAAGATACCCCCGTCACATCACACTGCAATTGCGGTACTGTTAATACATTTGATTAAGTAATATTTTCGTTTAAATGGAGAAACTTAATACACAAACCTATCATCAAATTAAAACTTGTCACTTGTCCAACCAGATCTACTTGCTCTTTAGTTATGTCATTGTTAGCCTTAAAAAAATGAATGACGTGTTATTTATGGATGCTGTTTAACTCCTGTGGTTCTCAGCGTCCCATTCTAAATTGGGTGTGAAGGACCGCTTAATTTATCTCAAAGGCCTCTCTATCAGCCTTGAGATACTTTTACGTAAATCTACGACACGGGACCAACGGCTTTTCTTCCCTTCTGAAGGACTTTTACACCCGAAAAAAATCCATTGTCCTCCGCCGGGTTTGAACCCGCAACCTTGGGTATATGAAGTTAGCATGGTAACCATTACACCACGGAGGGCGACTTGTTAACTTTAAAATGACTGTTTTGACATAGAAGATAATAAAGAAAGATGAGGAAAACTTTAGGAGTAAAGGAAAAAAAGAGATTCGGAAGAAGTATGAATGTTACTTTTGACTTTCTCCATAATGTAATTCATTACTTATTACAGTGTTTACCCGTTACATTATGAAAGCGCTACCATTTCTGTTATGCAAACGGCATCCTTGATTACCCACACTGTTAACTGCATATGTCATCCTTTCCACACTACCTTATGGTGCGCTGACTTCCTCCTTTCGCAATAGGAACTATATATTCTATACATTACGCAAATCATTGCGCTGCATTACGCTTTTCAGATGCAAAGGCAATATTAGACATTAGCGATGGGAAAATTCTTGTGGACACTTCTACTGGTTTCATTTCGTTAACAGCAAATTTTTATCCCTTCACAACTCGAAAGAAGAATTAATAACGAAAATGATCCCAAATATTGCTGCAAATTACAAAAACAATGCTTGGTTGAGTAAACGAACCATTTTAGCAGCAACTAATAAGAATGTAGATGATTTGAATATAAAAGTTCCGACTAAAATTGATGGACAAATGCATTAATTGATGTCGATCGATTCCATTACCAATCCAAATGAAGTCATCAATTATCTAGTTTAATTCCTAAATCTATTGGATTTGCCAGGATCATCGCCTCACAATTTACAGCTCAAGATTGATTCGGTGATATTATGCTACGCAATCTGAATCAGCCGAAATTGTGCGACGGAACCAGAGTCGCTGTTAAAAAACTTATGACAAAGTCTATTTAAGCTACTATAATCATAGGAAAGTCCAAAGGCGAGTATATGCTTATTCCAAAAATACAACTAATGCCAACGGACTCAGTTTCAGTGCTCAGTTTCCAGTGTGCCTTCCTTGCACTCGCAGTGACAATAAGTTCCAAGGTCAATTGTTAGAACTGTGTTTTTCGCATGAGCAGTTGCATGTTGCGTGCTTGAGAGTCGACAAACCATCGGCGCAATTCGTTCATTACAAGGCATTACAATCAAGTACTATCAAACTATTTAATTGTAATTTTATTTAATTACAAGGTCATACTGTAAACGGAAGATTTTCTCTACACGTATCTAGTGTACGTAGTGTATAGAGAAGATATTCTATTCCACCCTAAAATGCGGTACTGAGATTACCTACATGTTTTGTGTCACCCTGAATCAAAAAAAAAAAAAAAAAAAAAACATTCTTGGAAAAAGGTGCGTATGTGTGTGTTGTCTGTGGACAACATAGCTCAAAAACGAAAATACCGTTAAACACCAAACTTGGTATTTGAATTTGGTATCTTCCAGGGATGCAACATGATGTTTTTCAAGAAAATCTCCCCACCCCAAACTACCCTTTACATGAAAAAAAATTCAAAATTTTCATTTTTTCAAAAATGGCTTTAACTATTTTGATTAAAATGTCTTATAATTAAGATATTTACATGCCAAATAAAATGTATGTATTGATTTTCTGGGAATAGCCTCTAAAGATCTCTTCTAGATGATTTTTATTGAATTTTACATAACTGGTAATCCATAGAGATAGACAAAAACTTGCCAACAAAAAATGTAGATATCGATAAAACAAACAATTAATGTCATATACATTTTTTTCGTAGAGTTGAACATCTTTTATATATTCCTTGCTACTGGTTACAGATTTAAAAACTTATACTTTTCTCATACAGGAGTTTGTCAACTCCTGTCCATACAGACAAAGGAGCTTCAGTCACATAGCAGCCAGCTTTTAACTATGACTTTAACCTATGGTATTCCCTTATTTCGCTTCTACTTACAAGAAAGCAAATAAAGAGGCTATTTCTACTAATTTTTCTCAATTAGCATAAGCTTTTTAACAGTAATTTGTCGCAGAGATGTAAAGAAAGTCATTTGAATGGAATACATCAGATTTTTTCATTAGGTACATCACCCGTGCAAACCCGGAGCAGGCAGCTAGTTATATTATAAATCTAACCTTTATATTTTCAGAACTAATGTGTCATGTCTTTTCCTATTTTAGTTTATATTCCATTAGTTACATGGCACTATTCTTAATTGACAACTTAAAGAATAGTCATCATATAAAATGGTAGTAAGGAAAATATCAGGTATTTTGAAATAACTATATTTGAAAATAAAGTGGCAAAGATGTAACTGAAAGACATGCAATTCATTAAGTACAATTTGCTAGGGCATTTCCATCTTCTTCCCACCTTCCTTTTCCTTTTTACCTTCTCTAGCCTCATATGTACAATGTACAAAGGGATAGAGAAGGTACTGTAATGCACCCAAAAATTTGATACTGAGATTTCACCGGAAATATATGTTTTGGGATCCCCTGAGTCTGAAAAAAGCATTTTTAAAAAAAATGTGTGTGTATGTGTGTGTGTGTGTGTGTGTGTCTGTGGACAGCATAGCCTCAAAACAAAAAGACCGGTAAATACCAAACTTGGTATTTGGGTTTAGTATCTTCCAAGAATGCGACACAAAGATTTTAAAAAAAAATTCTCCCACCACAAACTACCTTTTACATGGAAAAAATTTCGAAAAATTTTGATTTTCTTAAAAATGGCTTTAATGATTCTGTTTAAAATCCAGCTATTTATATCCAAAATAAAATGTATATCTCAAATTTTTTGGGCATAGCCTCTTAAGACCTCTTTATTCTGGATGAATTTTGCTGAATTTTGATTAACTGCTAAACCGTAAGAGATAGAAAAAAAACGTACTGCACAAAAAATGTACCTCATAACAAAACACACAATTTTTGTCCTTTACATTTTTGTTTTGGAGGGAACCGTTTTCGAGATATTCCTTGTTATTGGTTTCAATTGTGAAGTACTTAAACTTTTCTCACGCAGGAAATCTCTGTTTTTCTTTTGTTCTACTCCTGGCCAAGCAAAGAAGTGATTTGCAATGACAATCGCATAACTATAGCTTTTAAAACATTTGACAATCACTTTAGCATAGTGCATTCCCTTATTCCCTTCTACTTATAAGGAACTAAGTAATAACATTGTTACAATTTATCTTGATTAGCATTGTATACAAATAAGAATAATCCTTTGTAGGAGTTTTGTAGAGCAGCTAGAGAAAGTCATGTGAGTGTAACACATCAGATTTTTACTTTCTCTATACTTACTCTGAACATAGTGTATAGAGAAGCTATTGTAATGCACCCAAAAATTCGATACCGAGATTTCACCAGATATATATGTTATGAGACCCCCTGAATCCAAAAACAGCATTTTTAGAGGCATATCCATGTGTGTGTGTGTGTGTGTGTGTGTGTGTGTGTGTGTGTGTGTGTGTGTGTGTGTGTGTGTGTGTGTGAAAATCCCCTCACCCCAACTACCCTTTACATGGTACTTTTTTCCAAAATTTTAATTTTCTAAAAAATGACTCTAACGATTCTGATTAAAATATCATATATTAAAGATATTTGCACGACAAATAAAATGTATATCTTGAATTTTCTGGGAATAGCCTCTGCAGGCTATTTATTCTGGATGAATTTTACAAAATTTTGCATAACTGCTAAACCGTAAGAGATGGACAAAACCTTACCATACAGAAAATGTAGAGCACATTAAAACACACATTTTATGTTATATACATTTTTTTCTGGAGTTGATCACTTTATAAGATATTCCTTATTTTTAGTTTCAGCTTTTCTCATACAGGAATTTGTCAACTCGTGTCCATACAAATAAAGGAACTTGAGTCACATAGCAACCCGCTTTTAACTATCACTTTAATCTATGGTACTTCCTTATTTCACTTCTACTTACAAGGAAGCAAGTAATAAGACTATTTCTGCTAATTTTTTCTTGATTAGCATGCAGTAAATAGAACATAAGTTCATAAGCGTTTTAACAATAATTTGTTGCAGAGATGTAGAGAAAGTGATGTGAATGGAACACATAAGATTTTTTTTTCCAAGAGCTATTTTCTTTTGGGGGTATTTTTGTTGTTTCCTGTTTTTAATGAAACATATAACTTGATTCTGTTTAAAAAAAAAAAAAAAAGGCTGAGACTATGAATTGCCATTATGAAAGCACTGAAAAACTGATACATGAAACAAGAACTAACAAATTACCAAAGTTGTATAGATACTCCCTTAAATTAAACATTTGTTTCTTTCCGACAACTTTACGTCATTTTTGGCATTTTATGGTATTTTGTAAAGTTCTACTTTTGATTTTCATTTGAATTTTTCATTACTAGTTCTGGGTTTAATACTTAAGTTATAAGTTTATTAGAAAATAATACTCAAAGGAAACAATGCAGATTTGCAACTTAATTGCTGTTCTATATTAATATGCATTTTTAACTCAGCCACATTTTCCAGAAAACATAATATAAACATGATCTGTTTCCCCTATTTTTAAGCAGTGTAATAATGTGCACATTGAATTTGTCCAAGCATGTCCATTGTTCCTTATTTTCAGATGGAGTGGAAGGACTTGTCTGTATTTAAGAGCTGAATGAGATATTTGGTGGACCAGCAGAACAGTAACATGCCAAACATAAAATAAAATCTAGTCATTAAGTTAAAACAATTTGCTTCCGAATATGGAAATATATTTTTCTTTCTGATTAGAAACTATTGTTTTGCACTGTGTGAGTTTCTGTCTAAAGAAGTTTACAGCTGTCCACAATGTGTTGCAAGAGCATGGTCAGCAGTGAAATCACAGCCTGCAGTAGACATTCTGGAAGAAACTTTGTACAGCTTTTATATAATATACCATTGAAGAAACTGAACTATTCAAAGTTTCATACATTTATGTGTGTAGTAAAATGGGCCCAGCTGAGTTATGGAATATAAAACATTGTGTTACATCGGTAAAGCATTGTCAGATGAAATGACTGTCTTACTGACCGGAAATTTAATCTAGAAGATATTCTTGTTTTCAATAAGAACTAATTGTTTCAATAGAGGTAGATAATGTACAAACTTGTAGACAGTACCAATTATTTTCATTTTATAATCTCTGTAAAGTCTTTATTTCAACTAATATTTATTAAACAACCACTGATTTTGTGTTCTAGCAATAACAAATTTAATATTTTTGTTGTTATTTTACTTTAAATTGTACATATTTTCTAGACACAATTTAAATGACATTCCAGTTATGAAATAGCAGTTTTTGTTTGATTTTTCTTCCCATTTATTTTTCCTCTTTCACAAAGGCTGTGTGTCCAGGTACAATTCATTTACTTAACTCTTTAGTAACAAAATAAGTGTGCCTTGAGTTGTTCATCAAAATACACTACTAATCTAATGCAGATATTATCCATTAAATTGCTCTCTAAAACCAAATCATTAATTCAATAACTATTTATAAATACTGGTGGATAATTTATCAGGCATATTTTTTAAATTTTATGGCATTTTCAAAACTATTTAAATGCTAAATGCCTTATTTATTTTGCATTTGTTTGTGTTTTTTTTCTTTTTTCCTTCTTCAATTTTTGGTCAATAAGTGTCTTGTCCTAATTGTGATAAAACAGCTGTACAGCTGTACAGTTTTCATTATGGTGAACTTACATTTAGAAAGTCACTATTAGCTCAATTTTTATAAAAAGTAATTGACGATATATTTTATGAGCTATAATCTATTTATGTTTTAATTTATGATCATTAGGGCTAATGGTTTACCCCATCTGAATAACTTAGTAACATTGATAATTGCTCTAAATTATAAATTAGAAGAGTACAAGCATGTTATCCTTTTGCTAAAATTCAGGGTTTGGTAATAAAAATGAGACACTTTTTGCTTTAGTTTCAGTGGATTTCTGCAAAAGTTAAACATTTTGAATTCTAATACCATTTTTTTAACGTTAAAAGAACCTAAATATATGTGCATAATTAAATACTTGCATTTTAAAATTGAAAAATGTTATATTCTGTTTAAGAAGTAGAGCCACTATGATCTTATAATTTGCATGCAAATTTTTCCTATATAAGCCACTACCAATATTTGAATTTTGTTTTAAAGCTTTATTTAATTCAAGGTTGCCTCAAGGATAAAACTTAACAAACACAAACATTAACTAAACACACAATAAATGGGAGAATGGAGCTTCGAGCTTGACAATACAAAAGTATTTTTTTCAACCTAAGACTAGTCAAATAAACCATAGTATCATGGACATTTGTATAGTTAATGTTGAAATAGGTACTTACATTGCAGGACTGTTTTTCATACTGGTAAGATTACTTACTTATAAATATAATAAATGAGTTGGTTAATGGGAACACTACATCACTGAAAATTCCACTTACTTGGACACATATCAGGAATGGGGTAAGTAGTGGAATTTTCAGTGGTGTAGTGTTACCATTACCAACTCATTTATTACATGACTACGCTTCTATTGCTTCAAATTAGTGTGCTTATAAATACTTGCACCTTAACTGATATTATAGGTGTCAGAGATGAGATGCAGGAAATGTGTATACATAATTTAATTAAAGAATTCCAACTTCTTTAGAAGTAAAGAAAGAAAAGATTTATGGCCCACAAAGGAAGTAACATGAAAAACGAAGGAAAGACTTTAAATGGAGAGACCTAGGGTGGTATGCATAGTTGTTACCTCAAGGATTACTCGAGGTTACTTAGCTGTTTGCACAAATTTTGTATGCAGAGCTGCAAATACTTAAGAAGACCTTGAGTAATCCTTGAGGAACAGAGAAGGCTGCTCGAGTGCATCTTTATCCTCTCCTTAAGCAATTCTTCACTCTATTTTTCTCACAATGGCAGGCATTCTTAACCATAATTTATTCGAGTTTGTTGATTTCATGGAAAATGAAAATTTTGAAAGAACCACAGTTACCTTGGAAGTAATTACAAGACAATGAAAATCCTCTATAGCATTACAGTGATGCCCACTTTTTTTTTAAACGCTACAGATACACAAAGAATACTGTAAAAGAAGACATTCTACCATTAGTGAATTTTGAAAAACAGAGGACACAACAAGGCCTACCAGTTTCTCCAATTTATCAAATCCTGTTAGCACTAAGATTTTATGCAGAGATTTCCAGGTAAGCATAAGTGTTATTAAAACTATGTATTTGCTATTTTAGTTATATATCCATAACTAACCAAACATTGTGATTGTTAAGTTATTATGAAATAATCAGGCATTAATGTGAGGCAATTTGAATATGAGAAATGTGATTTTTATTTCCTTGGTTAGTATAAGATAATAGATATGTAAGTAATAAAATGGATAACATATGAAAAGTGTAACACAAAAAGTTAGGTTAGATTACCTTAGGTTGTCTTGTATGAAATTTGTTTCCCGTTAATAATAACTTTCAATGTATGGAGAGAGAATTTGGGTAAAATGTGTGGCTATAAATAGGTCATGCTGCACAAAAAGCCATACAGATTCTCTGTAGCATTTGGCCTCATCATTCATATAGGTCTTTATTTAAAACTCCAAAAATTCTTACTCTTCCTGGTGAATACATATGTTCTTTCAAGCTATCTTGAAGATACGTTACAGTAACTTCACGATAAATCTTGATGTCCATGAACACAATATGCAGGTGATTTGCATAGACCAACAATTAGATTGAAACTGTTTTAAAAAAAATGTTGCTATGCTGGAACACACATTTATAATAAACCTCCATGTTACCTAAAATATTAACCATCCTAATCCAAATAAAATGCTCAAGAAATATTTTTAAAAGTTGTTATATGCTCACTCCACATATACTGTAAGGAGTATATTTAATGTACATTGCAAGTATTGATGATTAACCCTTGTTCATCAATGTTTTACTTACTTTAATGCATGTTGCAAAGTTCACTCTTCAAATGGTTTTAGTTTAGAAATTTACACTTCTGTGACATATGCACGATGTCCCCCCCCCCCACTCAAAATGCTGATATTGGATATGCTATTAGTTATTCTGCATATCTCATAATTGTTTGACATGTTCAGTGTCCCTGACATTGCTCGAAGTAGGACAAATGAAGAAACAAACAATGCACCTTCTTCTGGTCCGCTGATTTTTGTTAGGCATAAAAATACATCTGTTCCTAAAAATTAAAATCATAATGGCTTAAAAATTTATTTTTTCTTTCTCTAAAATTTACTTGTAATTGGCAAGTATATTAGGGGTAGCTCTGTTATTAAGTAATTCTTTATTTATTATAATATGCACCTAAATGTTTTAATTATAGTAGTAGGTCCAATTTCATTATGGTTGTACTTAGGATAAAATGTTTCAATTTTTTTATTTGAATTTTCAGACTGTACTTGGAGACCTAAGCCACATTATCAGGCAGGTGTCTACTTGCATTGCACAAAACTTGAGATATTTGGTGAAATTTCCAAGCACTGAACAACAACAACAACAACAACAACAACAGAAACACTTTCTACTATGTTTCGCATTTTCAAGATGTAACAGGTAATGATAATTATAATATTATTATTATTATTAATAATATTAATAATAATAATAAATATAGCAATAGTAGTAGTAGTAGTAGTAATAATAATAATAATAATAATAATAATAATAATAAATAATGATAATATAAGTATAATAATAGGAATAATAACAACAAAAACAATAGTAATAATAATAATAATAATAATAAATAATGATAATGTAAGTATAATAATAGTAATAATAACAATAACAAAAACAACTATAGTAGTA
Organism: Hymenopus coronatus; assembly: GCA_030762935.1. Classification (NCBI taxonomy): domain Eukaryota; kingdom Metazoa; phylum Arthropoda; class Insecta; order Mantodea; family Hymenopodidae; genus Hymenopus; species Hymenopus coronatus. Next base: position 98,205,434 of record CM060891.1, on the reverse strand, counting down.
GTAGTAGTAATAACAACAAAAATGCTCATGATGATGATGGTGATAATATTAACAGTCTTTAAAAGGATAACAAGCTATTTAGCTTTTTAGCTTAATTAAGCATCTAGCATTAGTTATACCCGACAAAACTGTGCATACAAATTTAAAGGTGTAATGCCATAGTTTCTTCTTAAGCATAAATAATTATATGTTTTAAGGAAACAATCTCAAAAAATTAATTGGAAAATGAAAGCATTTGAATAGTAATCCTAAATACTGCATTTTTGTTCATAAAATTAAGACAAAGTGAAAGCAAAAATGAGGCTATTAGTATTATCAAAAAGAGCAGTCTTCACCAATCTAAATTTTCAGTAGAACCCAATCTGTGATACAGATGTTTTTTCCAACTTGATCTGCTTGATTTTTGTCTTGCATATTCATCAAGTGATTTTAATGTAACTAGAAGTATTCAACATTGAGTTAATAGTTTATAAGATATTTCAGCCTAAATTTTGGAGATTGTCCATTTTGATTCACAGCTTAGGGTTCTTGTGGAGTTTGCTCCAGTCGATCCAACATGCATGGAGATTGCTGTTTGTGTTAAGGAAAGAGGGATTGTTGTACCTAGGCATTTATTTTAGTAAAACTAAAATCATTTAATTGTATTACTATTTTGCGCTGAAATAATGCTCAATAATGGTAATATAAGGTAGACCACTTAGTACTCTTAGAAAAGTGAAACAGATTATTATCTAAACTGCAAGGGGAAAAAATTGTAAAGGAAACATCCATGAAACTGTTCTCCATTGATATTTAGGTAACTTGGAGTGAGAAAAATAATTTAAACAATTGCAGTTCAGCTATCTACCTCCAAAATGTTCTCTTTAGAGCATTAACTAGAACATAAAATGTAGAAATTAAATTGCTTAGATCTATTGAGCAATTTTAAACACAAGGTTCATTTCATTACAGACTTTATCATAAAAGTGTGGTTAAATTTGTGTTTTAAAATTAATAAACAACAAAGTACATTATTCAGAAAAGCATTTCTGCTTATTATAACATTAATTACTGACAGAATTCTCAGACTTTCAGCAAGAACTGATTTGCATTTCCCTGCCTCCCGAATCCTATCCTAGCTTTTGTGGAGGTGACAGGATTGCATTTTGAAACACCAATTTTTAATAAATATTAATTTCTTTTGTTGAAGAGGTTTAAGATATATTTTTGGTTATCCATCACAGAGCACTTAGAAGAAAACTAAAACTTGTCTTTGTAATATGACATATGGAGATACTGTACACAGTTCAAAAACCTAAAACATGTCTAATATAATTCACAATTTTATAATATAGCTCACTTGAGCAAAACACGCACTATTATTTCCAGCACTGCAGCCATTTTGCTGCCAGTCACGAGATCTGAATGGAAACAGCTGACTGGTAGTCGTGGAGATTGCCCTTCTTGATTGCAACAGATAATGGAGATTGTCACCTTTGAAATAAACATTTGATTTTAATGCCCCGAAAAGATGGGATTTTGTTTATTTAGAAACAAACATGCACTGCTCTTCAGTAGAGGGCTAATAGCACAATACAATAATACCAATTTCTCAATTTTGCAAAAAAGTGGACGTTGCTCTTTTTGATACTAATAGTCTCCAATAGTAATCTTAAATACTGAATTTTTATTTGTGTTATTTTTATTTATGTTCATACAAGGTTTGATTGCATATATTATTTTTAACCTTTACAGGTGTAATCTACTGCACCCATATCCCAACTCAAAGTCTAGGAGAACAGTTTGTAGAGCTCTACAGGAATAGGAAGGGGTGGATGTCTATGAATGTACAGGTAATTTGTGGGCCTCAAATGGAGATTATGGCCACGATCAGCTCAAGATAGCACAATGTTTTAAAACTCCAGTTTTCATAGAAGTTTGTTGATGGCAGGATCCATGGAATTCTGCTTGGGGAAAACAGGTACCTGCAGCTACCATACCTTTACACTTTGATATTGGACAACCCCAGCAGGACGAAGGTAGCTTTCAGCTGAATTCTTATCAAAAGAATAATATATGGAGGTTGATAGAGAAAGGTTCTGAAATATACATAAGCAATAAATAGTAAGAGATTCAAAGTTCTATAATAAAAATACCTTCTCATATTAATTATATTTATTACTGTATTATCAGGCAGCTGCCATTCTCAACTTGCATATAGTTTAAGAAGTTAAATAATCATTACATCAAGTTGAATAATTATTATACCATTATGTTTAGATAATATATGGATGCTGTTCAGTTCATAACTCACTGTGTTTAAAAATCTATGACATAAAATGTAAGCTATATACTACAATTTGGTCCTTTCATTTCAGATGCAATAGAGCACACAAATCCACCAAAAATATAATACAGCAACGCAATGAAGTATGGAAATAAAGATTTCCTTGTCTAAGAGGGAAATTGCTCAGAAAAGCAATTAACACAATCAATAATAGTAGCATATGTTGTTTTACTTAACATTGACATTATGAGGCGAGATTACCTCAAGAATGTGGAAGAAGATCCAGTTCAAGCTGTACCTGTGGCTAATGCCAATATTGGACACAATCCATGTGGACATATTCTCGGGCAACAAACAGTTCATACAAAGGCATCTGAATGTGCTATGAGCACATCCTGCTGAGGACAACAGCTGCTGTCATTTTAGTAGTATACACTTTATTAATATTGCTCTGATTTTTCAATATTTGCATCTTCTAAGATCCAAATATACATTAACTTAGATGTTCTTTATTATTGCCAAAAACCATTCTGCTTTACAAATCCCTGTAATTTTCTTAGTTGTCTCTCATTCATTCTTTCCATAACTCCTTTCTTCCACGTTCACCCTCTTTTTCCTCTGAACAAATGTAATTATACTTTTAACAATATTACAATTTTTCATTTTGATATTTTATTTTGATATCTGTGTAAATAATCATGTGAAACAAATTTAGCTGTTGATGTTGACACCTGAAATTCTTCCAGCTTTTAAACATGCCAGTGAATTTCCTGCGAGTCTTAAGCCTGGATAAAGTGTAAAGAAGAGCAAATTTAAATAAGAGATAATTTTGTGTGCTGTTATTCATTTACAAGTAATCTACAATTGTGCAATACAGCTACATGTTTGTAATAATAGACAATAATAATTTACTACGCTACCTTTCATTTAATACATAATGGAGCCTGCAATTCAGTGTATCCTTGAACATTCTTTTTGAAGAAGTGAATTATCAATACCATAATAATGCATTGCAACAAAACTGTAAATAAATATGTAATAATAAGTTTGAAACACTAACATATTATTTTAGTTAGCAATAATGATATCCATTGGTACAATTGCCTATGCTTCAGTATATTTTCAGAAATAAAGTGGAATTCTTTTAAGCAGTTGTTTTTGTTAATTCTCACTTCACTAATTATTGAATTAATTAATGTGGTAAGTATTAACACACACTTCACTTACTTTGTGCAGGAGAATTGTTTCGCAGACCGTTGTCCGCAACCTCAGCTGATGAACCACTACTCTTAGACATAATTCTGTGGTGATGATTTGATTTTTGGTTTAGTTTTGTGTTGTTGTTTCTTAAGTTTGTTCATTTTGTTCTTGAGTTTCCAGTTTTTTTGTTTTCATACAAAAGTGCCAAATCCTATGGAGGTAGTCATTTAAATTTTCCAATGCTACGGAGCCTAAACTGTTTGATAGTTCTAAATGGAAGTTGTATACATCTAAATCTGTGTCATGCAGCTTTTTGTATTGTAGGCAGATTTCCTTTGTATGACGTTTTTCTCTGCAGCTAGTTGCTGTGCACTATTATCGGCCTTTACAGTTCTCCTAATGAATTTTGGGACAATTTTGTTGCGTTTGCAAAGTTTTAAAAATTCCTAATCTGCTGCAATGTTTCGTTTTTTGGTGTGAAGGTTGATGAATGCTTTAACTTTCCTATTGGATTGTCCAAAATCAGTGTTGTTAGATATTGAATTGCTTACCTCCTGGATTGCCATATTAGTTGTTGTTGTTGTTGTTGTTGTTCCTGCGTGTTCAATTTGCTTCTAAAGACCTGTTTGTGTATATTATAAGCTGTATAATTTTGAAGCTGCTTACAGTGAAGGCATAATCAAATTGAATTAATTAATGTGGTAAGTATTAACACACACTTCACTTACTTTTTACCTTTACTAGTGGTTCATCAGCTGAGGTTGTGGGCAATGGTCCGCAAAACAATTGTCCTGCACAATAAAAGTAAGTGAAGTGTGTGTTAATATACCACAATAATTAATTTAATTTGATTATGCCTTCACTGTAAGCAGCTTCAAAATTATACAACTTGACTAATTATTATTGAACATAATTATGTGTATGAGGTTCTGTGGTACTTCTATATGCGTTACTGATTCACATTTTCCTTTTTTATAATTAAGGATTATTTTAAATAATTTTGCTTTATGTTTCTATAGGTAAAAGGTTACTTCTTAATCCTTTGTGTAATGTCACAAGCTATTTTCAGAAATTTTAAGATATTCCCCCTGAATAAAAAATCATTTTTAGAAAAAAATGTTTTGTGATGTGTGTACGTGTGTACCTGAGAACAACATTTAACAGAAAAATGTGATGTGTTCCATTTACATGACTTTCTCTACTCTTTACATGCTACAATTTTCACAATTACAGATGATGAATGACTAATTTATCTTTATACCAACAATAATCCATTATATTTTTACTAAAAAGAATATTTATTAGCAATATGATTTGATCTGAATTAAATAAATATATTAATTCAGAGTAGGCAAATGAGGAGGAACAATGAGATGTTGGAATAAATGTTTTGTGTTGAACAGAACCAGATATGTGTGTGAATTGCTTACAAATTCTTATATCAAAGCTCATGTTTGTTTAGTAATTGTTGTGCAAGTCCATTAATAGACATTTATCAAACAACAACCCAGATGAACATAATTGAAAATAAAATAAAATGAGGTTCTATAGCAGCCCACCCCATTTTATTTGCTAACAATATTTTGCCCACAAAGCAATTCCATAGCCTGTTCCACCAATTCCAATTCAGCATATATAGTTATAAATATGCTTACAAGATTGCTCTGTGAAGTCAGTATGATATAAAGTAATATTTTTTGTCCAACAATTGATATGGTGACCAATCAGATTTAAGAAAAGAAGCATTTTTGGAGACCAGAAGCACATGTTTGTATAAAGCTGTTGTACATTGTGAGGAAACCGTGAACATTGCTGACGACAGAATTCAATCCTTTAAAAAGCATACACAACACATTTATTTATGCGATGGTAACAAAGCAGCTGTTGAAGAGAGTTAAGCTTGAGATACATCATATTATGAAAGGAATTTAATATTTTGTGAAAGTTTCAAATTAATCAAAGATGTTATTATTCATAATAGTGGAAGCTTTGAATCCCATGTTGTGAAAGTATACTATACACCTCAGTAAGTAATTAAAGATTCATCGCCCACAAATAATATTAATAAAAATAATAAGATTACTACTAATAAATAAGACTAATATTAATAACAATAATAATAATAATAATAATAATAATAATAAAAACAACCCTAGCAAGAACATATAAAATTAGTGTATTCACTTTAATCAATTGTAATCTGATTGTAATTTGTGGCTCAATGGCACTGCCAGCTCAAGTTTTGGGGTTATTAATGCTGGTGGACTACCTCCAGTCTTCACTGTCTACCTGATCACATTTGCCATGCATCTTTAAGCTCAAATAAAGAAGAGCAATTTCATAATTATTACCGTAAATATAGTTGTTCAGTTTCAATTTAATACAGCAATGCATAATTAATTAGGATTTTTCCAAGAAGTGGAAATGCAGCTACCATATTTTCATGGAATATTCAAATATAAATGTGATATGGGGTCGATACATATTGAAAATAACTAAATAAGAAAGTTACGCTTCCTAAAATAGGTTATTATTGACCAGCATATGAATATAATTACCAGCCTATCGAACTCGTTTTTGTGATACATATTTTTGTAAAATCAATCTGCATAGAATAACATGTGCACAGAAGTGTGATAATCCATGTTGAGCGGCCTTTTTATAAACATTTCAATATAATAAATCTTTTTAAATAATGTGAATGCTTCATATTAGTAATTACATCTGAACAAACTATACCAATAAATATTGTTTAATATTTGCAGTTGTTGTGACAAAAATTTAATAAACTTTTATTTCCTTACCTAAGACACGGCATCATTGCTGTTAAACTAGCATTCAATTTCTTACTATGCAGCCTTTTTCTTTGAAAATCTTATAATATCTGTTATTTTATTTTCTATTGTATTGTTTTGTTTTATGAACTCAATTAAACTTTCCTTTCCTTGGCAGAAAATATTTTCTGGAGAATTTCTCCTGCCATTTCAGCTGATATTATTAATGATTATAGATGTTTCCTATTGTTAAAAGTGACATATTTGTATGAGAACGTGAGCGCACCAATAATTTCTCGAAACTACCGAAGGTCTCGTTCAAGGAATCCTTGAGACCTAGAAATCCTTAGGAATCATCTCTGCATACAAAATTATATCCTTTTCTTCTCCTTTTCTTAACTTACAATGGCCTTGTACAAGTATGTGCTTCTGGACTCCAACAATGCTTCTTTTCTTAAATCTGATTGGTCACCATATCAATTGTTGACAAAAAATATTACTTGAGCAAACAACTCTGCATACTGCTGATATTGTGTTACAAGACAGGTTGACTAGCATTAAAAAGTTAGCAACCTCCTAACTGGTTGCCTAACAGAATCAAGAGATTAAAACAAATAAGCAAATGAGTTTATAATAGAAACCATAGCTTACATCAATAGAGGAATGTGGACAGGAAGGACACAAGGAACAAAAGAGTCAGTCTCGATGAAACTATCAGCAGAAAATTAGGAAAATAGTGATAACTTAAGGCAATGGTATAGAAAGTTTATAGTACAATGAACAAATTAACTGAAAGGAAGTGTGCAGTCAGCACAGAAATCATTGACATCAATAAGTACCTACTTAAGTGAAAGAAATGTAATCTAGGAAAAAGTTTATAAATCAGATATGGATTAAAGTAGCTAGGACAGGTTGTATTGAAATTGATTGTGAAGATAGTAGGAACATATGATAGTATTTAGTAAAAGGAGCAATAAGAGCCTCTATTAGTAAAAAAGGCAGTTAAAAAAATTAGGCCTATGGCAAATCATTAAAAAGAAGTAACTTATCATTTGTACATAAGAATCTTAACTGTTCAACAGTCAATACTAAATACAATTTCACATTTACTTATAGTCTGTTAAGTGCAGCTAAACAAACGAATAAAAAATAACAGTTTTATTCATCTGATTAATTTGAAATAATCTGCAATAAAATTGATTTCATGTTAAGTTATATTATAATAAAGTTAAAATCTCCCATGATTTGATTTACATGTAATTTCAAATTTAGTTGCCTTAGAAGAATAACAAAAAGGGCTCATATTGTCTTTTGAGTATGAACCACCATATAAATATTTATTTATTGGTTTATTTGTTCCTTTTAAATGGTAAAGGAAACAAGCCTGTACAATATATTTTGAATTCTATTCATGACTGTATAGCAGAGGGGAATATTTTCAATTCTCTCTAAGAAAGACCAAGTTACATCTGCTCCTACTTTAAATTTTTGAAAACCATAGTTTTTCTTTATTTTTGTTTGTAAGATTACATATAGGAGAAAATGTTATCAGCAGAAATATATAAGTTTTGAAAACTCTTTTTGAAAACTGTTATTCTTGAAGAAAGCTATATCATTGATATAATAACTGTTAACCAAGCGATAATTTATATAGTAAATGTCCAAATCAGATTTATTTATTCTTTGGCAGCTTTGGTAGATAGTTAAGTGGACTTTCCGACAGTTAAACCTTAAAAGCTGTGTAGTAGTGTTAAAACTATAAATATTACAGCAGAGCTTAGTGGCTGACGTCCTGTATGTTTTGTTGCAGTTAAATATAATGGACTGGCTGAAGTGTTCACTAGTTTTCAAGGTATATCAAACAATGTTCCGGGTAATCAAGGACTCGGAGAATGTTGATGAGAGGCAACACTGTTTCTTGATCCAAACGTCGGGTCATGAGTCACGGTATCTCTCTGTTGAGACAAGGCAGGAATTACTGAGGATAGAGAATGCTTGGCACTGTTCTGTTTGTGCAGCTGTTATGAAACTTGGGGTAAGAATCTTCATCTTACTATAATGCATGATACTTCATTAGTGGGAAATAGTTGTTTGTATGAGCAATGCATGTGTGTATTTGAGCACAATTAATCAAATATGAACAGTTGGTTAAATACCAAACTTCTAGAGATGTAAAATGAAGATTTCATGGAAAGTTGCCCATCCCAAACTTGCTGTTACATCAATGATATTTTTAAATGTTCTATTTTCTCAAAAGACACAAATGATTTTGATTAAAATATCATACATTAAAATATACTTACATCATAAATAAACTGCACATCTATAATTTTCTGGGAATAGCTTGGGCAGGCTTCTTCATTCAGAAGGAACTTTGTATACTTTTGTATAAGTGATGATGAAAATGTGCTGCACAAAAAACATAGATCTCTTTACAACACACAATATATTCCAAATAATTTTTTACACCATAAGTCATTTCCAAGATATTCATTGTTAATGATTTCAGTTTTTGTCATTCTTTTAAATTCCTTTTTATATGCAGTTGTTTTATATGATAGCATATGAATAATATGGAGCCTTAAGGCCATTATGAGCTTAAAATTCTTAAACATTGGACTATCTCTAATCCCTTTATATTTATAACAAAATATTTAATGTAGCTCTATTTCTGCAAAGATTTCTTATATATTTATGGAGAATATTCATTTTCATAAGAATAGGTTGCATATGCACCAGTTGGGTGCATTCAGGGGAAGCAACCAAGGCACTGCTTTGATAACAATTGCAGTAAGGGTTGAGAATTGAACGAGTAACTTTTTATCTGAAGGCTTGCACACTAACATGACCAAGCATCATGGAGACAGACAATTATAATATTTCTGAGTTGGATTTGTAACACTTATGTGTCACTTACGTATAGTTTTTCCAAACCAGTTTCGAAGCCATGTGGGCTTCATTGTCGATGGTTTGGAAACGATCGGTTTCGAAACTGGTCTGGGAAAACTATAGGTAGGTAAGTGACACTTAAGTGTTACAAACCCAAGTCAGAAATATTCTATTCATACATATCACTATTCCAAAACACCCTTTCATTAAAATTGTTATTAATATTCAGATTAGTAATAATACAATATGTTATTATAATCATACAATTATTCAATAATGTCTAGATAGTCCCACTTCTTCCAAATACATAATAGGAATATGTTAAATTACTGAGAGCAATCATGAGCCAGCTTAACTGAGCAGCAACTCTGAAGGTCACAGGCCATAAGTGCATGTCACTGAAGAGAGTTACAGTAATAGTGGGAGTAACGTAGTATATTAATCTAGGTATATGTATTTGAAAAATTCAGTGATCAATAGGCACTGTCTGTAAATTCTCTGTGATTGTGTGTAGCTATATTTACTTTTAGGAAAATAGAATAGAAATTATGCTTGATGACCAGCTTAAAACTGAAATATCTCTGCACAATGGAAAAAGCAGAACAGGTTATGATCAAATGATCAACTCCATGAAAAGAATGTATATAACATAAATTGTGTGTTTTAACATGTAAATTTTTTGTGTGTTAAGTTTTTGTCCATCTTTTACGGTTTAGCAGTTAGCAAAAATCATCCAGAATAAAATAGTCTTCAGAGGCTATTCCCTGAAAATTCAAGATATACACTTTATTTGTCAGGTAAATATGTTTAATATACAATATTTAATCAAAATCGTTAGAGCCATTTTTTAGAAATTCAAAATTTTCAAAAAAAGTTCCATGTAAAGGGTAGTTGGGAGTGGGGGGATTTTCTTGAAAATCTTCATGTTGCATCCTTGGAAGATACCAAACCTAAATACCAAGTTTGGTTTGTAACAGACTTTTCGTTTTTGAGAGAGAGAGAGAGAGAGAGAGAGAGAGAGAGAGAGAGAGAGAGAGAGAGAGAGAGAGAGAGAGAGAGAGAGAGAGAGAGAGACATGCACATACACCTGCACGCTTGCGCGCGCGCACACACACACACACACACACACACACACATACAGACATTTCTTTAAAAATGTTTTTTTTGGATTCAGGAGGTCTCAAAACATGTATTTCCGGTGAAATCTTAGTATCAAATTTTTGGGTGCATTACAGTACCTTCTCTATACATTATCTACATAGCATGTGTAGAGAAAGTAAAAATGAGATAGTTGGGTCTTACACTAGAAGAACACCATAATGAAAATATTTAATGTGCAACAAATTTCAAGATTTGGAGGATAATGGACAAAGTGTGCAGGATACAATTTGAAGTGATCCAAAAATCTTGTGAAGGAAAGAAGATAAATGTGATGGTGGTTGGTGATTCACTGTTAAAATTTGCAGGTGAAATGTGCAGGGAAAGGATCATCAATTAAGCTGTTTTCCAGAAATTAAAGTGATTGAATTAAAGCATCAGGTGGAGAAAATGAAGTTGCAAGAAAAAAGTGGAAGTTGTGCTTATACCTGTGGAAAAAAATTACAATTGGCATGGTATCTTTCCACAAGAAATAATGGGTGATATAATGGATTTAGTATGTAAAATTGGGTGGCATTCACAAGATACAAAAATAATAATAAGTTGGGAGACGTACTATAAGGAACTTAAATAAAGAATTCAATAGCCAAACATGGACTGTCTGTTAATTATCCTGTGGTTGCATAGCTATATTTACTTTTAGGAAAATAGAATAGAAATTGTGCTTGATGGCCAGCTTAAAACTGCTGTACACAATCAGAAAAGCAGAACAGATTATCCTTAATTAAATTTAAATGTAATGAGTCACCTTTTTACATTTTTGCTCCAACTTTGCCTTCGTTTGGGAAAATCAGTTTCAGGATACTTTAACCCTATCTTCAGTCCAGGGATGACTGACGCTACATGCAACAGGTGGTTGTGTGCAACCTGTGTTGTGTTGTCCGCTACTCTTGTCAACATATCAAATAAAAAGTATTTGAGACAGTGGAATTGGTTATGTGTGGTACAAGTTTTATGATAATAGATATGCAATTTTGGTAAAATGACTGGGATTTTGGCAGAGACGGGATACACTTAAATAAAAGTTTGGTAATTTGATAAACAGTGAAAGAAGTGCTGAAGGGAAAGAAGTAAAATTGTGGTGGATGCAAACAACACAAAGCAAAATAGCAATAATAAAGCTTGCCTGTAAATAACTAGAAGCTTGGAATGCACTGTAAAGCATGTATTACATCACATATCCACTGTAGTAAATTTTTTTAACTCTTAAATGTTATAATAGTGCAAAATTAAATTTATTTCATGTGAATATTCAAACTATTAAAAATAAAATTCAAGAAATAGAAATAATTAGTTAAGTGTTATAGTATGACATTTTGTGTATAAATAGACACTGGCTTGTCCCAGAAGAAATTAATTTTGTTCCCAATGGCTTCATTACAGCTACTAGTCATTGAAGAGTAAACATGTGGCAACTTATATTAGGTATAATTCAGAATTAGAATATAATGTAGTAAATGTTTATGAACTGCGTGAGAATGGTACATTTGAAGCAGCTGCAATAACATTCCCAAAATCTTAAACTCTATCTATATAACACCTCATAATAACATTTATGTTCTTATCGAGAAAATGGAAAGATTGGTGTAGTGTTGCATTAAGCTTAACAGTAGGTGATTATAAAATTGTCATAATGAGAGATATAAATCAATGAAGTTAGGATTTCCTGCTCAAAGAATGATACATTCTTAAACACTTTAAGATCGTATAATTATTATTGTCTCAATGAAAGTCCAACAAGATTAAATGCTCGCTTAAACAATGTTATCTCAAATATCCACTAGAACGAGGTTAGACTTGACATACTTGACCCATTACTTTGAGATCATTTAGGAATCTGGCTTCAGGTACCCAAAGAAACAGAAACCTTAGTTAAATTGAATGAAATGAGATTAATTAGAAAATTAGGAAATAGGCATCTAGAGTTACTTAGATTCATACTTGCCAGTATTTAGCTATAATGAATGTAGTATACCAATAGGGTAACCATTAAACAGGTATTTAATATTTTTATGGAAATTCTGTATACAGCTGTCAGCAGTTGTTATCCTAATTCAAAAGTGCAAATAAATAAAAAACATAACAAGTATACCAAATTGGTACTCCTCAGAATTATTAAAGACAAGAATTTAATGTTGACCATAATATGTATAAAAAATTCATTAATTCTTTAAAAAACAAATATAGAAAAGAAATAGCGACATCTAAAATAAAAACAAATGATAATTTGTTACTGACTACTGCATCAAATAAATGTAAAGGTCTATGAAAAATCATAAAAAGGGAAACTGATGCAAATCAAAATGATAATAAAATAGCACTTTCTCGTATGGTTTTGAATAATATATTTATAAATACAGGAAATGATGTTTCTGCTATCACTTTATCTAGCTCACCACACACTAGTACATGATTTACTTTCTTACCGCACAACTAAGGAAAATATGTCAGAAAATTTTCAGTGCAATGTAGTTCAACCTATGATATATTACTTATTGTATCAAAATTTGAAGGTATGTCCAATCATATGCTCCAGAATGTCATTAATATTATATATCTTCCCTTTATGTCATCTTATTAATTGGCTGTTCACAGAAGGCATCTTTCCTGATATACTTAAATTGACAGTAACTAAACATAAAAAAAGGAGATAAAAGCAATCAAAACATTTACTGTCCAATCTCTCTTGTTCCTGTTATATACAAAATAATTGAAAGTCTATGTTTTGACATTTACAATATTTTGTATTGACATTTACATGTCAATATTTTGAAGCTATAAACTATGATAGAAAAACTTCATTATTATGGAATAAAATATCAGGAATTAGCACTTATACAATCTTATTTAACTAATAGGAAACAAACGGTAGTAATAATTAGTGAACATAAATCTGAATTTTTAAAAATAAAAAAGGGAATACTCCAAGGTTCAGGAATGAGACCGTTTTTCATTTATTATTTACATTAATGATTTATGTTACCTACCTTTTAAATTGGTTACATATGTTAATGACACAACATTTTTAAATTCTGATTCTTTTTTTAGAAAATTAGAGCAACAAAATAAAATAATGCTTAAAAAATATGCCACATGGTTTTATCTTAACAAACTAGTAATTAAAAAAAAAAAAAAAAAAAGAAAAAAAGCTGAACAAACTTATTTTACTTTAAGAAATATGCCCAAATCGGATCAAGAGAATAAAGCTGTAAAATTGTTAGGAATACATATTAATGTGAAACTTAACTAGATGGAACACACTACACGTATATACCATATAGTCAAGAGCCTTGTGTTCAAAAAAACATTTAAGTTTAGTGTTAGTATGTACAAAAATTATATTAATAGCCTAAATGATTTTTTTCACACTTACATACAATATGAGATTCTTTGGGGAAACTCTAGAGGAATAGAACAAGTATTTATATGGCAAAAAAAAAAAAGGTCGTGATAGAACTACGTCATGCAAAAGTTTCTTTATAGAACTTAGCTTATTAACAGTTAGCAGTTTATTCATTTTATTTGCTCTTTTATTCATTAAGCTTAGAACAGATATACACATCTATAATACAAGCGGGAAAAAATATATAGACATTCCTACTATAAGATTAGCAATAAATCAGCATCATTATTTATTCTAGGCTCCCAAAAGAACTAACAACAATTAGTACTAAATGGTTTAATTGCATAATTAGCAAATGGCTAAAACTAAAAGCTTTTTATAATATAGGTGATATTTTGACTCTGTATGGATGATTTATTATATCTGCGATAATTTATAATTGTATAATTTTGATAGTTTCGTTAAACTGACAAACATTGTAAATATACTATACAACATATATATATATTTCTTTTTTGTAGTTTAACATCCTTTAACCTGTTTGGTCATATCGGTTGATGAATGGTTAAATGATGTTCAAATGATCTCGGGAATCCGTGTAGCTTAAAGTTACTCGACATTAATCTTCTCAGGATAAGGGTAAACCCCGAAAGAGAAGCTTATTTAGGTAACTCACCCTAAGCGAGATTTGAAATCATCACCTTTTGAATGTGAGGCAGACACGCTACCACCACACTACCCAGGCGGGCTTAGACATATATTGTAAATAGATTATAGGAATAAAGCAATTGTTGTAAATAGTTACTGTGTCAAATCTGATATCTGTAAGATTTGATAGTGAATAAATTCTGATTCTGATTCCTTTGTTCTATCTGAAATTCCTTTGCAAGATTAGTACATACTGTGCAGGAACATAACTAAACTTTGTGATATGCTAAAACATCCACAAGAAATTGAGCCATATTTTAGCACTAGCAGAAAGTTTCAAATTTGTTTTTCACATAAACATTTTCAACAAAATATATATTTTCACCAATGTATTGCACAGCATCCTTTAATACCAAGTAAATGATATCATGTACGTCAATACAAAATCCAAGAAACTTACCACTCCGTAATCACATTACTTGATGACAATGTAAAATTTCAAGTAATTGTGTCTCAAGTAGGAGAGTTTTTGAAGGGGAAAAATATCAAATATAAATATTGTTTCATAAAACATTGATAACTGCTTAGGTGTAAGATTTCAAAAGTATTCTAAATTAACATTTTTAAATTTATTGTCCCATAACAAATATGTTGCCCAGAAACGGCTTTCCAAGTCTTTTATAGAACTGAAGGTTTAGAAATAAAACCATGAGTGGAGTTCTAAAGCTACTGAGCATAAACTTGAACAGGTTTTCAACAATTTAATGTGTTAGTGTAATTCAGTATACAATTCCTTTGAATATATTTTCAGTAGAAAGAAGGTTTTCAGTGCTGAGGCAAATCAAAAGTTGCTTTCAGAATTCTATTGGAAAAGAGAGAGACTTTCTTATCTTGGAATTATTCCAATTGCAGCTTGCATATTAACAGAACTCTGAAAAAAAGGAACAGTCTTTGAGTATGTAAATTTGCTTCCCAAAAAATAAATATAACACTTCATTCCTGTTGATCTTGCAGAGGTAACCTGCCAAAGTGTTAAAGGTGAATTGAAATCCAGCAACTGGTTATTTTCTCTAAACCTTTAAGTAACTTTATTAAATATAATATTTTAATAGCTATTCTTTCAATTAAGCCACTTATCAGTTGCAATTTTTATCTATAATATCTATTTCCTTAATTTAACCCTTCACTACATGCACAATCTTTTTACCTTCATTACACTCATGTGGAATGAGAGTCTACATTAGTTTTTATACAAGCTTGATATACTTTAATGTTATGGTTTTGAAATAGAACACTATAAAAATGCAGTGAATTTGCAAACATAATATATTTTAGTATCACTGGTGAAAATAAATAATTTAAGAGTACATTCAGCTTTTGGTAAATCCAATATTTCCCTGATGTGGTTCTTGATGCTTGTAGGATATTTAGCTGAACAGCCTTCATTTTCTAATAATCATGCAACAATTATTTGGCAAGAGTTTTTAGATAGTCTTTTCTAGGAATGGTTGATTTTAAATTGCTTTTGTAAATTACATATCTATTGATTGCATAAGAGAGAAAGAAAATTCTAAAGGCCATATTCTGGTAATTCTTGTCACAGAGTATATACATTTCATCTCACATTATTATCCACACCTGATTTGGTATCATTATAAACATTTATGATTTCTGGTTTGGACTTTTCCGATTCACTGTCAACACTATCATGATACTGTCAAGTGGACAGAGCCAGAACA
Source organism: Hymenopus coronatus (assembly GCA_030762935.1). Taxonomy (NCBI): domain Eukaryota; kingdom Metazoa; phylum Arthropoda; class Insecta; order Mantodea; family Hymenopodidae; genus Hymenopus; species Hymenopus coronatus. Next base: position 98,189,417 of record CM060891.1, on the reverse strand, counting down.
ACCTTGTCTTTCTTAGCCTTATTTGAAACAAGTATCATATTCTTCCTAAGTGCAAATATTCTGGATAGAGGACAATTTTTTGCTACTGTCATAAATGGAGGAATTTCACATTAATTTTTTTGAGTTGTTCCAACCATTGTTAGTTTATCATTTTCCAGCAAGTCAACAGCAAGCGGAATTGATGTGAACCAATTATCACATGTTACATTTCTGCCATAAGATGATATGCATTTCACCATTCTTTTAAGAATAGCATGAGGTGTATTGTCACACAAATATGGCCCATCCACCTGTTTTCCACAGTATATTTCTAGATGACTACATATTGTAAAACATCTTCGCATTTGGAAGTGCAAAAATCTTTATACCATATTTTGCTGACTTTGATGGAATGTATTGAATAAATCCACATCTTCCCCAGCATCTCATCCACTGTTATTAGTTTTGATAAGGATTTCTTGCAATTCTCATTGAACTGATCAATCAAGAATTGGACCATTGCTAATCTATCTGTTTCTTTCCGATGAGCTCTGCTTCTGATGTAATCAAATCTTAGGCATTTCAGCAACAAACAAAAGCAATTCATGGCATTGAAAGTCTGAAGTACTCCACTCCAGTACTATCTGCAGCCCAGAGATCTTGTAAATTTGTGTGTGATGTTTGTAGAACACCTGGCAAGAAAAAGATGCTGAATCTGTAATATTGGTGTCTGATGCATCCCTTACTCTGGAATACTTAGAACAAGTGGTATATATGTAACAGTTAGTGCAACAAACTATTTTATCTAAAATGGCATCTGTGAAGAAAAGTTGTAAACAATAAATTGGACTCTGTGCATTTTTTGCTTCATCTACGGCTCCCGGTAAATGCTTGATAATATTATGTTGAGCTCTTCTTACTCTCCTGTTTTGAACTAGAGGTTGATGATTCCATTGCATACCATCTTTTTCAACACATATTGATAGTATCATCTTCTTCCAAAGATTGCTCACTTTAAGAATTGTGATCACTTTTGAAGATTGACTCTATATCACTAAAATCTTCATTAGTAAACTCTTCCTTCAATCATTTCAACAGCTGCTCATCATCACCATTCTTCTGAAAATAAATAATAAAGCTTCTTTCAGAATTCAATGCTGGTGGTTGAAAATAAATTTGAATGACAATTACAACAAATAAATTTTCTAAATAAATATATAAACAACTTTTCTACACCTTATGATTTATGTTTCGTAATAGTACAAGGAATAAATCCCTCTTGCCTGCCAAACATTGTAATAGAATTGAAAGAATTGATGACAGAAGTGACAAGAATACATGCACATGTACTAACACTGCATCTCACTAATATGCTGCTTCAGACATTGATGACTGTCTTCAATTATTGGCAATGATTTGTTAAGGAAGGAGGGGAAGGTAGAAAAATACACTAATGGAAAGCTTGATTTTCTAATTCATTGTTGACGGAAAATTACAACTGTGGACTCACATTCCGCAGCACATGTAATGAAGGCTTAAACTACATATTATCAGTGGAGTCTGGATTTGTATGCAAAATAAAATAATAAAATATGTATGCAAATATGCATGAAGTATTTTTAAAAAATGTAACATAACATGCAAAAACAAATTAACAAAATATATCAAATAAATTATATAGGAGGGGTGGTAAACTTACCTTATTCATGCATATTGAAGCAGCTAAGAAAAGTTTCCCTAGGTTTTCTTGTGTGAAGCTCCTACATCTGTCTGGAAACAAGGTTTTATACACATCGCATGCTGTCACAGATACATGTGAAAAATAGCACTACTCTTCTTTAGTGAATTCCTCTTCTGTAACAATTTTTTCACCATCATCAGACAACATTTGCTGATTTGACAGCTTATTTTGTAACCAGGATTATTATTTAATAGGTACCTAAGTTTATCAAATGCAATTTTACCAACACCATAAGTTTTTGCAAATAATATATTTGAAATGTTATCTCAGAAAAAGTGAATTCCCAAAGAATTATTTCAAACTCCCAAGTGCATTATAATTTCAGGAATTTTGAGAACCAGCTATGAAATGTATTGGATTATTTTTAAATGCAATTTTCAGGAAAACACTCCTGAGCTTTCACAAAGTGTCTTCAGCATTTAAGGTATCTATCATTGTTTTCATTTCACTGCAATATTCAGCCTGTAACCATGTGCCTCAGCAAGTTAAAACTGGTTTAGGGGGTAAGTGGCATGTTCACAAACACTTTTATAACACTGCAGATAAAGTAAGTCCACTTCTTTATACTGGACTCTTAATAGTTTGTGACACAATGTAAACCATGATCAAGCCAAATCAGAAGAATTAATTTGGGATAAAGAACTTTCAATGCAGCTCCCACTTTTACCATTTATAGAGCACCATCCCTGAGAAATACAAATACATTGTCATACTGTATTCCAGCGAGCCACAAGAAACATTTGCAATCGTGCGTGATTTACTCTGTCAAGTATTTGAGTGTTCAAGAGAAATGATTTGCTACCTGCTTTCATTCCAACTGTGACACTACCAACACACTGTCCTGCAGGTCTGGTGTCTCATCTATTGATTTCCTCATTTTTTTGTGCTCCAATATATCCTGTATTTTAGAAATTACATTCTGAAAACACTACTGTACATAGTTTTTGCAAAATCATGACTCATCTGGAAACCTTTTGTTAGTGTAATTTTCTAAGAAACTCTGAAACTGCACATTATTCAGCTTCCAAAATGGAATACTTGCACTCACTAAAGATAAACATAAGTAAAGAAAAATTGTCACTGGAACTTGATTGTTCTCTACTTTGCTTGTAATCCACTATTGATTTAAAGTAGAATGATGTATTCATAGGAGTTCAAGAGCAAAACATGCACTTTATTGATTTTAACTTAAAATGTGTATTTATGTATTTATTTGCAGTAAATATGTATCAAATTGTCAGGAAAAATGTGTCTAACAAAATAAATTATTTAAGCATACTTTTAAATATATAAAAAATAACATGCATTTTGTTATAAATGAAGGCACTAATTATCAGTTATGTTTTTATCTTTAACATTTATTCCTTTGATTAATTCTATTATGTACCTGTTATGAATATCATCAAGGCAAGACTATTCCTTGATTTACTACTGTCTATTTAAAAACTATAATATTAATTACTCTATGTGATATTAATTTGTTGAGTTGGTTTTTTAACACTATGACTTCATTTTTATTATGAGAGACTAGTTTTCGGAAGCCTATGCTTCCATTTTCAACCTCATAGGTCCAACTGTCGTTGCTGGTTGCATTTGCTTGTGTTCTCTTCTCTGGTGGCGAAATGATGAGCTTCTTAACTAAGCTGTCTACTGACGAGATTTCAAAGTTTATTAGGTGATCTTTGTTTTTCCATATGAGGATGTTTTCCCAGGTTGTCAGTTCTATGTGCCCTGACATGGTTTTTAGCAATTTTGGATTTGGATCTAGGTTATGGTTTTCTTTCCAGAAGTGAAATGCTACTGCCGATTTATCTTCTTGTTTCAATTTTAGGTTTCTAAAGTGCTCTTTGGATCTGATTTTTAAACTTCTTTTTGTTTGTCCTTTTCACAATTTGTGAGCTTAATTTGATATATTCCTGATCTATTTTCTGGTGGAATTTCATCTTTTACTTTTGAATTTAATAACTTTATGACAGAAAATCTGTTTATTGGAGCCAGGGTAATGTTTTGTTCTTTGAAGATCTTTTTGAATTTTCTAAATGCTTGGTGGTGAATTTTTTGAATGTGTTGATGTTGTTTTTTCCTGTTGTTAGGGTAATTTCTTTTATGCTTTTTTTTCTGCTTTGCTTTGTTGAGTTTCTTGTATACATGGTTCTTGCTGTATCCATTTTGTTCTGCTGTTTGAATTATGGTTTTCAACTCTTTGTTGAATTCAGTTGTGCTCATAGGTACATTTATTAATCTGTGTGTGAGGCTGTTTATTACTGCATGTTTGTGTGACGATAGGTTGTAGCTGTCATTTTTAATGTAATTTTCTGATTGAGTTGGTTTTCTGTAGATTCCAAAGCTTACTTTTGTGCCATTTCTGATGATTTTTAGGACTAAGAATGGGAGTTCTCCATTGGTTTCTGTTTCCATTGTGAATTCTATTGTTTTTTCTTGTATGTTTAGTAATTTTATGGCATCATCTAAATGTCTGCTTGGCACTACTGCAAATATGTCATCAACATAGGGTACCAGACCTTGAAAATCCATGGGAATGTTTTCTTCATGTGTGTTTCCAATTTGCTCATAAATAAATTTGCCAAAACTGGAGATGGAGGGTTGCCCATAGAGAGTTCTGATTTTTGCCTTTAATATTTCCTATTGAAGGTGAAGTGGTTTGGTTCAATGCACAAACTTGTTAGTTGAATATAATTTTTTAATTCTGCCGGTTCTATTGTATGTAGCCATGTTTTTAATAATTCTTGCAGTTTTGGAGTTGGGATGCTAGGGTATAGAGCTGTAACATCAAATGAAACTAATTTGTCCTCTGTATCCATTTTTAGATCTTTGATTTTTTCAACTAATTCTAAAGAGTTTGCTAGGTTGGAACTTTCAAATTTTGGGAACGAATAAAATTTATTCAATAACCACTTTGCTAATTTATATGGTGGGGAATCAATACTACTGGTGAAGTGTCGATTGTTTTTCCTGTTTTGTGAATCTTTGGTAGGGCATAAATTCTGGATAATGTTGGATTGTCTACATTTATTTTCTATGATTCTGTTTTTTTTTTATAATTTTACTTTTTTTATCGCTTTGTTTAATGCCTACATGCAAGAGTTTAGTGGGTTGGTTTCCATTGTGATGTATTGGTCATCCAGTAATAAATTTTCCATTCTGTTTATGTATTCTGTTTTGTCCAAAATTACCATGTTGTTCCCTTTGTCTGCTTTAGTATATATGTTTGTCTTTTAGTGATTTTTATTATTTGGCAATTGCATTTAGATTTCTTTTCATTTTTAATCTTATCGACAATTTTTGAATATTTACTTTAAGTTTTTTGTAACGATTTGGATGTCTGCAATATAATCCTCTACTTAATTTGAGTAGTCAATGGATGTTTTTAGCCCTTGGTTCAGAGAGTTTAACTTTTTTTGGTGAAATTTTGATTTGCTAAGTTTACTACATTATCTGTGATTTTACTTTGTTGTGGTTTTAGGTTAAGTTTTGGTTTAGTTGGTGGTTTTTCTTTCTTTGTTTTCATGCATAATTTTTCTAGTTTCCTTTTTAGTTTTACTGTTTTGTTTTACATTTTTCTGTTCAGAATTTTGAAAAGGTTGTTTTCCATGTTTTCCCATACTGTTTCCTAAATTTCTTATTAGTTTTAGTTTTTCTTATTAGTTTTCTTATATAGTTTGAGTTCTACATCATTTTTATTTTTGTAATGTTTGTTTTTTTCCAGTTCTAATACTTTTTTCTCTGCTGCTTTTTGTTTAATATCACATATAATTTGACCATCATTGTTACTAAATTCCTCCAAACATCAATCAATTAATTACTCTGTCTATCTTAATGGTCACCATATGCTACTGATATACACTAATAAATAATAGAGGGTAGAGAAAATCATGCTAACCTTATACATTACACCTTTTAGTTATAAAGAAAACTTACACATTCTTTGGTATATATTAATTATTTACTTAACTTAACATGAATGATTAACTGTGTGAGTTAAAACATTCCGCAGGGTTACAAAACTGTTATTAATCAATTCATGATGCAATAATAAAAATCTTAGAAGATAAGTTTACAGCAGCACAGGATCTTTAAAGCAAAATTCAATGAGCTTAAAGATAATAATTTATTTCTAATGCACTGCAGTCATTTGCACCATTGTGATTTAACAAATTATATACTGTTCTGCTCTCTGGAACATAATATTATGTTTCCACATAATCAGATAACATTGTTGATAAACATACCTACTAAAATAGGCTCCTAATATTTCATACAATTGAGTAAAAATAAATAGACTGTTGAGCATTAATAGGTTAAGATAAGAAATTGTTGCGACACTTTTATATTTTATCCTTTATAATTGGATATACTAATCTTAAGCATGAGCATATACTGACTTAGTAACTGAGAGATTTGGTTACTTTTTGTTGTGCTTAATTTCATTATTTGGTAAATGAAAAAATAAACTCATAACATTCCCTAACATCAGATTCATACACAAACTAAGGAACTGGGTACAGTAACAAAAAGCTTGAAGATGTATAACATAAAAATAAGTGGGAATATGCATTAACGTCCTAGTTTGGAGTGGCACAATGCTACAATAATCTTTGAGGTATAACTCAGTCATTGGTAAATAAAACAAAGTAAATCCTATTATATAAAAAAAAAAAACATAAAAAATAAACAAACAAACTTCTACATCTATGAATTAAATCATAGAAGATCCTGATTTGAGTAGCTCAACAGATGGCAATATTGCTGTGCTTTTATGTATGGCCTTCAGAAAGAGCATGTGTTATTGGCAACCATGAGTTTTAATCAGCTTGAAAATTTAGCTATGATAGTATTCGAATTAATTAAAATTTCATTAGCATGGATTATCTAAATGAATTCATCATTGTTGAACTATTATTGTATTACTGCAAAATAATTTAGGTATATATTTTCATTATATCTGTCACACAAACATAAAATAACACAACCCATACTCTTATACATTAACCCTAATATAAAATAAAAGAATGACAGTTTTTCATTCACTGCCTTGTCAAAGTCCTTAAAAATAAAAAAAAGCTTTTTATATTATTAACTTTTTTAAAGTTAAAAAAAGGAACAAAACATAAGACGTATGATATAGCTCTAGCACTCACCCACTGCCTTCAGAATGCCATGCTACTTCATGGTTGGAGAGACCCCTGCACCTTTCAAGTGCATAATGCTTCCTATTGACAAATTACAGAAGAAAGCCATTTCCAAGATTCCAACAGAGATCTGAACTATAATCTCCTGCTCTCTGGATTGTAAATGGGCATATCCTTGGCTTTGCATATCCCAAAGGTTATTGATTACATCCAGGCCCAAAATGAGATTATTTAATCTAAAAAAAAGTGCAAGATAATATTGATAATATCAAAATTATAATTGAAATAGTTTATTGTAAAACTGGAGTGGTAACATGCTTAAATGAAGCAACCTCAAATCAGTAGATTCCTGACATTCAAAATTTGTTAATAATTTAAGATGCTAAAATGAATTCAAATTTCATTGATAGGATTTGCTAATTTAATGTTTTTTAAAAATAAATGGGATGGATACATCCTGATGAGCAGCAACCTGACATTTGCTAACATTGTTAAACAAACCTAACTATTCACCCACCCAGGTAGTGTGGTGGTAGCGTGACTACCTCACATTCAACAGGTCGTGAGTTGCTTAGGTTGAGTTACTCGGATAAGGCTTTTTACGGGGTTTTCCCTTATCCTGAGAAGACAAATGTTGAGCAACTTTAAGATCCATGGACCCGAGATCAATTGAGCATCAGTTCAGCAATTTCATCCTTCATGCAGGTTAAAGGACGTTAAACCTAATAAAAAACTAAAAAAACTATTATTTTGGTTGCTTTTTTCAAAAAGAGGATTAGAGATTCATATTTTGTGTATTAGTATTAAAAAAATGTATTACTATAATTCACATAATAACAATTCTGCTAAAAGTTTAAAGCATTCCATGTGAAAAGTATCTGCATTAATAGCTTTAAGTAAATGATTATTCTGATGGCAGTATAGGCGCAGTAGGTTCAATAAATGCTCAAACTATTAAGACTACTAAACTATATTATTAAAGGCATGCAGCATATTTCTTTCATTTGAGGGTAGCTCGGCAGGGATTTATTTCTTTTCTAATTTGTAGTGCATATTTAATAATGCTTTTGTTTGCAGAGTAAAACATTCACAGTTGCTACATCAAGTGGGAAAACAGCTGGTCTTACATTAGATTGGAATATGGGATTTGCTCTGTATGACACAGAATCCAAAACATATTCATGGAAATATAAATTTTCACAATTGAAAGGCTCATCAGATGATGGAAAATGTAAGCTGAAACTTCATTTTCAAGACAGTGAAACAAGAATTATTGAAACAAAAGTAAGTCTTATATAATGAAGTATATCTATATACTCTGTATTTCCATCAATTTATCTATAAATGTTATGGATAATATTTAAATATAAAGCAAGCATATACTGGTAACACCCACATTGAAAATGTTTTATTCCAAGCATTCTAAGATAGTATTATAAATATAAAAACATTAACTAAAATACCATAACATTTTTAAAAGTTACAATGGTGTTCACTAAATATGGAGTAGGTACAGAAACAGTTACCTCCACAACAAAAACGTAAATGACATAAATTGTGTGTTTTGTCTTGATGTACATTTTTTGTGTAGTGAGTTTTTTTCTATCTCTTACGGTTTAGCTGTTAAGCAAAATTTAGCAAAATTCATCCAGAATAAAGAGGTGTTCAGAGGCTATTACGAAAAAATTTGAGATCTATATTTTATTTCAGACATAAATAGCTTTAATATACAGGATTTTAAAAAAATTGCTACAGTCATTTTTAAGAAAACCATAATTTTTGAAATTTTTTCCATGTAAAAGGTAGTTTGTCGTGGGAGGATTTTTTTGAAAATCTTCGAGTCGCATCCTAGGAAGATGCTAAACCTAAATACCAAGTTTGGTATTTAACGGTATTTTCGTTTTGGAGCTATGTTGTCCACAGACACACACACAGACAGACACACACACATGGACCTTTTTTTTAAAAATCTGATGTGTTCTATTCACATGACTTTGTCTATATCTCTGCAACAAATTATTGCTAAAAAGCTTATGCTTCTATTTACTTCATGCTAATCGAGAAAAAATCAGCAGAAATAGTCCTATTACTTACTTCCTTGTAAGTAGAAGCGGAATATGGCAATATACAAGGTTAAAGTAATAGACAAAAGTTGGTTGCTATGTGACTGAAAGCCCTTTGTTTGTAGGGACAGGAATTGCTAAATTGTTAAATTCCTGTATGAGAAAAGTAGGCTTTTTGAAGCTGAAACCAAAAACAAGGAGTATCTGAAAAACGAGCAACTCCACGAAAAAAATGTATATTAGATAAATTATGTGTTTTAAGGTGCTCTACATTTTTTGTGTTTTAAGTTTTTGTCTATCTCTTACACTTTAACAGTTATGCAAAATTCCGTAAAATTCATCCAGAATAAAGTAGTCTTCAGAGGCTATTCCCAGAAAATTCAAGATATACATTTTATTTGTCTGATAAATATCTTTGATATACAAAACTTTAATCAAAATCAGTACAGCCATTTTGAGAACATCAAAATTTTCGAAAATAGTTCCATGTAAAGGGTAGTTTGGGGTGGGGGGATTTTTCTCATTTTTCTCAATTGTCGCATCCCTGGAAGATACTAAACTTAAATACTAAGTTTGGTATTTTACCGACTTTTCGTTTTTGAGTTATCATGTTTACAGACACACGGGCTCATGGATACACACACACACACACACACACACACACATACACACACACACTCATACACACATGGACCTTTTTCTGAAAATGCTTTTTTTGGATATAGGGAACCCTAAAACATATATTTCCGGTGAAATCTCGGTATCAAATTTTTGGGTGGAGTGCAATATCTTCTCTTTACGCTATGTACCTAGTATGTATAGAGAAAATAATAAAGAATATTTCAGAAAAAAATGTTAATCAATATATCTTTTTGGTCTAACAACCCAGCTCCCACCTCTAGTTTTAATTTTGGTCACTTCAAGTGGGTACTCCCCTCTGCTGGTTGCAGTAGCTCCCCTCTTGCTGTCGTCAGGCAACAACAAATGCTGTCAAAAAGTCTCACAGTACCATTCTTTCCGGGGAGTCTCTGCTACTGTTGCCAGTAGTCAGTCTAGTCTTTTTGAATTGTCGCTATCTACTAATACTACTTCACCAACACAGGATCTGTGTTGACTCTTGGTAGTATAATTCTTCTGAATTAGTTGTCCAAGATATTGATTTCTAAATCTCAGCTTGAAAGTTGTTTTACTTTCTGTCTATATCTCTAATCAAATTCTATCATGTTGAGATCAGACATCCTAGCCTCTTGTAGAAACATTACAGGAGAGATTGCCATGAGGTTGTTTCCATCATTGGACAGGTAAGTAAGTGGCTGAGAATTTATCACAGCTTCAATATTAAATAAAACTGGTAGGATCATCATTTCCTGGTAGAATAAACATTTTCTGCTTGAGAAGACCAATCAACTTCTCCCACCAACTGCCCTACCATGGTGCTGTGGGAGTATTAAACTTCCATTTAGTCTCATTTGCTGAAGTATGTTCAACAATTTTGCCCCATTCACCATCTCAAACAGACTATGAGTCCCCTGAAAATTTGTTCCATTAGATATATACCTATACTATTGTTGGCTTTCCACATCTAGACAGAAAGCATCGAAAGGCTCAGCTAAGCTAAGATTCCTAGATGTTTTGTTGGAAGTCTATCATCTGTTGAAAACATTTCTTTATACATATTTTTTTATGTTAGTGAGAGTACATATGCCAGCGTAATATTCTTAAAAGTACAGGGGATTGATAGTTTGAATACAGCTTTGTACAAACTAAGATACAAGTGGCACCTAAGAAGCAGATTACTATACAACAATTGGATTTATTGGTAGCTACAAGGTGTTCAACTCATGGTGATACTCCCTGTATTAAAGTCAGAGGAAATCAGTACTCATCACCGGTGTGACTCAACAGTATTGTCTTGGATAAAATTAGAAAAACCTTAAGGAACTTTTGTGTGGAACAGTGTTCAAGAAATTCAAAGATTATCTAGAATTGAACAGAAGTGATATGTTAATGGAAATATTAATCCAACTGATCTGGTATCAAGAGGATGCAAACCAAAGTAGCTGATAGAAAAAAGATGGTACGAGGGTCCAAAATGGCTGAAACAACCCTCTGAAGTAACAAGAAACAATAAAGAAGTATTTCAAGAAAAGAGAAGAAAAAGTATCACTATGACAACATTGGAAAACAAGTCTAACAAACAAGAGTGGTACCTTGAATATTTTTCAAGTTTCTAAATACCTTTTTGTAAGATAGGCTGAATCTTGAGATTTCTATACAATTGCTGACAGAAGAAATTGAATAGAAAGAATTAAAAACTGACTGCAAAAGCAGAGAACATTGTGATGAAGCTCATACAAAGGAGAAAGATTTAGCACTCCCTGTGTTTTCACTAATGAGACTGAAAACAAAAATAATTTCACATCGAGATGATTATGCTTTCCCCTTTTCAATCGTCCTTCCTGCAAAACATGTATTAGTTAAGGTTCTCATTAGTTAGAAACACAAAAAATTGTGTCTGTCTCTCTTGAAAACAATGATGTGACTGGCAACAATACTGTGTCCTTTTGATGTTTATTACCTGCAGTTCTGTCAGTATCCACCCTAGAACAGTCTCGACTAGAAATAGACCACATTTTAGCTGATGTGTCTTCCCAGTAAGCGATTCACCTGCAATATCTGCACCCAGCAGATTCTGTATGGGCTCTTGGCTGAGAAAAGGGCTATTTATGTCACCTGCATATTGTACGTTGTTATTTTAGCCACTGTCATTTACTGCATGGAGAGCCACCTTCAGTTTGTCGTTGCGTCCTGACCTTGACAGTGAGACACATTTTAACCAAATGCAAATTTTTAGCTCCAGTGCATCTTCATTGAGTTTGCTGCATGGCATGCACGCCATTTTGGCAGACAACCTGGTGCTGTAGAACGTGTTTTATCTTTTTCTGGACAGTGCCCTACGATTGGACGTATATAGTTTTAATTGCATTCTACAGCTTTGACACCATTTAGTTTTATTTCTTTTAACTAGCTTAGGTGTTTTATATTTTATTTTCAGATTGTTATCTCCCAAATTTTAATCCTCATTTTATTGTCTGTGTTTTATAGTATGAACTTTTAGCTCTAAGTTTTAATTTATGCTTTTTTCTTTATTTCCTAGGGCACTAATAATCTTGTAGGGTGGGTGCCCTAAAACCTTACTTCTCTCTCTCTTGAACATTCTGTCACAACCTGAATGAGATATGGAATTTATCTTCCTTCCAAATATCCTCATCCTCAATATTTTACAAAATTGATTCAAAATATATAAAACTATCAATAATTTCATGAGAAAATTTCTTTTAGGTAATTCTGTTTTTATTTTCTCTACACATACTTTGTAGATAGTGTATAGAAATGGTATTGCACTCCACCCAAAAATTTGATACCAAGAATTCACTGGAAATATATGTTTTAGGCTCCCCTGTATCCAAAAAAAGCATTTTCACAAAAAGGTCCGTGTGTGTGTGTGTGTGTGTGTGTGTGTGTGTGTGTGTGTGTGTGTGTGTGTGTGTGTGTGTGTCTGTGAACAAAATAACTCAAAAACGAAAAGTCGGTAAAATACCAAACATGGTATTTAAGTTTAGTATCGTCCAGCGATGCAACACCAAGATTTTGAGAAAAATCCCCCCACCTCAAACTACCTTTTACATGGAACTTTTTTCGAAAATTTTTATTTTCTCAAAAATGACACTAACAATTTTGATTAAAATATCATATATTAAAGATATTTACCTGACAAATAATATATCTAGAATTTTCTGGGAATAGCCTCTGAAGATTACTTTATTCTGGATGAATTTTACGGAATTTTGCATAGCTGCTAAACCGTATGAGATAGACAAAAACCTCCCACACAAAAAATGTAGAGCACATTAAAACACACAATTTATGTTACATAAATGTTTATTGTGGAGTTGATCATTTTTAAGATACTGTTGGTTTTTCATTTCAGCTTTGAAAACGTATGTTTTTCTCATACAGGAATCTGTCAACTCCTGTCCATACAAACAAAGGAAGCTCAGTCACATAGCAACCAGCTTTTGACCATCACATTAACCTATGGTACTCCCTTATTTCGCTTCTACTTACAAGGAAGCTAGTAATAAGACTATTTCTGCTAATTTTTTCTCGATTTAGCATGAAGTAAATAGCAGCATAAGCTTTCTAAACAATAATTTGTTGCAGAGATGTAGAGAAAGTCATGTGAGTGTAATACATCAGAATTTTGGAACTTGTATTTCTCTCTTAAGCAATGGTTTCATTTACTATACTTTGTGGAGGAGTAAAAGATATACTGGGATTCCATAAACTTATTGCTTTTGCCCAATAATCCAAAAATTTATATTTGTAATATCAGCTGATTCTTCCTCTGCCACCATTTCATCTACATTGCAATCATCTTCCACTATCTACTGAAATATTATTCCATCTAAATTACAGATATCATCATACCTTTCTTGTAGAATATCTATTTGTACCTGCGTTTCTGCTACATCTAATTTGGTTGTACTGTCGTTTTACAGTTCTTTGTTTTGCAAGGTTTTGCATTTTCTATTTATGGAACGTATGTCCTGTTGCATTCGCCAGAAAATTTTAGGTTCATATATTATTATATTAAATCACAGAAAACTGTCGTTTATTTAGGAAAAATGTCAGGTCTTCTTCTACAATCATTATTATGTACACAAAAGCACTTCTTCAACAACCTTTTCATACCAAATTCTTTCGAAGCAAAGACATACGGGCAACACAACAACCTGTTTCAAGGCTAATTATGATTGAACTTTATATCTGCAGATCTGGAGGAACTGTAGGTTAAACAGGATTAAGGACTAAAACAGAGTTGTTTTAAGTTACAAACATTTAAATGAATTTATATGAAGTAGTGACAGCTCAAATGGACACCTTAAAAGTTATGCAGTAAAAATTCCATTGTGTTAAAACATTCAGTGATTAGCTATTTAATGAGCCATGGCACATGATTAAATGTTTGACAATTACAAATACTGTTAAAGTTCACTTTTTGTTATATTTTAATTTGCAACAAAGAAAATTAAGTATCACTGTTTTGAATTTCCTTTGGATTGCTGCTCCTCCTAACTTCAGGTAGTTGGCCACACTTCCGTATATATATATTTATACTTATCATATCAATGGAATATCCATACCATTGTTGCAAATCCAGTGGAAATGGAAATGGTGTTTTATGAAATGGCATGTATAGAACTCTCCATATTTTTACCAGTTTTCCAAATGTTGTCTAGTGTTTTTATGTATATATATATATATAGTATTTAATGCCCATTCTTACTACACAGCACTATAGGTGGCAAATAACAAGCAAGAGCAAATAACAAACAATATAAAATAGACTTTGCTAATGTTAAAAAAGATTATGTCTTCACATATAGAGTAAAACCTGAATGTTACTTGAGCATCTAGGGTCATGTCACAACTCTAATTTTATTGTAAGGTAAACATTATTTTCTTGGTTAGCAGCTTTTTGTGTTTAAGGGTTACAGTGAACCTTACCAGTTGACTAGTAGATAACAGCTATCATATTGGCTATTCTTAAATTTGAAGAATGGATAACCATTATCACTATAATACTAGACAGTTCATATTTTAATTGCTCTTTGTCTTCTTTGTTGCAGGAACTGGAAACTTCTTCCTTACAAAGTTTGTTATTCTGTATGCATGCCTTCCTGACAGCAAAAGTAGCTTCAGTAGATCCAGCATTTCTTAGCTCGAAAACTCCATAAAACCATCACAAAATAAAAAATGGAGTGAGTAAAGTTAAAATCAAAGAACAATACCATCATTTGATGTTGAAATAGAATATGGCTTACTGCACAGTGAATGATTTTGTGTGGAAGTTGTGAAACTGTACAGAATACTTCTAGTTTGTAGGTATTAATAACAAGAAATTACTTTGCAAGGTATGTTGCTGATGAAAACATTTTTTATGAACTTGTGAATTTGCTAATTTACATAAGTAGCAATGTACTTCAGAAAATTTGTTTTACATATGCCCTGAAAGTATTATACATAAAATTAAGACTTACACTGTTTGTACAAATATTTCTTTTATATGCCACAGTAAATTACCTTAAATGTTAATTGCTTGTTTCATGAATAGTCTTGCAATATATGAATCCAAAGTTAAGTTAAAACCCATAAGCAATAGTACAAGTAGGCATGCCTGTAATATACTTGTATATTTACATATATGATCCATTCTCTTGCACAATAATGCATAATTAAGTGTCTGGAATACCTTTCAGAGTGTTTCCATTAAATTTGTGAAACTACAGAAAAGCACTTCTAAAGTTTAAATTACTGATGTATAAAAGAATATGATAAACAATGATATATGATTGTTATGTAATATGATAATATGTAGGTTGTTATTTCCGATGTGAATACCTTGTGATACAGTGTGTTAAAATGTGACATGTTGTAGAACAATCTCTTGTATATTTTTCTCCTGGGAATTTATGGAGATGTATTTTGATTTCTAAAACCCTCATCGCTGGTGCCCAATATGTTTAAAACAGTCTCCCAGGAGCTGCTGTGTTTAAACTATAAACTGGTGTTTGGCATATCATAGTTTTCCAAAAATGTCAGCTATTTTAGAAATTTAGAGAGAAGCACCTATGGATAATTTTAATTATAAGGGAAAGCTTATTATTTTAATACCTATTGGCATCTATGTAAAATTTTCAAGTATTTTTTGTGCTGCTGATTTCTCTAGCTATTTATTATTATATTTCTAAAGGGGACATTCTGATATTAAGTGAAATTTTCGTTTTTCCCTGCATAGCCACACTTGATGCAGTTTTTAGAACATGTTACACTTACAATTTGAGTATAACTGTGAAGAATTTATGATCAGGTTCATTAATTTTCATAATAGAAATTAGAAATTTTCAGGTCAAATATATGAATGGGATATACTTTTTCCAGAAAATGTAACATGTATCATTGGAGATCGCTATCCTCATCATGGTCTCGGGATTACATAGCTAGCCTCTGGTTCCCAAAGTTATGAATTCAAACCTGATAGTAGTAATGGAATTTTTTTGGGTATAAAAATCTGTAGCACAGCTTCTTGTGGAGGGAACTAAAGCTGCCACTCCCATGTCATAGATTTACAGCATGTAAAAGAACTGCAAAACGGTTAATGAGGCTTCTGAGCAAAATTATATAGTCTTTCATGTCCAATATAGAATAGGACACTAAGCATCACAACAGTTAAAGAGCATGCATAAATAAAATTCAGTTTCAATTTTCAATTTTGGGAATCTCTGTGGTCATAAACAATGTACCTAGTTATGAATTTTGGGAAATATATGATATAAGTCATGGAATCACGGATTTTGAAACTTTGGTAAGGAAGCTTTTCAACAAGTAAAAATTAATTTAAATATATCATTTAATATCACTTAAAAATTTACTATGCAGAGTTTTCTTTTGTGTGTTTTAGCTTATTTCATAACAAATTTCATTTTGAACCATTAATACTTAATTGGAAAATTATGCTCTGTTAAATGTTATTTTTAGTTCAGAGAAAATTAAATTAAAGTTTGTAATATATAAAAATATTTTCGAACATCTTAATTCATTCATATTAATTAATTTAAACAAACAAAAGAAAGCATTAAAACATAATGGGAATGCACAACAGTATTACACTCAAACTTTACTATGAAATAAGTAACTTACTTTGGATATGTTTCAATGGCTGTTGTTATCTTCAATGGAGATTTACAGTGGAAGATGGTGGCAACAGTTGCCAAAACATGTCCGAAATAAGTTACTTTTTCATAGTGAAGTTTGAGCATAGTACTGCTATTTTTACCCATAAAAGAAAGCATTTCTGTTTTAGTATATTCAAGCTTAGTATATTAGAATTTCCAAAATAAAATTTGATAAGAAGTTCAAATATCACATATTTGACATTTATATATCTCAATATACTATTAAGTGCAAGTTATTCATTACTGGTTAGAATTACAAAGTTTTATTCACAGTATTGTTATTTAAGATTTATTTCTCTGTTATGAAAAGTGGTATCATCTCTGTATCATAAAGCATGGATGGTATCGCTGGTGCTAAATGGTCCCCGGTATGTGGTAGTTGGATTATCAGCTAGAAAATTAAATAGTTTCCTCTCATCTGTTTATAGGAAACAATGTAGGTATTTTAAGTCTGGCAGTTGTTACATTTGTCATTGTCTCTGCAAATATCATCTCATATCAATAGCTTATAACTTATGGATGTATTAATTTGCATACACTGTATTGCAAATTCTCTAATGCTATTTTGCATTGTTTTACAAACTAAGAGAGCTAGAAAGAGGATGCTAATGAGAAACCAGAAACTAGAAGCAAAATAGGTTACCATGTTATTTTCTCTGGCATATGCAATTTAATATACTTCACTTTTTTGGTTCAGTGAATATGAGCAAGCCAGACTAACATTCTAGCTCAAAAACCAACTACTGTGGAATATGTGGTGCATTGAACCATAATAAAACCCTAGAGGTTTCAGGATTTAATTTTATCATAAATTGTAATTTTGTACTAACTATATGTACAGCAAAGGTTCAAGAGAAGAACCAATTGGAAATTGGTTGTTTATATTTAACAAGGTACATCAGTCACTTAATATCTTGTAACCTCCATAGTCCTTGAAATAATCAGTAATAGTATATACCTTATTCTTTTACAATGCAATCAGAAAATTAAGCACAAAACTTTAAAAATATAAGCTGGACTTTGGTTTTTTGATCGCTTTTCACTTTTCGCTTTTTCAAAATTTTGTGTACTAATTGGCAGTAATGGTATTTCTATCATCTAGTATTATAATGACAATATGGTTTGTTTTAGAAAAAAATATTTACAACCGTCCTCTAACCAATACTGCCAGTTCATCAGATTTTGCAAGCTTAGGTTCTGTTCAAAAGATATTGAGCCTATTAACTTTTCTTTTCAGAATCATTAAAATAAATCCAAGACTCACCTCAGAAATGACATAACAAACCAAATTGAAATGCTTCCCTAGCATTTTTCCTCAGTTTTTCTGCACCAATCTATGCATTGATTGGGAGCCAGTTTATTTGAAATTTATTGATAAACAAAGTTTTCTTCATATCCAACGACGATGTAAAATGTTTGGATTTGATTCATACCAATGCCCAATGCTGTGAAATAAATTAATAAGATGTATGTCGATGTTCTTGAGGCATTGCTGAACAGCAGCTAGTTTTTCATTAGTAAAAGCAGTTCTTAGGCATCCTTCGTGAAATTCCATTGCCAACTGTATGTCAAAGCTGATCTTCACATTGTTTAGCCATTAATGATGACTTAAGATCATACAAATTCATAGGTACTGTTCTCTAGTCAAATCTTTTTTGACTCAACGCCAAATCTTTAACTGATGATTTTTAGAGTAAATCAAACTACACAGCAATCAAAGTAGCTGTCAGATATAAACAAATTTCATTTGTTTTAGAAACAACACAAAATTAATCACTGTCCCCCGTGTATTATATGGCATTTGAAATCCTCAGCATCCTTGCAGGAGATAGGGGGTTTACTGTACCTTTTGTGTCTTAATACTGTTAGAACTATCCTTTCTTCAGGCAGCAATTTTTTGTTGTTCTTTTTTTGTAGTTTTAATCTGGATATAATAAAATTACCTAAATAAATTCTTTTGCCAAGTGGGAGACCAGGGTTCGATTTCCAGTACCAGTGTGGGGATTTTTGCCGTGCTGGGAGACATGGACTGGGGTGCAATCAGCCTCGTTAGGTCCATGGGCAGCCAATTGTGGAGCTACTTGATGGAGAAGTATTGGCTCCAGGTCGTGAGGACACAAATTAACCAGCCTGGAGAGGGCAGATTCAAGGTGATGATCATGTCTCACCCTCCAATACTGCACCCCATCCATGACTTCTGTCATGGACCAAGAAGGGGAATGCCACAGCCAGGCGGTAGGCCAAGGTTCCTTGTGAGCCGTCATGCCATATAGCTATTAAGTAAATGATTTTAGTAAAATATATTACATACAGAAACCACCACCACCACCATCAATAATAATAATGATAATAATAATAATGATGATAATAATAATATTAATAATAATAGTAACAATAATAACGATGATAATAATAATAATAATAATAATAATAATAATAACAATGATAATAATAACAACAACAACAATAATAATAATAATAATAATAATAATAATAATAATAATAATAATTTAATACTCATTTACTAGAACTTTGAACTATAAAAAGAATAAAAAATAACCACCTCCTCCATCTATTTTTGTAATTGATAACTTCTGATTTTGTGTCCATCAGGCAAACTAAGAATCCCTATCATCAGTGATAAACGTCATTAGACTGATTTTACTGAACACATATTCAAAACTGTCTCTAGGTTGACAGGAGACAAGACCTGGGATGTTTGTTGTCACAGCTTCCTGCAAATAAATCCATTGTAACATGTCAGTCAGTGAGTCAGTCATGTTGACTACTGCCTGAGAAGACAGGCTATACTACATTGTCAACAAAATTAAGCTTTATTGCAAGCAACCCATTTTATGCTGTAATGAAGGGCTGGAATGCAAACAGCCAAAATATTAGCAATAATATTAGTTATTAATACATTTAACAAGAATTCTTCCTTAACAAATTTACTGCACTTCTCAGCTAGCCTCAGAATATGTTGCTGTTTATTTAATTCTTGTCATATACTCTCATTTTTCTCTAATTTTGTTTTGTATCATGTTTATCTTTATATAGCCATTAACTACTGTATCTCATTTCAGCTGAATGAATATTACTTTTATCCTTATAATTTAGTTCATAGCATAACTAACAGCAGAGCTATTAGGTACCTATTTATAACATTTTATGTTGTATGTTTCAGGTTTTATTTTGAGAAATTCTGCTTATTATTTTGCATATGAACTGAAATTTGTTTAATTACTTTCAATATCTCTATCTCTATCATAACTGATATTGAAATTAAGATAATTTTCCAATATGTAGGTTTCTATTGATATTTTTAGCATACAGATATGTATTAATCTTGATGGACAAGCACTTCTTCTGTTTTTGCTCTTATTACCTATTTATATAATTATACAGCCTTTCTGAGAAAGCGACAAGTGGAATACAGCCTTTCTGAGATTACAAATAAGGTTCACAGCTAAACTTGCTACAGGGAATGAGAATGCTCCTCCCAAAACACAGAATTTAAATGTAACATGTTTTAATGTGATTAGCTTACAAGTCTGGCTTTCTCATACAATACATAGCTTAAATATTCACAATTTTGCACATAATCAAGGTACTAATACCTTGGATTTAAACAGAGAATTAGTTTCCCCATTTCACTGTTAACACAATACCATTTCACCTTAAACAGTCTAATGCATTCTATAATGATAATAATGATCATGATGATGACGACAACGATGGTGATGATAATAATGAGAAAAATGGTATTGTTAAAACATGTCGTGATATGACTATCTTACTCTAAGTTAAAACAAATAAAATAAGTAAAATAACAAAAAAATGATAAAGTAATTATTTAAAATATATTTGCCCAAATTCCCTCATAACAATAACAAAATTTAATACTAAAAGTATCAATAATAATTGAGGATAAAACCTCGCAAGATTAAAATTGTATTAAAGACAAAATAGAGTGTGCCTGTGGCTCCCCATGCAAATTACAAATTAGTTAAGGTACATGATATTTAAAGGCTTACATAAAACAGGAAAAATCTAACATGGCTATCAAAATAGCTCCCTCTGTAATAAAGTTTGATAATGCATCAATAAAGTATTCACTGTAAAAGATTTGGTCAAAAGCACTGCCAAAAAGTAACTCCCTTTGAGAAGCCAGCATCAGCTTGCTAAAGCCAAACTTTACAAAGCTTCTTACCTGACAAAACAAACAAAATGATAAAATGAGTACATGCGATTAGCACAGACATAACTTTTCAATTAACCTCAATCTTTATATTGAAATTTATATTCTCTTCACCAATTCTTATTATTAGTATATCTACTGCTTTTGGCAATAATACAGAAAGTAACAATACATCAATGTGTAATAGATTGCAGTACAAGCAACTGTGCTGTTCATAAAGGTCCATTAGTTCATAATGTATATTTAAAGTATGGCATATTAAAATTAATATCCAATCTCTCTCTCTCTCTCTCTCTCTCTCTCTCTCTCTCTCTCTGTCTCTCTCTCTCTCTCTCTCTCTCTCTCATATTTCATCATATTTAAAGTAATATTAATCCCAATCAAATAAAAGCAACACTAATCATATAAAATTAGTGCCCTACCTTCCAGATAGGTTCTTATCAGAATATTTATAACTTTAGTTATATTCTCCAGAAGCTAAGTGCTAAAACAGAAAAAAAAATTATAAACAATTTCATTGATCGTTATATTTTGTATCTTCATTCTTATATGGTGCATCTATATATTATACTCAATCTGTACTGTTTTGATAAATTAGCAGGCTTTGGAATTTTATTTTGAAGAAAGACAATTAAAAGATTTGGAAACTTCTTACTTTAGGTAAGCTCTGTTCAGATTAATTAGGTACTTGGTCAACATGTAGTTCCATTTTCATGTAACAGAGAGTCCAAAAAGTGAAGAATGGAGTTCAAGAGAAGATATTTGTATTCAAGGAAACAAAATGCAAACATGTCATACATACAATACTTAACAAGCTGCCTCAGCAAAACATAATCTTGTTTGAAATGGAATGTGAAATGTCTTTCTAACTATTTAAATGACCCCCAGTATTTCAGTATTGTTAATGTTGCTCTGCAGATCTTTTATTTATATCTTTTTACAAGCACAATTGGCTTGCCTTGTACAAAGTCAAAGCTATGTTTCAAATTCTTGTGTAAAAGAAGCACAATGTGCAACTAGGAAAATGGGAATTGCATGCTGTATAATCCACATCAGTTTTGTTAATAAAGAAAGATCCTTTAAATATAATACCTCTAGAGCTCCAAGCACAATATTGATTGTAAACTTTTATCATGCTTCTTTCTCATAGACTGATTAAACAATTTGGTAAGGATTTAAAGTGAATTTTTTAATTATTTATTAACATACCATGTACCTACTCTCCAGTTTTTGCACTCAAGTTGTTATATAGGTACTTTGAGTGTATGTAACATTTGGTACCTATTATAATTAAAAACCCCATCCATTAGAAATGATTCAGAAATGTTGAATCTTCATGAAATTTTTTTTAAATGATATATCTACATAATGACTAGATAAAGATTAAAAATTTGCAGTACATATTTATATGAGGAAATGTATTACACATAGTAAGTGTT
Source organism: Hymenopus coronatus (assembly GCA_030762935.1). NCBI lineage: Eukaryota > Metazoa > Arthropoda > Insecta > Mantodea > Hymenopodidae > Hymenopus > Hymenopus coronatus. The sequence goes on along the minus strand of CM060891.1, from coordinate 98,167,048 downwards.
TAGCTAAAGGTAAACAACAGACTGCCAGCAAGAATTTTTTTCCCCATTTAGTTTATTTTGTTTTGGCAAAATATGAGCAAGTATTTTCATGATTTGTTTATTGTTACTCCCTATTTTCTCATAAAGCCTGAGGTTGGGATAAACTCAAGGCATACTTCAATGAAATGAATGTGAGTATATTTTTTGAATTTTGCTCCTTACCTGTTAATGAAATTATTTATGGCAGCACATATCGCCTTGTATACTTATGAGAAATTATAATTAATACCCAAAATGAAATTTAATAAATGTCAGCAACAACTGCAAATTAGTAATTAAAAAACAACATAAGTGCAGTAGGTAAAGCATATGAGGTTAACTGAAAATTGTCAGTAATTATATAAAAGATGCAAATTTGTTCTTTAGCCTGATGATGTATTTTTGTTATTTAAAGTGTATTTCAAATTTTCCAATATTTCCATGTTTCCTGATTGCATTATAAGATCTATGAGAATAATTTGAGGTTGGATGTTTGGAATTTACATTTTCATTTTTATGTGAATTTAGCCCAATCAACCAAAATAGCATTTCAAAGTTGTTGTTAAAATACATAAAAGTAACTTTGGAAGCAAATTAATTGAAATAGTTATATATTTGAAATTTATCCATCTTAATTAACCTTCTTGTTTAAAACCATGCTGCTTTCTACAATGGTATATTGCAGTAGGTTTCTCTGTGATTTTGTAGTTAAGTTTTGTCATTATCATCAAAGAATATTTTATGATTGTCATCATATCATTGAACAGTGTTTTTTCCTTCTTTTCTATCTTTACTTCTCTTTTAAGAGAAAGAAACATGAGGTTGTTTAACTCCTTACACTAAATTATGTTCTTGCATACAGAGTGCTCTTTATTGAAGGAGGTGTGTAACACAACTTTTACTTTATTTCCTATTGATGTGTACCTTTTGTTTTATATGAATAAGCTGCAGTAACATATTTAGCTTCAAACCATGTTACTTGTTTCTCTTTAGGTCACAGGCAAATGCAATAGAGAATTTATATTTGTTGAGATGTGCTAAGGAAAGTGATTTGGCTAGAGATAGAATTACTTAATAGTAATATGAATGCACTCCTCAAAATAAGATGTTATTGGATATTACAATGTTAGGGAATGATCTCCACCTCTCAGCTTCCTTGCATATCAATTCCATTTTCTTCCAGAAAAGTTCTTTGTAATAGATTGTTTAATACTTACAGTAGATAATCAAGTTGATTACTGATTCTTTAATTGATGGTTTAAACCAATATCTCCTGTATACTTCAGCCTATAATCATTGGGTTTTGAATGAGAACTTCTGTTAATGTGTCTTAAATGTGTGAAAAGAAATCATGGCATTGTGCATAATATGCATAGCTTCTCTAGTGGTAAGAATGAAAGTAAAACAGTTCTTTATTGGTTTTTACATTAGGTACTGTAATCATATCCTTACAATGGTCTGTGCTGATGAAGCACAAAGAGACAAAATTCACGAACATCCATTAATGTGTTTAATTTTATTTCTGTCTTTATATTTTAACCTCAATTGGTGTATGCATGGGTGTGCTTGGCTAATAAATATTGGGAGGGTCCTGTGATTTCCTAAAGTCAAATACCTAAAGGGAATTTCTTTTATTACTCTATTTATTTAATGTTCTTTTAACTGCTTGATCATATCTTGACAGTTGTTCTTGTGATATTTATGAGGTGGTCATCATGGTCTTTTTCCCCGAATAATGCCACTTTTTACCTTGCACCTAGCTGATATTGTCTGGCTGCTTTTACACCATCTGTATTTGCTTGGTGTACAGTTAACCTTAAAGGTCTCTTAGATGGCAGCATAATCATAATGAACATCTATTTTTCAGGTTGATGCTTTTTTGGCTGAAGGTGGATCTTTCTGTCATGTTATTAAATATCTAATTCAGTATTTATTTACCTCGGCAACCAAGGGAACCCATGAAAAAACCTCAGCCAGATTGATCAAAACTTGAGATTTGAACCCAAAGGATCCAGGACCCTCTATTTGTATACCACAGGCATTATCAATTGAGCTATTCTGCTCAGAATGGGAAAAATTTGTTCTTACTTTACATTTAATTTTCCTTATTCATAAACTTATGCTTTAATAAATAGTTATAAAATTACACATATTGTTACCACAAGAAAGGAGAAAAAAAGAAGAAAAAAGTTATATATCACAATTAGATCAAAAATAAATACCCATATCCTATTATAGGCCAAGTTTGACAAGAAGAAAATGATTTGCAAATTGGATTGATCCACTAATAATATCTAATTCTTTATATCTATTCTTGGTGTTTAATATTATTAAATGAGATAGGTTACATAAATGTGCAGTTTTTATGTCTTCAGTGTTTTACTGGAAGTACCCATCACTGCAAAAAATGAAACATAATTATTTGGTCTTCACATCATGAAATCTTGATTGTAAGTTATGTTTAGTGAATCTTGTGTAGAGATGCTTGTAACCTCACTGCAGGTAAAGTTAAAGCTTGTCTACAAGGTGGCTGATCATTGGGCAGAAGATAGATTTAAAGTCAGCCTTTACAGCTTTATTATTTTTTCAGTGGTTAGGGAGTTTATGGAAGAGAAAGCTGAAGCATGGGTGGTTTTGTTTTCAATTTATTTTCAATATAAAAATTGCAACTGAATCTGTGATGTGACAGTTGCCTCTTGTCAGTGTAGTCAACATTTTTATCATAAAGTGTGCCTTTTTCACAGAATCATAGAATTCAAAGTAATTTGAAACTCTAAATGGCAGAAACTTCAAGACAACAATTGGGAAACCAAACCTCCCAACTATTCCATTCAGGCACGCCCATGTGAAACCCAAGCTTAAATTTTCTGTAAACTGTATGTAACAAACCTAAATTTATAAGTCATCCAGCTTAACATATAACATTTGATAAACAATAAGATAATTAGTTTAAAAAAATAAATAAGGCAGACATTAGAAATTTATGAAGTGGTTTTCAATCTACTTGCATATATTCATTGTACTCATGCAGAGTTGTAATAGCTCAAGAAGGGCTTTGCACCTTTGAAATTCTTGGGCAAGAACAGTTTATGGAGAATGTTCTATATTCTATTCAGGAATTACATGAAGAAGAAGAAAAAGAAGAAGAAGAAGAAGAAGAAGAGTTGAAATTTGATATTTTTCCTCAGCACCATTCATTGTAAAACTATTACATACAGGAAGAGGAAAGATATTTATTATTAAAATATGTTTTATTTTCAATATTTTCACAATTAAGCCACTTTGATATGGCAAACTTTCTTACTTTCTATTATTTGATTAAATCGGTAGTTATAGATTAACCATCTAAGAGCAGCTGTGACATCAGTCCTTTCCTGTGACATTCATTTGGTTTATGAACTTGGTGACAATGCTACCAAAAATACAATGATTTTGATTCATGCAGGTTTCTGTTGTGAATAGTGGATCCATGTACTTTTACTTTATATAAAATGATAACTAGAAATGTTCCTATGGAAAAAGCAGAAAGAGAGAGGAAAATTAGTTTTATCTGTACATATTATATTTTAAGGGTCAGTGTAGTTATTAAGTTGCATAGTTTAATGATCTGTTGATCCTTACCTACTTAAGAATGCAATGCCTCACAGAACATATCTATTGCTTTATGCATATACTAAGGAAATACTATATTTTAGAACCTAAAAACTACAGACTAATTTTAAGTTGAATATCATGAAATATATGAAGTTCTAGATGTCATAAGTACATACGCAACAGCAAAAATGGAGATAATTGAGTGAAGTGGCAGTAACTAAAAATATGAAAAGTCTTGTACAATTTTGTTGCAAAAACTGATATGGAGTATTCTTTGTCATTTTGCGTAAATTAATTCAAAGCATTTGTTAGGAGCTGATACCAAGTAGTAGTTTACTGTATTACAAAATTATGTTTATTAAAGATATAAAATTGAGTATGTAAAACTATGTTTATAAATGGTATGTAAATATATCTTTATATATGCTTTTCATTGAACCTGTGATGGAATCTTGTAAATATTGTGCAAAACTGAAAGTTTGTAATGTATTGTTATCATTATGTTATTCCTATTTATTTTATTTCTGAGTACAAAACATGAAAAATAGTATATGAAAATAATATAGTTGTTCTCATAGTTTATCATAACAAACAAAAATATCCTATTTTAACAGTCCATATTGACTTGCATTCATAAAACTTGTTTTATTTATTTATTATTACTTTCTCTATTTTTATTGTTTCATTTGTATAGCTCCCAGTAAAATACTAAGTTCAAATTGGGGTTTTTGGTTGTGACACTACAGATGGTTTTACTTGCTAAATATAATTCATTCTCACACTCATACTTCCAGACTCTGCAGATAGTGGCCCAATATCAGGATCATTTAATAAATAATAATTGTCAGAAATGTGTTTACTTAGGAAATAAATAAAATGTATATGTGTATGTCAGCATCAACAAAATTTCATCTTATCTCATATCTTTGTTCATGAAACAATTTGATATCTTCTGTCCATGGAATTTTCATGTAACATTTTGGAAACTAAAGCAGGTCCGAATAATGTGCGGTGACTATCAGATATCCAAAGCAATAAATACTATAGTTTTCAGTTCAGAAGGAACAGGTTTGCCTTGATGGAAATCACAATTGATAGTAGTATAAATCAAAGGAATCAATACTAAAGATAAAAGCACACTGATTATAGCTTTAACTAAAGGAATAAATATTCAAGATAAAAACCATAATTGCTATTGGTTTAAATTGAAAGAGAAGTTATTGAAATATACCTACATTTAATAAAGTTACATTAAATAAAATTTAATAGAAAACCAGTTTCTGAACTTAAATTCATCTTTGACACTTTGGTATGTCATTCCTTTAATATCGTGGCAGTTGAAACTCCATCCTAAAGATAAATAAATTGAGCTTTATTTATGAAAGCTCTTTAACTGCAGTGGTTCACAGCATGCCATTCTATATTGGGCATGAAATATCACTTAATTTTCTCAGAGGCCTCTTTATCATGTTTGAGGTTCATTTATATGCCCTATATGTATGACACAGGACCAAAGGGCTATAGTTCCCTTACTAAGGATTTTTATGCCCCAAAAAAATCCATCACCCTCCTCTTGGTTTGAACTAGTGACTTTGGGAACCAGAGGCTTGCATGTTACCTCTAGATCACAGAGGATGACGAAAATTCCATCCTTCTCTCCTGGAAGCAAATTCAGTCATTTTCTCTTCCTTTTGAGGTGTTCCTTTTTCTGAGTTCTTTTAGTAAGGAAGCTTCAGTTGAAATAACTCCAAAATTCAAAAGTCCCTCTCTTCTTCAGCAGAGTTCTGAGAGCAATTTTTGATTCTCCTCAGAGCTGAAAATTATTTTTCTACTGAAAATGTACTCAAAGGATGACACTAACATATTAAACTCTGAAAACTTTGTTTTGACATTGAAATAGTGGTTAGTAATTTCACAATTTCACTCATAGATGCGTAGGCTTCCATGTCCTGTGTCTTGATGTGTATTCTTATTCTCCGGAGAAGGTGTCAGCTTGTGTGGGGTTTCTAATGTATTGTTCATCTCGTCGTGAGCTTTTCTGGGCTGTTGTGGGCTCATAAGATAACGTAATCTTCTCTGGAAGCTAAGAATATGCATCAAGTTCACTCATGGTTTTATTTCAAAAGTCTTCTTTACTGTATATTACAGTTAGGTCTTTTCTGATATTTTAATGGCATCAAGTAACTTTCCATGTGCATATATGAGACTTTGAAAGCTGTTTTTTCGGCACTAATTCATAGTTTTAGTGTGACAAATCTTTTAAAATGTCAATTTATAATAGTCTTAAAAACTTACATTCAAATAGTTATCATTGTTATTGAAAGCTTCAGAATAGAGGGATTTATATTCAATATTTTTCCTCTTAAAAGACTATTCTGCTTAAGACATGGTTTCTTGAAAAATTTGTTCATAGTCATCAAGTAATGAGGCTGTGGAGCAATGAGTTTTAATGATTTTCTTTTGGAACTACAAGATGTTGCTGGTTTCGAAGGATGTTGTACAACACATTGGATAAAATGAATATTTTGGTAAATGTGTTTCAGAGAAAAACAGATTTGAAATCTTCAAAAGGCCATTAACTGGTGATAAAATACCTAGACACAATTTATTGAATGTATTTTAGTATAATACTAAACACATCACAAAGCTTAGTTATCTTCTTGCACACAATATTACCAATCTTCACAAATAATCTATCATGTTGAACAAAGAACACATCTTCTATAGCTGATATGCAATTATTTTTGTGTTGAATATCTAATTGATTTGTAAGGTACTTAAAAATTTGAGATTTTGAATTGTCTCCCACAGTCACATTAGGAACAGCACATCTGCATTATAATAGAATTCTCCTTTAACGTTTTGATCTGTTGAGAGGAGTGGTCAAGAAGATAAGAATGCCCATACAACGGAGTTAATGAACCCGTCATGTGAAGATAAATATGCAAAAAAGAGCTTCTATGATGAGATATGTGCCAATTATGTTTATATTGCCCCCATATCTTACTTTTTTGGTAAGGAGTAAATGGCAGAGCAGGCCACTCCAATCTATATCATTATGTACACAAACTGGGATGATTATTACTGTAGTTTCATTCAATATAACCAGAACCTTCTGGGACATGTTTTGTAGACGTCTTCATTTTCAACCTGACTTCACTTCCATGTTTCCTCCTCTGACTGGTAGATGGTGTTTTCCTGGCTGGAAGCACTGTACAATGAGATCACTTTTATCCCAGATTTTGAAGTTTAATAGGTTGTGTTCATTTATAGAAGTATATAATTTTTTGCAAATGAAGAGTTCTACTGGTTTCCTTAGGGCTTTTAATCGTTTGGGTTTCTCTTTTAACTGATAATTTGTTGACCAAAAGTGCTCTGCCAATGCTAATTTCTTGGTTTCTTTGTACCTTATGATTCTCATTTGTTCTTTGAACCTTGTGAATATGCTCCTCTTTGTCTTCCCTATGTATAATTTATTGCAGTCTTGGCAGCCAATTTCATAAATCCCTGCATTTTTTTCAGTTGGAATTGCATCTTTTATATTGGTCCTGAGAATATTTTTTAAGCAATGTTTATTTACTTGAGCTAAGGTTTCACCTTCATTTTCACAAAATGTTGAAAGGCCCATGGGCAGAACATGATATTTTTTAATTTTTTGGTGTTTTTATATTGCTTAATGTAGTGATTTCCTTAATTTCTTTCTTGGTTTGAATTTTTTTATCTTCTTGCCTACTACTAGGTCAGCTGATAAGTCCCGGGCCTCACACAGATATGTCATCACTAGGCCAGTTAGACAATAGCATCATATAATTTAACTCTGACTAGCTTGTATCTATAGTTACAGGTCAATAGCTTGATTAGTTTTCGAATGACAGCATTTTAAACAAGACAACTTTAGAGTTTTCACGGAAATGGAGGATTTTGAAAAACAAGCAGTGATTAAATACTCCCATTTGAAAGGCTTAATGCCTAAAGAAATCAAGGAGGAAATAGACAGCATTGAAAGACTCTGCCCCTTCATATTGAATGATTAAAAAGGTGGATTGCAGAGTTTAAAATGAGATGTACGAGCACTAGTGATGAGCCTCACTCTGGATGCCCTGTAGAAGTGACAACTTCAGAGGTCATTGAAAAAAATTCATTCTTTAGTACTTATGGAAGACTGCAGATTAAAGTTGTTTGAGATAGCAGAGCCTGTAAGGATATCAAAAGAACTTGGAGGTAATATTTTAAGTAATGTTTTGGGCTTTCACAAGGTCTGTGCAAGATGGGTGCCATGTTTGTTGACACCTAATCAAAAGTTGCAAAGAAAAACTGTTTCTGTTAAGAATGTGGAGGTCTACCATAAAAATCCCAGTGAATTTTTGAGACGGCTTATTATCATGGATGAAACTTGGATACATCACTACACTCCAGAAAGTAAATCAAAAGTCAAAACAGTGGATTGCGCCGGGTGAGCCAACTCCAAAAGAGGCAAAGTAAATTTTGCTATGGCAAAAGTTTTCTGGGATGCACAAGGAATTATTTTTATTGATTACTTGGAAAAGGGTAAAAGTATCATTGGTGACTACTATGCAAGCTTACTGCAATGTTTGGGTAATGAGGTGAAAAGAAAAAGACCTCATTTGGAAAAAAAAAAAAAAAAGAAATCTTGTATCATCATGATAAAGCTCCGGCCCATTGGTCAGTCATTGCAATGAGAAAAATGTGTGAATTAAAGTTTGAATTGTCTAAACATCCACCTTATTCACCAGATCTAGCACCCAGTGACTGCTGCCTGTTCCTAAACCTCAAAAAAATGTTTGGAGGACAAAGATTTCACAGCAACCAGGAGGTTATTGATGCTGTGAACAGCTATTTTGAGGAAAAATCGCACTACAGATTAAATTAGAATACCGATATGACAAATGTATTAGCCCTTCTGAAGGCTAGGATGAGAAATAAAGCAAAAAAAAAATTAAATGGAGTTTTCATTAAGAGGCCTGGAGCTTTTCTGCCGAGCCTTGTATCTCCTTAGTGAAGCCATTTTTGTGCACTATTTTCATAATTTTGTTGCATTCTAATATTTTGTTGTATTCTATTATTCATCAATATGTTTACCAACCTGAAAGTGTGACTGGTTTTTCTTTTTTTTTCCTTTGTACTTTTTCCCTTTTTCCCTTTAACTTCAATGTCTTATTGGAGGCTTTGACTTCTGAAGCAACTCATATTACTGAACATTACAAGGTTTAGAACATTAGGTTAATCATTTTTATATCACTAAAGACATTCACCCTCACATTCATACTTCCAGATTCTGTGGGAAATAGGGAATAATCTGGATAAAGAAAAATTCCCCCCCCCCAGCTGGGAATCAAACCCAGGACCTCCAGATAAGTGAGACTGTTACTTAATTACTTTTGTGTATATAGTGTCAAATAACTTAACTGTGCTTCCCACATAACATTTATAAAATATATTTTAGATGCTTTTAAGTGAAGGGCAAAGAAATTGTTGCATTAAACACATAGATACTTTGATATCTGGTTGCGATAAATTTACCTTTGTGCAGAAGGTGTTTTCCTAAATTGCTTTGGAATGTAAAGCCTTATTACCTGAAGGCATGCCATGTGCTAATTCTAGATCATTGGAGAGGAATATATCTCCACTTGAAGAGATGATGGATTTATCAAGCGGTGTAGTTCTCGATCATTGAATATGTGCTCAAGGAAATATGTAATAATTAAGTGCCATACACTTAACGAGCCTGCTACTATGGTGTGATCTTCTGACTCACTCCATGTGTATGATAAATGAAGGAGTAGAGAGGGTTCCTCAGTGGTTTCCAGATGTGTGTTAGTGCAGTCATGGTCCAATGTACATACTACAGAACAAAGTTGTCATTTGTTGTAACTATATAAAAAACACTGTGTCATAGAATTTTGAGAATGCTGTCCTGATATTGATCCCCCAACAGAAATACAGTTCATAAAATAATGAAATTCTAAAGTATGATCAGAGTTAAACTGGAAGAAAAATAAGAAGTATCACATTTTAACACAAGAAAAATTGATGATATATCAGAGCATGGTTGGAAGATTTGCCAGAAAAGTCTCTCTCAAAGTTAGTACAGCAAGCAGGAGTAAGCTATGGTCAGACAAAATGCAGCAAAGGTACTCTAATTACGGACTTATAAAACAACAGAAGTGCAAATCTTGAAGGAGAGAGATCTGCAGAGAAGAATAAGTTTTGCACTTGGTTTCTAGACTCCATGCTTAGCAGGCAATAAATTCCCAATTTGGGATTTCGCTTAAATGGACAAGTTAACTATCAAAATAATTAACACTAGGCAACTCAAAATCTAAAATCCATACTTCAAAGTCCACTACATGATCCTAAGGTTGGTGTTTGGTTTGCAATGATGGCTCAATTTTTTCAAAAAGTAATTAATGCTGCACAGTACCAAATCTTAATTTTTAAAGTTTTTCATGTGATTGACAGATGAAGATTGCATGCATAGGGCTAACTTCAACAAGACAAGGCTACAGCTCATATAATTCACTCTTCTTTGGCTGCAAGTTCTGACATCCTTGTTGCCAAACTGATCAATAATCAGTGCCCTCTGAAACCCGGAACCTCACACCTTGTGATTTTTACTTATAGGCCAGTTTGAAAGACAGGGTGAACAAACCTAATCTACAAATATTACAAGAACTACAAAATAATATAAGGGAAGAAATAACCAATCTATCCCAAGAACAATTGAAACATTTTTTTTTATAATTTGTTGAGTGCTGCAATGCCTATCTTCAAGCTCAAGGAGAACAATTCCAACATCTTTTTGAAAAGTTAAGCAATGTATTTCAATATTGTAATTTGTGAAATAATAACGGTTCTAGTTGTTCTCGTCAGTTCATTGTATTTGTTTTTATGCACAAGATGGTACAAATGGGCAAGGAAGCAATGGGCAACCACTATCCAGGTGCCGTTAAAAGCATAGCCACTTAATTTGATGACCTTCAAGTATTTCTACACTTGCTTTTGATGGATTAATATGAAGTGTATAGAGAAATAAGTGTTTCTAAGAATAGTTTTGCACAAGAGTGTGTAGAGAATGTCATGTGATTGTAACACTCATAAGTTTTAATTTTTTTTATTTTAGGTTACTTATTTACTTACTGATTTGTGGAGATATTTATATCCAAAATTTTTCTTGTTATTGATTTGAATTTTCACAAATGGGAAGATGTGTGCTTCTCCATCCTTGTCATACAAAGAGAATAGAAATTCACACCATTTGTGATCTAAGTTATATATGGCAAAGAAACACTATTTTCAATCACAACCTATTCAAAGAGTGCCAAAATCAATAAATTGTAATTCATTGTAAATCAAAGTTGCCAACCCCAAAATATCACTAAAATGATACCAGTCTATGAAAAAGTTCCTAAGAGATGAAAATCTAGCAATAAAAATGTGAATATTTACCCGAGGAATATGGCATGACTATATATGAATTATTTTTTTACTCCATGGCACGACAGCTCACGGGGAACTTTGGCCTACCGCCCGGCCGCTGCGTCCCCCATCTCGGTCCACTACAGACGTCATGGATGGGGTGCAGTATTGGAGGGTGAGACGTAGTCAGCGCCTCCAATCCCCCCGGCCGGTTAATGCGGTCCTCATGACCTGGAGCCGCTACTTCTCCATCAAGTAGCTCCTCAATTGGCCCCCCCAGGGACCTTACGAGGCTGAGTGCACCCCGGGCCAGGTCTCCCAGCGGGGGAAAAACCCCCATACCGGTACTGGGGATCGAACCCAGGTCTCCCGCTCGGTAAGTAGCAACGCTACCACCGCGCTAAGGAGACGACCATATATGAATTATATTGAAACAAAATGGAGAATGTAAAGTACTTACTCTGGTTGGAAGGAGCAATTCAAGCGATATTTAACAGAGCATGTATCTAATTACATGTATCCCTGTTAGATGAAGATACATCATTTTCTAAATACAGCAGCTTACCTGTATCCACCACCACAACGAAATGAAGTAAATACGCTATTTATGATAGTTTGGGTGGGGCTAGGCCTAGCAGATCCCTGGACTATGCCGTGGTTCATTGCAGTTTGCTTTTCACAGATCTCTCAGGTATGCTTTGCAACTTAGGGCCATCAGTCCCATAGCTATATTTAGTGGCCTAGACCACTAAGTCAGTGGCAAAGGCTTCTATCATTGCAGTTGTCTCAACTTCTTGTTTGGTTCAGTTGGTGGCTGCCTTGAGCACTTTTCAATAAGTTGTCAATATTGGCAACAAATGAAGAGACAAGAACAGAAGAAACAATACTTCCATGATACCTGAGGTGGAATGTGTGCTATTTTCTTGTGATGTGTGTTTTATATAATGAACAGAAGTGACGAAAGTAAAAAATGTGGGTATTACATACATTAATTCATGCAATAAGTTTTGTTAGTATGTATTACCTGTATTTTGGGAATAAAATACAGTTTACTACAGATGCATATGTGCTGTGGATATAGTGATTTCAAGTAGTACACTGTTATCTTCCCCTTTTTTGCCTATTTCCATTATGCCTTTATGTAGTAAAACCATTGCTATAAATGCTTATATTAATTAACATGGAGTAGACAGAAAACTAAGCTTTAATGAAAAATTGTATTCAAAGAATGTGTAGAAAAAGTGATGCAAATGTAAGAGATCATATTGTGTTTCTGTGACTTCCTGACAGTGACTAGTAATAAAATGCAAAACTCTTGTTAGATCTATTTTAGAGAAAATACTCTTGTCATTTGTCGGGCAATTTATTTACATGTTTCAAGCTTGAATTAAAGTGATTCAAAATTAAGGTAAAGATAGCAATTACAAAAGTAACAGCCAATTTAAAAACACCAAAAATGTAACATAATGTTAGGGTCATGCAGCTTGTAACTTCAAAATTACCAGCTGAGGCCTTTTCACTAAAGAAGCATATGCAAAATTATCAGCAATACTTTAGCTAAAAGCAACAATTTATTTTTACTCTCGGTTCTCAAGAACCATTTAGCCATATGTATATTATATTATCTCTCTCTCTCTCTCTCTCTCTCTCTCTCTCTCTCTCTCTCTCTCTCTATCACTCATACACACACACACTCACATATACCTCTGACTAATACTACAGACTATAAGGAAGATGGGGAACAATCCATCCTCTAGGCGGGGAAAAATCCAGGACCTTTGGATTTGCAACTCAGCATCCTAACCACCAACAAGAGGCCAACAAATTACTGTCTTTCTATAAATGTTATACATACCCATCTTGTAATAGTTATTTATGAAATTGCATTTATTTGCAGACCATGAACTGTTTAGAGTATTTTCCTGCATCCATAATGTTGTATTCTACCTTTTTAATTTTAATTTCCTGAAATAGGTCTTTTCTTATGTTTTTGAATTATGTTATGATTAATGATGACAATGATGATGATGATGATGACAGTGATGAGATGATGATGATGATGATGATGATGATGAAAATAATAATGATGATGATGATGATGATGATGATGATGATGATGATGATGATGATGATGATGATGATGATGATGATGATGATGATGATGATGATGATGAGATAAGTGATTTGCCAAGAGGAGTAGAATTATGCTTACATTACTAAGCGTTCCTTCCACTTCCATATCTGGTTGTACATATTGATCTTAATTTGACTTTTTTACTTTCTCACCAGTTGATTTTGATTCAGTTTCTTTCAGATTAGTGATAGTTTGAAACCACATATGATATCGCCTACAACTAATTTAATATAAATAATTATTTCACATCTCTACCATCACTTTTCTCTTCCTGTTTGCATAAGGGCCAATTATACAAACTTGGAATAAACCTCTGTCAGATGTTATTCCATGGTTAGGTGCTAAATTATGCTGTGCAACACTAGAATAGAATCTATGAAGAGAATAATCTTTTTCCTTGATTCAATGTGGGGATAAGCCATATTTCAAGAGCAATGTATAAAAAGGTAAATCTGCTTGTGTACAGGCACAACTTTCTCTAACATAAAATTTTTATATACTTTTGAAAACCAGAAACCTTAACACAATAAGTGGTAAACATAGTCTGATAAATACTATGACAGTGTGATTCAAATGTAGACAGGTTGTCACGCTGATATATATGCTGATAATTTAGAACATATGACAAACAGATAGATAAAATAAAGCTACCTTCTAATTAAAACAATATAACATGTTGAATATCATCAGTGCAGTATATCTAGTTTTATGGAAACAAGAAAGTTGACTGTTATTAAGATGAATACTTAATGCAGCATAACAATTCACTAGTAGGTACAATGCGTAGTTATAGGAAGAGTGAGGTTAAGTTATCTATGAAATACAAAGGTCTGATACTTAATTAGATACAAAAACATCATTTAAATCCTAACACTGTCACAAGTGTAAATGTTAATGATATTCTGCACAAAATTAGATTTTGGAGGTTATCTGTATGTGTAACAATGATTGGTTGGTTGCTAATGCTCAGCATATTGGAGTTCTTCCATTTCCCTTCTTGCTTCCCAGTAGCGCAATGAGAGATCTGTAGCTGTTAAATTTTGACACTTCATAAGATGAGCCATATTCATTGTAGAACCCTCTTCTCTACAAAGCATACAATTTGAAGTTGGAAGGATGTTTAATTTGTGTAGATGGGCAGCCAAGCAAACATATTCTGTATGTAATCAAAGCAGAGCAACACTTTTGTTCATGGATGTTCTGGAATTACTGTTGCATTCTTCAACAAAGTTTTCCATTGTTTATTTACATTCTTTTAGTTTAAACTGTCATATGTTTTTGTTGGACAGTTTTCTGTATTATTAGTTTTGATGAGTGAAACGATAATGATGAGCTTTTAGTTTGGGGGATAGTTGTGCCTTTTTTTTACTAAGGCATCTGCCTTTTCATTACCAAGGACTCCTCAGTGCGAGGGATTTTGTTGTACATATACTGGTACAAATGACTTGTAATGCAGATTTTGAATCACTAAAGATGACTGCTTTATTAAAGGCATTAATGTGATAGAAAAGCTATTTCAATACAGAATTGATTGCCCCAAGTTCACCGTCAAAATTGGTTGAGTTTGGACCAAGAGATATATAAGAGCAAAATAATTTATCTATATTCCAACACCTGCTGTATCATTAAAATTATGTATAATTTTAGATCCATCAGTATAAATATGTGTCCACTCATTTTCTGGGAATTTTGTGTAGATAGTTTCTAAGGCAGCTTGTTTTAGTTGAACTGGATTTGCATCTTGCTTGCTAATCTGTTTCATTAATTTCATGTTACAATAAATTTTAATTAAGGTGGAGGAGATAACTTTTCTATATTATAACTGTTCAATGATAAACTGTATCGACTTTGTAGAGCTTTAACTTTTTGTATAAAATCTTTTGGGTTTCTAAGTTTCTAAGAGTATATGTATAGTTTCTACAGTAGTCTATATTAGGTAGTCTTTTCAACTCTTCATATAAGACAAGACTACATCGAATTCTGTCTGCCTGTAATGATGTGCTGTGTGTAAATCTTATAGAACTGATATGGGAGTAGATGAAACAGCACCTGTAATAATCCGTAATGCTTGATTTTGAACTTTCTCTACTTTATCTAAATTTGATTTGCTTGCTGTAATAATTGTTTCACTGCCATACTGGAGAATTGGTTTGATATAAGCTTTATTTGTTTATTCAATACTTGTCTGTAACATCCCCATTTGAGGTTTGTTTTAACAAAACTCAACAAACGCCATTTTAAAAAGTTTACAGTACATCTTTTTTAGTTTACTCTGAGATATTTGATATGGTAATTCTGGAAAAAAGTGTTAGTGTTTGTCTTTTTAAGATGTATTTATTAATAGGCAGTACAACTACTTTTGTTATTTTATTTATTTGGAAAAAAATATGACAAAGCTTAAAAATTTTACAAAACTCAACATAACCATTTTTTGAAATGCACATAACTTAAAATGTTTAATTATTTTTCATTTACAGCTGGCAAAAACATCATCAAAATCTTTAACATGTGTTTTATAATAATGCTTAAATACAGCTGAATTGAACATGGATTAATTTAAAATTACTAATTTGTTTAAAATTAATTACTGATGTACAGAAAAATTTCAGTGTACGATTAAACTTTTTTTTGGGATACCCAAAATCATTGAAAATTGAATGTACAAAATCTCAATGTAATAGTTCCTCATCATACCTAATCCATCCTGTTGTCAGAATCTTTACCACATCCTTTTAGAACTTTGTCATAAAATACTTTACCCTCTTCTGATTCATTATGAAAGTAACCCATTAACTTCAAGTCATCAGCTTTCTTCTTGCTGACATGGTTCATCATTGGAAGTTCAGGTGCTCTAGACATTACAGAAGCTGTTTGCCTTGGCTTAAATACTTCAACTTTTTTTGGTGTAGAAAAATAAATGTTATGTGCATAACACTGTACAAGGTTATTACAAGTTTTTTGTGTGTAAATATTCTGACCTCTGTAATTTTAAAAGACAATTTACCTTTTACAATATTTTTTGCCATCAATTTTAAATCATAGGTATGTCAGTCTATACCCAAAACTTTTACCTCCACAAAGTTCCCCATAATTTCATAATACTGAGATGGCTATGTGATCAATTTGCATTTTCTCATTTCTTTCTTTATCAAACTGAACACTCAATCCGGAGGCTTGTAGTTATGCCCTCAGATAGAAAAGACATTTTTAATTTGTTTAAAAACTTTAGAGCCTTCCAGATAACCAACAAGCAAATTATGGAATCCTTATTTTGAGACCCACAAGAATCTGAAAACAATTTAAGGGTTAAATTTATGGATTGTTCTGTGGTTAAACTTTTTTCTAAATTACCTATGTAGTCCCTCAATGCTGAGGCTATTTTGTTTGCATCTCACCCAGCATCTGTTTCAAGACAGGCATAATTCACAATATTTTTGGATTTTTTTTTGTGAATGCTGTAAGATTGTAAAATTATATAACCATACTTGGCAAGAAAAGAAAATTTCTGTTATTGAAAGTTTGGGCAGTGGCTGATTTTGTTGAAAATCAAAGCAAATATACATTAAATTTAACATTATTGTCATTTAAAATGGTGAAAAACTTCTTTGCCCTTAATTTATGCAACCTGTAATAAGTTCTTGCTTTATTTTTTTGCTCGTGACCTACTACAAGGGATTTTATTTCTAGCAGAAGTTGTGCACATGATGAACATGTGTAAGCATGGAATTCCCAAAGTCTAAATTGAAATGTTTGTAAAACACACATTTGTACTTAGAAATAGAACATGCTAAAATATGCTCTTCAGTTCTGGTGGAAGAACTTGAAGAATGTGCCGCATGACACTTATATTTCAGTATGTCTTTCTTAATGCATTCAGTCTGCTCTTCATCCCTCTTGCAAAGTTTCCGAACTCGCCCTCCTCGGTTTTCCTTAGGTACAAGACTTTCCAGTTTTTATCTTTCAGCAATATACCTTAATCTATCTCCAGAAACACCAGTAAAAAATACATTGTTGGTTACTAACAGTGCAGATATTCAATGAATATTTGTGATTACAAATATCAGTCATAATAACGTACCTGTCACTTCTAAACGTATCAGCACATATTGGGAAATCATCTCCATTTTCACCTCGTATGAAATATGAAACAGACACAGATCTTTCTAGCTTTTTGAAGTCCTCCTTTACTCTATGCCATTAAAGTAGATCAAGTTTCAAAATATCTTAGCAAAAAGTTATCCTGTTCCACTTTTGTACTGTCTCTATATAAATTGTCTCAAAAATGAAATGGATCATTTAAGCAGAAAGAAACAGTACATTTACTTCCTTCTCCCTGTTCTAAATGAGTACAGTTGGGATTAATGTTGTCAGTTTTAGGGGCAACTGTATATCTGCCACTTTTAGGTTGATGTATGCTACTCCTTCCCTTTTCAGTTCTTCTAAATATTTGGGATTGTTATTCATCTTCATCACTACTTACAGAACACATTCACTCACTATAGAGGCAAAAAATACACTGAATTAATATGGAAAATAAAATATATATTAAAATAAGAACTGAAGCTTTCCTGGCGACGTGTTAATTCAAAATCTTCTCGGGCTTCTAGCCAGGTAAAAACTTGGCTTGACACCAACGTTTCGAAGAAGTGCATCTTCCTCGTCTTCAGAGTGAACTGATGGTTTGAGCTTGCGGAGACTGGTATTTATAAGAGCTGGGATGAAGCTAACATCTAATTGGTTCGCGTGATATTATGGCCTGGTATTTAAGATGACTGAGACATGGGCACGGACTTCGTAGAAAACTATTTACAGCAGTTATTCGGCTAATGTTTTGTGTTTGAGCACGCACTTGCTAGAAAATAAGTCTTGGAAGACTGCAGGTAGAGGATTAGGTATTAAGGCTCTTTAACATTGGTGTCCATGCTGAACTTAATTGTAGGCCAGAGTCGCGATTTAGATTATTTGTTTCAGATGAGATGGCTAAAGCTTCTTTTACTCTCTTAGAAGCTTTAGCCATCTCATCTGAAACAAATAATCTAAATCGCGATTCAGGCCTACAATTAAGTTCAGCATGGACACCAATGTTAAAGAGCCTTAATACCTAATCCTCTACCTGCAGTCTTCCAAGACTTATTTTCTAGCAGGTGCGTGCTCAAACACAAAACATTAGCCGAATAACTGCTGTAAATAGTTTTCTACGAAGTCCGTGCCCATGTCTCAGTCATCTTAAATACCAGGCCATAATATCACGCGAACCAATCAGATGTTAGCTTCATCCCAGCTCTTATAAATACCAGTCTCCGCAAGCTCAAACCATCAGTTCACCCTGAAGACGAGGAAGATGCACTTCTTCGAAACGTTGGTGTCAAGCCAAGTTTTTACCTGGCTAGAAGCCCGAGAAGATTTTGAATTAAAATATATATTGCTTTAGCTTCCAACAGCTATGCCATTGTTGTAGAAAAACACACACATGACATTGTTGTAACAATGTACTTGATGATAGTGAGATAAATGTGTGAGATGTTGATTTATTGAAGGATATGTTGAGTTTTGTGAAAATTTAAGAAATGGAGATGTTGAGTTTCATGAAAGCACTGTATATTGAGGCACTCTTTTCAATGGGAAATATTGAGTTTTGTGATGCTATGAAAAGTGCATTCTTTTCCTCTCAATACAATTGACCAGAATCCATCAAAACCTGCATTAAAAAAAAATTGTGTTTGTTAGGTTTGTTAAAACGGTCCTCATTTACTTCCAGCTAATCTTTTCAAAATGGATATTCTTCTGCTGCGCTCTCTGTTACATGTTTTCATGTTAGCTAGTCCAATGTTACTCCCAAACATTTGTGAGGTGTGTTGGTAGTGATATTTTCTTTTCAGTTCAAGTCAAAATGTTTAACAATGGTGAAACCAAGAAACCACAAGCTTTCAATGTGGGGAGGTGGGATCTGAGCTTCAGAGCTCCCATATTTAATCTAAAAGTAAATTTAAATTTTTTGAGAACAAATACATAGTGCACCTTTACAATGTGGAGGTAGATATTATATTAAGTATTGGCATCAGAAAAAATATAGCTGTAATGGAAGTGATTTAATGTCCTATTCATACATAACATTATTATTCCAGCAAGGTAATAATACCTGCTTAGCAAAGTGTTTATGTACTTGATTTTGATGCAGTGACTCAATTATATCTTAAATTGACAATGGCATCAGCAACAGCTAAGATATAACTTTAAAAACTCAAATTAAAAAAGGATTTAATGGAGAACAGTGCCAGAAGCCAGGTTAAGTGGGTAAAAATATAGAAAATGAAAGAATCCGAAACTTCCATATAAATTTGCATAAAAAGTAAGGTTAGGTAAAGGATCTGTAGGATGCCCAGTGACCCTAATGGCCAAATAATATACTACAAATTCTGGATTTCCTAAAGAATAAAGACTAATTATAATTTTGCTGCTTGTGATAACAATACAAATTTTTAGGTACAAAAGTTTCAGCAAAATAAAGCAGTGATTACATATCAATAGACCATAAATGATTCACAATATAGTCAACATTAATTTTAAATCTGCAAACAGTTTAATAGCTATCTAAGAAATAAATCTGCTTGCATAACTCATCATCACATTTATATCCTGAATAGGATATTCCAATAATAACTATTCCAAAATTTATTCTGAGTTTGTACAATTGACCCTAAGAGCATTTCTGAGGAACCAATAGAATAGACTTTCTGGCTATTTTAAACATTTTGAAGCATTTCAACTCAGTAAGATACCCAGTGAAGCTTTACCTTATACTCTAGATACAATCAGTCAATATCTGATGCCATGCAATATAGAAACCCAAACCACACAGGAGAGGAATTTGCAGGTTTCAGACATTTGCTATAGTCATCAGGGTATATGTATGTGCAATTATCACTATTCATGCCTTAGTCTCTATCCATTTCATCACTCTGCATGCACTTTTTAACCTTAACTACAAATAATTCTTATTTTTATAATTTATCATCATAGTTTGATCGACTGTATCAAGAAATTTGAATAGTAGCATTGCATGTGTTTATTTTGCAGAAAAAAAAATATAAAATGTTAAAAAAGGTTGTAATTGAAAATATTAATAAAATGCAGCTGAAACAATATATTATTAGCTCTAGTATGTATGTACAAAGTACATAGTGGATAGAGAAGGTACTTTTTTTCACCTAAAAATTTAATACTGAAATTTCACCAGAAATATATGTTTTGCTGTGCTCTAAATATAAAAAAAACAACTTCAGAAACATGTTCATGTGTGTGTGTGTGTTTCTTTTTTACCCATGTTGCACACACACACACACACACACACACACACACACACACACAGCAGCATAGCTCAAAAAAGAAAAGTCTGTTAAATATGAAACTTGGTATTTAAGTTTAGTATCTTCCAAGGATACAAATGAAGCGTTTCAAAAAATCCACCCTCATCAAATTACTCTTTACTTGGAACATTTTTGAAAATTTTGATTTTCTCAAAGAAGGCTCAAACATTTTAATTAAATTGCCACATGTTTAAGATATTTTCACGACTAACAAAGTGTATATCTTGAATTTTCTGAGAATATTCTCTGAAGACCTGTTCATTCTGGATGGCTTTGTATCACTTTTGTATAACAGGTAAACCATAAGGATAGAGAAAAACCTACTACACAAAAAGTAGATCTCTTTAAAACACACAATTTATATTATATCATTTTTTTTTACTTTCTCTAGCACCATATGTACAATATACATAGTGGTTAAAGAAGGTATTGTATTCCACTAAAAATTCAATACCCAGATTTCACCCCCTGAATCCAAAAAACGAATATTCAGAAAAAGGTCCCCCATGCATGTATGCGTGTCTGTGTCTGTGGACAGTATAGCTCAAAAATGTAAAGATGGTTAAATACCAAACTTGGTATTTTCCAACGATGCAATGCAAAGATTTTCAAGAAATTCCCCCACCCCTAACTACCCCTTACATGAAAAAAATTTCGAAAATTTTGGTTTTCTTAAAAATGGCACACAAATTTTGATTAAGGTACCACATTTTAAAGCATTTCCATCACAAATAAAATGTATATCATAAATGTTCTTGGAATAGCTTCTGAAGACCTGTTTATAATGGATGAATTTTGCTGAATTTTGCTTAACTAGTAAACCATAAGAAATACACAAAAATTTATTACACAAAAAATATTGAGCTTATTAAAATACCTAATTTATGTCACATATTTATTTTTTTCATGCAGTTTACAGTTTGCAAGATATTCCTTGTTATTAGTTTCAATTTTGAAGTACTTATACTTTTCTCAGACAGCAAGCTCTATTCCTGGCCAAGCAAAGAAGCAATTTGCAACGACAGTCGCATAATGACAGCTTTTAAAACATTTGACTATTACTTTAGCCTTGTGCATTCCCTTAGTTCCCTTCTACTTTTAAGGAACTAAGTAATAAGAATATTCTGCTAATGTTTATCTCAATTAGCATGGTGTAGAAAGAAGAATAATCTCTTGTAAGAAGTTTGTTTGAATAGCAGCTAGAGAAAGTCATGTGAATGTAACACATCAGATTTTTTTGTAGAGTAAACTGTTTTTGAGATATTTGGAGTAAGGTGCTTAAAATTTTCCAAACCCCTAGCATGCAAAGAGAAGCAAATTTCAATTGTTTCACCTAGCTACTGGCTTTTAGAAGATTTGGCCATTGCTTTAGCCTAGTGTATTCCTTTGTTTCTCATCGAGTTACAAAGAAGCAAGTAATAAGACCAATTCTGGTAATGTTTATCTTGATTAGCATGGCTTAATTAAAAGGATAATATTTTGTAAGAAAAGTTGTTTGTAAAACAGTTACAGAAAGTTATGTGAATGGAACACATCAGATTTTTTATTTTGTTTGGAACGTGCATGACATTGCCCAGAAACTTCCCTCCACCTCTACAGTTAAACCACTGATGCTACAATGTTTACTTTCTCTACATGACTATGCACATAGTGTATAAAGGTGTCATATTCCACCCAAAACTTTGATTCCACTGAAAATACATGATTTGAGGTCCCCCTGAATCCAAAACAAATATTAGAAAAATGGCTGTGTGTGGGTATGTGCACGTGCACAGCATAGCTCAAAAACGAAAAGTCCTTAAATACCAACTTTTCAAGAAAATCTCCCCTTTCCCCCAGAAGTACTCTTTACATGGAAATAATTTCTAAAATTTAGATGTTCTCAAAAGTGGCTCTTATTAATTTTGTTTAAAATACAATATGTTAAAAGATATTTACTGAAAAAAAAAACATATATCTTGAATTTTCTGTGAATAGCTTCTGTAGACCTTTTCATTCTGAATGAATTTTTCTGAATTTTGTATAACTGGTAAACTGTAAGAGATAGACAAAAACTTATTCCAAAAAAAATGTAGAACTTGTTCAAACACTCAATTTATGACATTATAAATTTTTTCATGGAGTTGTCTGCAAATAACTTCTTTTCAGAATAACTATAGGATAATAATTTCAATGTCATGTAGGTATTTAATACCTGTTCCTTTGATATATTCTGCTGTGGAAAATTTGGGGTTTGTTTCAGAAGCTAGATAATGCATTCTTTTCTAGTAACATTATTCACTACATTTTAAGAATATTCATATTTCAGGATACAAATTAGAAATTGTATTGGTCTTAATTTTGAAGTGATTAGATAATAAGCATATTAGAAAGTAGTATAACATTTTTCTTTTAATTTCAGCAGTTTCCACTAAGTGGCTGCAATGGAAATCTTTACATTTTAAATGCAAGGAAAATCTTTACATAGACATTGTGCTCTTCTCCCACCACTATACAAAAAAGGTGGGCAGAGCTGCAAATCAAGTGATTCTCTAGTGCTCAGCAGCAACTTGCAGTTCAGGTCTCAGTCTGCCTCTGGTATTTGCTGTACAGTGATTTGTTTGCTGTGTGATGTTTTCATCCAATTTTTAATCTGAGTGCTGTTTTTGAAGGTGTGTATTTCTGCATCTAATACACAAAGTGGGACGCAAGAAGCTCACTTTTGAGGAGAAGATTTGTGCTTTAACTCTGTTAGAATTACTCTGTAATTCGTATAGCTGCTGGTCTAAAGCTATTTGCAACCTAAAAAATGCAGCAACATCTTTGCATGTGGCACCACACCCAATCAAAAATCAGGCTCAGGTGGTAAAAGAAAGACTTCAGCAAGGCCTGATGACCTTCTAAAATGTGACGTAATGGTCAATCCATGGATTACACTGAACGGGTTAAAGAAGAATCATCCAGACCGGCTCAACAGTGTTGAAATCCGGACCATCCAGCATTGGCTTCAAAATGACCTAGGTTTACCAATTTGGTGTGCTGTCAAGAAGCCCTTCTAACTGAAGCTGTGATGAAGAAAACAATACATTTCTGCAAAACATTTCAGCACTGGACATCAGAGGACTGGCGCAAAGTAATGTTTTCTGATGAAAGCACTTCAAATTGGTCAGAGGAAAGTCCAAAAGGGTGAAAAGGCCAAAAACTGTGTCACTGTATGATCCAAAGTTTACCATTAAAACTGTTAAACATCCAGAAAGTGTGATGATTTTCATGGTAATTATGGTGGAGGTGGCTTATAGTTTCTCTCTAAGAACATAACAATTAAGGGAAGTAATTATTACAAGTTTTGCAACAGCATTTGGTCACATTGGCCAAATCATCAGTGTGAGTAGGTACTTGATGTATGATGCTTATAGAACAAAGATGGTTCAGAAAGACAATAACTTACCTGTACTTGACTGGCTGGTAACTCTCCTGATCTGAATCCTATAGAAAATACTTGGCATCAAAAGAAGGATAAAATAGAAGAGCTGCAACCATCAAATGTTAAGGAGGTGTTGAGGAAGATATGATTGGAAATGGACAAAAACTATTTAGAAAATCTAGCAGACTCATTGCCTAGGAGACTGATGAAAGTGATACAAGTTGAGGGAAATACGATCAAGTACTAATTGTGCAGAGAAGTCAAAAATAAAATCATATTCAGACAGTTGTTTTTATTATCATGCAGAGAGTTCCATTGTGTTATCTTGTAAAATATAATATTGATCATCTTACACTATGATAATACAATGGAGATTCATGTCTTCTAGATATAGGTTGTACCATGGCAATGAAATAGAATGGAATGAAGTTTTGGAATTAAGAGGAGTAAAAAAAAAATCAGGCAGGCTTGCAAATCTTATGGAAGAGGTCCTGAAGCAGCATAGCTCATAATAAATATCTAAAGAATTTAATACTGTTGAAGGTGTTAAGAAAAAAGAAGAAAAACTATATATTGTTTTCCTTCTATCTTTAGTTAAGAAACTGGCTGCCCGCCCCGGCTTCGCACAGGTGGAGTACCTAAAGAAATAAACTCGGACAAAATCTTCATTTTACAGTACGATTATGCAATGAAATAAAATTACAATTAAATAATTTGACAACACTTTATGGTAATGCCTTGTGAGGTACAATTTTCCTTCCGGAGAGAAAAAAATAGCTTGGCATAATAATAGTAATAGCCGCGCCGTGGCCGAGTGGTTAGACTGCTCGCCTCCTACCTGGACGGCTCGGGTTCGATCCCAAGCGACCACATGTCAAAGCCGGTACAGGGTCGAGTTTTCTCCGGTTTCCCCAGCCACTGCATTCCATCGGTGCTCCATCTTCATTCATGTACCAGAGTCATGCCTATGGTGCCACAAGTAGTTAAAGCGGTCGTTAAAAACTCTACCAAAAAGAAGTGATGGTAGCGCATCCATAGTGTAGCGGGTATACGATGCCATAGGTAATGAATTACATTAAGGGGATAGTGACAAATTAACATTTATGGTTCTTCCGAATCTCCTTCTTTCCTTTACTCCCAATGTTTTCCACCTCATTCTTTATTTTCTTCTTGTCAAAACAGCAATTTCTAAGGCTAACAATGACGTAACTAAAGAGCAAGTAGACCTGCTTGGGCAATTGATAAGCTTTTACTTGAATATAGCTTTGTGTGTTTTAAATTTCTCCATTTAACCCAAATTATAACTTGGTCAAATGTATTAAGAACACCGCAATTGTACTGTGATGGTGACGCGGGTAGCTTCATGTTCTTTAGCTAGCTCATGTACCACATAGCGTCAAATACCGCCTGCGGTGCCATAAGTAGTTAAAGCGGGCGTTAAACACTACAAAAAAAAAAAAAAGAACAAGTCAAATAACCAACATCTGCAATAGGAAGTTAAAATTTAAAACGGATCCTGTTATTTCTCCGGCATTTTCGGATCCCAAGAAGGGTTAATGGTTATGTGCATTGTTTATAACTTGTTCATTTTAAAAAATTACAACAAAAATATACTTATTTCTTTATTTAAACGATGTGACCAAGAGAGCGATGGTTAATACATAAGAAATATATTTGATTTACACAGTTATCTTGCGTCATTGTCTCCATAACCGGGTGCATTCCCTTAGCATTGAAGACGAAAAATAGAACAGTAGGAACTACGGCCATCTGGTGGCAAATAATAAGTACATATTTTAGGTATTCGTCGCTATAAAGCTTCTTTATTTTAAACGATAGGAGTAAGGAAAGGACAGTTAATAAATAAAGATATATTTGAATTTCACTGCTGCATTATCTCATCTCGATAAACTGTTGCGTTACTTTAACATTGGATATGCAGGAAAAATATTACTATAGCCATCTAGTGACAAATAAAATAAGTACTTACTCTAGGTGTTCACCGTCAGAAAAGCTTCTTTGCTTCTTTATTTTAAACGATAGGAGTAAAGTAAAGACAGTTAATACATAAAAATGTATTTGAATTTCACTACTCCGTTGCGTCACTGTCTTGATAAACTGGTGCTTGCCTTAACATTGAATGTGAAGGGATATATATATATATATATATATATATATATATATATATATAGCAGTGCCACGACCATTTAATAACAAATAACTTGTACCACTGACATCTGGCGGCCTTTAACTGAAATGCGTTCACTTAGGACGGTTTCTATTCATATTATGAGATTTTAAATACTTTCCCGTACTATTTTTCAACACTTTCATTTCCACAAACCTTATCGTGACAATAACGAACACGACAACAAAAAATTGTTCAATTTAATTCAGTCGTTGAGAAGTGATACGCGTACATACATTTTAGCAATTCATATATATTACTTATGAGAAAACAGAGTAATGAAAATGATCAAATATTCTGACAGCAAAGTTTTAGAGTAAATTTAAAGGTGAGAAGGAAAATTGTTGTTAGTATTCTAAATGCTGAACTAACTAGGTTCATCCATTAATTATTTATTATTAAGGTGTAGTAATTATCAATATGCAGATATTTGGCTAGAGGGGAGGCTAGGAAGGTATTAGCAGTCTTCTTGCTAAAACAATGTAAAACACAATAGCAAAGTCTCTGTTTTAATTGCTGCATCTTTATCTGTAAATATAAAGTCTATCTTTTTCAATTTTCAAGTTAGAATTAATTCATATTCATAATTATTTATATAAATTGTTTAAAAGATGAACCTATGTATAACCCTGAATTTAGTATTTTTCTGGCTATGCCCTTAGTTCTGAGTCATGTGAAAGACTTATGGAGCATAATGCACACCTCAACAATGTAATGGTCTAGTAAACCAACATTTCAGCTAAGGGAAGCATAATATTAACAATGTAATATTTTCTTATCAATTGGGTCGTTATGTCATTTTACCCGATGTTAATATATGCATGAGTCTGGTTTTCTGATTGGTTGGCCTGTCAGCACAGTTTATTTGTTTATATATTTATTTACTTATGATTTATTATTATTATTATTATTATTATTATTATTATTATTATTATTATTATTATTATTATTATTATTATTATTATTATTATTATTATTTGATACATGCATCAAAGCCCTTTGCTTAAACCCTCATTAGAAAACCATGTATATTTTTTTGTTTTTTGCCTTAAGGCTGAGTAGGTGGTAAAGAAGCTATGCTGTCTGTCATTCAGTCATTCTCCGTTATATTCACTTACTGTCAATAGAAAGGATATTTTGACTTTCACATATTGCAATTTCAACAGTAAAAGACAAAACAGAGATTCCATTAATGTAAAAGCACATATAGCATGTTCAAGTACTGCATTTAGTTGTTTTAATGTTTAATACAAAGTTATTAAGTTTGAAGGTTGAATGAATGAATGAAAATGTTGTGCTGCATATGTACTTATTTTCATTTTTATTTACGAATGAAGGTTTCATGTATCATTTTTATCACATAGTGAGTAATAAGCCTAAACTAAGTAGAAAACAGATTGGAACTACAGAATGGTTAACAATTATAATAAGCTTTTAAAAATGATTAGAATAATATTAGAACACATTCATTCAGTCAGCCCTTCAGTTGTGAAAAACAATTCTCCAAAAAGCTATATATAAGAATAAATTCTTACTCAAAACTTCATGTATGAATGTATGATGTGTTAATATAAATATTGTAATATTAATTTCTTCTTGTAATACTACTTGTCACAGTTCTTTACTAAAAAAAACTAGAACAATGAAATTTATTTTTGCTAAATAAGGGAACTCTGCAGAACATGTTAATATGAAGAGCACGCATACCTGTTCAATTATTTATATTATTAATTATCTGTTGCCATACTATACAAACTCAGACAATACTGCACTTACTGTTAAAAATTGAATATATAAACTGATGAGTCACATGTACACTACTTCCAAGTCAGCAATGTTACTTGTAAATAAACAAAAATATGTTGAGCATTTTAAAAGTTTATTTTCCCATGAAATATTTCCTCTGTATCTTCTATTCCTACACTCTTATTAGCAGTTATTAATTAATTTCAGCATATTTATGGTTTGGTTTTTGATATATCATCTGAGCCATAGCACTACTACCATTTTTGGTGTATGCACCCTTGATACATTTTCTATTGTTACCAAACTTAATTTCTGAATTTCCTTTCATAGTTAAAGTTTATATGAAAACAGTATGAAACAGAATTCATACATGGGCATAGGTTCAATTGATGTGCATGATGTGTAAACAGTATAAAAACCAGCAGTTTACTGTCCGTCCTGAATCTTAACAAGCTTTTTCCAAGAAGTAAGTCTTTGTTTACCCATTCAACTCCACTTCCTCGGTGTCATGTCATTGGCGAGAGAATAGAACCATGTTTTTAGCAGATTTCTGAGGCAGGTTTAGAAAGACGCCAAGTTGGACTGCATTGAGGAGAGACTATCCTAATTTAAACTGTCAATAGACCATGGGATGAGGAGCAATGTTAAGAATTTGGACAAACTATATCTTAGCTCATGATTGCCTACTGAATTCATCCAAATGATATAATCCTTGTTGAGAAGTAAGTTTTAAACAACTGTTCTTCCATGAAATACTGCTCAACATGCAGAGGTAGAGTCAGATTGAATAATTCAATGCCATAGCTGGGATTTGAACCATGGATCTCCCAGTCTCTAGCCAGTTGCTCTACCACTGAGCTACCATGGCAACATACTGCATAGCATTGAATTTTTTGGTGAAAAACAATTAAATTAGTACTGTAACTAAGAAATGTTTCCGGGCTGTTTTGCCGAGGTCTGCTGGTGTTAGGAGTACCAGACGTTTCGTCCACAATAGGTCTTAAAGGAAAATTTCAGCAGTTTCCTCCTAGACTTTACGGCCTTCCTACAAACCGGAAATTCCTTTAAGACCTATTGTTAGTGCCATTGGTTCTCCAACTTACACCATAGCTAAATATTTGGCGGATCTATTACAACCCCACGTCGGCTCAACGGACTCTTACATCAAAGACTCTACTCATTTCATCCAAAAACTACAAAGTATCACTTTACAGCCCCAAGACCTTCTTATCAGCTTCGACGTCGTCTCACTGTTCACTATGGTACCGGTACAAGAAGCCCTCACACATCTGAAACAATTTTTCACGGACGATATAGTAGCACTCTTTCACCACGTTCTCACCACTACTTATTTCCAGTGGAATAACTCATTCTACGAACAAATAGACGGTGTTGCCATGGGGAGCCCTCTGAGCCCGGTGGTGGCAAACTTCTTCATGGAATCGTTTGAGTCTACAGCCTTGAACGCAGCTGCACATAAACCCACGGTCTGGTTCCGCTATGTAGATGACACATTTGTGATATGGCCCCATGGACTAGAAGCCCTTCAAGATTTCTACCTACACCTCAACAGTATTAATCACCACATCCAGTTCACCATGGAAAAAGAAAAAGACGGACAGTTAGCTTTCCTGGACGTCTTGGTCAAGAGAAATACCGACGGGTCTCTTGGGCATACGGTATACCGGAAGCCCACCCACACTGACCGTTACCTAAACAAGGACTCGAACCATCATCCCAGACAAAAACGAGCAATGATCCAGACACTTAAACATCGGGCTACCCGCATCTGTGAACCGGAACAGCTACAAGATGAACTCAAGCACCTAAGACAGACATTACATTCAAATGGTTATTCCGTCCAAGAAATCAATAGAGCTTTCCGTCCTGCCAAATTTCAGTCCACATCTCAAAAGCCAGACCAACCAAAAAGTAAGGGCATGGTGTTTCTGCCATACTTCAATAATATCACCGACCGGATCGAGCACATATTGCGACGTCACAATGTCAAAACGGTTTTCAAGCCCACGAGGCAATTAAATAATTTACTACGCTCATCCAAAGATCCCCGGGAGCCGCTGTCATCAGCCGGTGTGTACCGCATTCCCTGTTCCTGCGGCTCGGTATACATCGGAACCACACAACGCAGTGTTACTACTAGAATCAAGGAACACAAAGCAAACTGTCGACTAGGCCACACAGAAAAGTCCGCGGTCGCCCTGCACGCTATTGAGGCAGAGGGCGAGCATATTATAAATTTCCAAGACACCTCTATCCTCTCATCTACAACACACTACCATGCACGACTACAGTGGGAGGCTATAGAGATTTACAAGCATCCGAACAATTTTAATAAGAAAGAAGAGGCACTAAAACTCAATAGGAATTGGCATCCCGTCATTGAAAGCAGGAAACGTCATCAAACGAGAAGCAACGAAGCGGTCCAATCAGAAGCCACATTCACCGGAGAGCCCAAGCCCCGCCCCCCACTTGCCAGTATAAAAGTAGCGATCCCGACAGTCAACGCTTCAGACGCAGCGAAACCTTCTCCTAGAAAACTTCGACCGCGCCACTGAAGATGTCCACCGTAGTTGTGGACGAAACGTCTGGTACTCCTAACACCAGCAGACCACGGCAAAACAGCCCGGAAACATTTCTTAGTTACAATGACTCCGGCCGTGAAAGCCTACGTTCTCTCATAAATTAATACTGTTCAGCATATCAGCCAGTCATGGAAAAATCAGGTAAATGCATTTCCTTCATAGTGCACACTAGTCTCATCAAATGATGTTTGTTCACAGGGATGTAACAATGCAGAATACATTTTGCTTGATAAGCTCAAGGTGATTTAAGAAGAATTTCTCATTATTTTTCTTAACAGAAGTTAATTGGATACTGTTTAATTATTATGAATTTATTAGATCGAGCAATATCGAGTATTTTGGCTGTCATTGTGAATGAAAAATAAACCAAGTCAATGAAAGATTAAATATTTTGATTTGCATTTAAGAGAATTTTTAGTGCTCATAATCTGTATTATATTATTTTAATGAAATTAGAGTGTGTACCTATGCATTACCATGAGGGAAACATAGAAATTTCCATTCCGCATAAATCAAGTGCAGCAAATGTTTAATGCAACTCTGCCCTCTAAATATATCATTAAAAATGTCTGAGATGTATTAATGGTAAAGCATAGTGCATAAAAGTGAATTGTGGTATATAGGCTTAGGGCCCTAAGTATATTATTTTGTTGCTCACGTAATTTATTTTCTAAGGAAATGTTAGTTTAAGCCTTAAGTGGTAATGTCAAATTAAAAAAAAATTAAACTGGTAAAAGAAGAAATATTCCTGTAATTACAATCTCTGTGAAAAAAAGTTGAAAATGGTATGTCAAAACTGTAGAATTTATGCTCTATATAAACTATTAATTAAAGTAACCTATGAACATTGTAACATGTAGGTAAGGTAGAAAAAAACTGAGCAACACTGGAACATTTCATATGAGCTGTCTGTTTGAAGT
Organism: Hymenopus coronatus; assembly: GCA_030762935.1. Classification (NCBI taxonomy): domain Eukaryota; kingdom Metazoa; phylum Arthropoda; class Insecta; order Mantodea; family Hymenopodidae; genus Hymenopus; species Hymenopus coronatus. Next base: position 98,135,638 of record CM060891.1, on the reverse strand, counting down.
GGAAGAAACAAAGGATTGATTTCACTACCACATTCAGAGTACTGAATCTTCTATTAAATGGAATTTCATTAAATAACACAATAGTATGTCCCTTAAAGCCCCCTTATTTTATACAGCCTCAGCTGATATACAGAATGACTTAATTTCCATTACAGGACAGTAATGACCTACTTAATGAGAAACAAATATATTAGGGCAGAAGTTACAACTTCCACAATGTGACTACCTAGGGAACTACTAAAGAACGATTAATTTGTTTTAGAGATATTATGTAGAACATACATACAGAGGCTAATTCACTTTTGCAACATTTTAGAATATTTTGGTTGTTTAAATTAAAATATGCACTCTCTCCTTTCCTTCCACATGCACTCTTTCTCCTTTAATATTTTTTAAACATTAGACTTCAAAATACATGTTTTAATCCATATGCCACACATGCCATTAATTTATAGTAATACTACAAATAGAAAAATTTGCATATATGTGTTTATGTGAGGGAGCGTGAGGCTGGGGAAGTGTGTGGGGGTGTGGGTGCCACTGATAGCGTCGACGCACCAGTATCATCACAATATAGCATTGCTACAAGTACAGCACTTCCTGAATGTAATCACTTCAACACCTTATTACAAAATTTCCAAACACCTCTACTCAAATTCCTTTCTTATCCTTTCCAGAACTTCGCTAATAGAGAGCAATCTCCTAGCAACCATTCATCACCCACCTTCACTGGCCACATAGTGGTTTTCACCTTTACCTTCGCAACAAACGGTACCACAGCAATTCCTCTTTTGACTACCAGTAATGGCTTTTTAGTCAGTATAGCCAGGGGCAGAGGCAGTCACTCTGGGCTTGCTCTGATCAGTCTGTGAAGCTTTTTTTTTTTCTTTTTCTTTTCTTTTTTTCCACCGGAAAAAGAAACAATGACATCAGAGAACCTTCGTCGCTGCTCAGAAGAGTTGGCACCACACTCATTAGATAAAATATCAGCCACATCATCACTCTGCTAGCTCGTAGACTTTTTGCCTTACTATGCTGCTAACATAGCCTTGGATTGGCTATACAAACATAAATGGAAGACAGCATTAAGTCTACATGACGACACTCTCGAGCACATCAGCAGGCAGAGAGAAGAATCTTCAAATGGGGTAATATCTATTCTGGCCGTTATTGTGACTCTTAAAGCAAGTTAACTGTAATTTTTGCACCCATTAAAAATAGTTATTAATTTATTATACAGTACGTTTGTTACAAAACTTGGCCGCGAAAAGCATGGCCCCTGTGAATTTCCCTGCGACTGCGTCATACTACATCCGTTCTGTCGTCACACGTGCGCCATTCTTACTTGTGTTCTAGGCCAGTTCACACGAGAATAAGATTAAGAATGTTTAGAAGTTTTAGTTTTGCTTGAAGTGCACTCAAAATGCAACATACAGTACTACAAAGAGTGTTTATGTACGATACGTATGTGCTTACATAATCATTTAGGAAAGCTGTAAGGCAATTTGAAACTAAATTTCCTGGCGTGCGTGTTCCGAGTGGAGAAGCCGAATTTACTTGTAAATAAATTCAGGAAGAAGAGATCAAATTTTAATAGGAATAGAAAGGTAAACAGGTGTGTGCTTGCGAGCAGAAATTAGACGAAATCGGAGAAAGATTAGAACGGTCACCTCGAAAATCACTTAGGGATATTGCACAAGAAGCTGACATTTCGAAAGTTTCAACACGGAAAATAATACAACCTTTATAGCTCAAACAATACAGGGTTACTGTTGTCCAGGAATTCCTACCATGTGATCACCAGAGCAGGGTTAATTTCTGTAACTGGATTTTGAGGAATGTTAATTATGGAACAATCGATCCACGATTAATACTATTCAGTAACGAAGGGTGGTTTCATTTACATGGTCATGTGTAATCATAGCTCAACCGATGTTATGTTACAGAAAAACCCAATTAAACTCCCTTGTATGATCAAAAAATCGGGATACGCAATACATGGATACATAATAATAGGGCCTATTTTTATGACTGTGCCATAAATGCAGAAAGATAACAAATAACATACTGGTATCATGTTTATATCAGTTGACGGACATTGAATGTCGATTTTGATATTTCCAACAGGATTCTGTCACCGTGCTTACAGCTGATGAATCATTACAGCTAATTGCGGAAAATTTTAAGGACAGAATCATTAGTAAGAATTTCTGGCCCGCTCGGTCCACTGATCTTATGGCATGCGTTGTTATTTATGGGGAAACTTGAAAATTGAAGTATGCAAAGTTAATCCCCACACATTAGAAGAATTAAAACGGAATATCAGGGCAGAAATTGACGCTATTTCGTAAGCTGAGCTAATGTATTTGAATGAAATTTTCCTTAAAGATGTCGTAGATATATTGATGCAGATGAATGGCATTTCCAACATCTCCTGTGATAAGACGTGTTTTATGTTTATCCTGATACTTGTTAATGTGATTTGAGATTTTATTTGTCGACGCATGTGTGACTGGGTGACCGGCCGTGCTACTGACAGCCAAGTGTGCAGTAGTGACTGGGGGCCTGACGGCCAAGTTTTCTAGCATATTTACTGTATATAATTTAAATGTATATATACACATGTATCTTTCGTAAATAATATTTAAATATATAACTTAGTACGCACACAGGGTGCGCACAAAAAACTGGAACATTTTCAAATCATTGCTGTAAATTTATTATTTGACTTATTACTACAAAACCTGTGTAACAGATATAGCATATCATAAAGTGTTTTAAGAGCTTACAAGTGCTCGACAAGCGCTCCACGAGTCACTTTACAAACTTCAATTCTATATCCCAGATCAGCCCACACTCGACAGAGCAGGTCTCTGTTAATGTTACCAAAGGCATTGGTGATGTGGACTCGTAGTTTTCGTTGATCAACCGGCAATAGAGACATGCAAACTGCATCCTTCACATAACGTCCATACGAAAAAGCTGCAAGGTGTGAGATCGGGAGTTCATGGAGGTCATGGCATGAGTGCGTTATCCTCATTGCCGGTACGACATCGGTCTCGAAGTCTGGTGTTCAGGAAGTTACGAACATCAAGGTGGTAACAAGGTGGAGCACCATCCTATTGATAGATACAGGTATATTACAGTACTGTTCGACAATTTAGTATGAACAAATTCTCCAACATATCCTGGTAGATATGCTCTGTAATGGATTTTTCATTGAAGGCGCCGTAAATTTTAAATTCTAATATTGTACACAAAACATTCAGTTGCAAAATTAAGGACATGTTGCACGATGGTATGGGTGGATTCAGTTCCCAAATTCTTCCATTCTACCTGTTCGCTTTACCTATGGGAGAGAATGTTGCTTTATCACTGAAAGAAAGCTCAGGCTCTACGCTTGAAACTAGCGCACGCAAGTTCAACGGTTTCTTCAGGAGCTCGGTCAACCCGTTGATTTGCCCTTGTACAAGCATCCCGCGGTTATCAAGTGTTGATATCATCGGCGAGTGGAAATAGGTGGTTGTTTCCGAAACTTTGTGCTAAATTTCGTCGCACGAATGTCACAGATTTACTTGAATGGCAATCGTGAACTGGTCGTAATCATTGCCATCTTACAACTCATGAAGCTCGTGGTCGCAGGAGGAACTCTATGTTAGAGAGTACCGCCATCCTTTGCACCGCCAAATCTGTCATTTTATCTCCAGGCCGATCCGTGGTTCAAATCCCGGCTATGGCATGGGATTTTTCAGTGTGACTCTGTCCAACTCCTGTCCTATACACATCTTGTGCGAAAAAACAACTAACAGCATTTGGCCTGATAGTAGGTTGAACTATACGCACCGTGCACGCCACTGTGGCGGCAAGTTTGGTTACTAACAAGAGGATAACAGAGACAGTGGAGTAAGAATATTAGCGTGCTAGAATGTCAAGTATCGAACTTCCTGAAAATATAAATACTACAAGAAGGCAGAAAGGGAAGAACAACTGCTCTGTTGTAGGATGTAATAATACCTACAAGAATACTTCGCCAGCTATTGCCTTTTATTCTTTTTCCACGCGGGAAACGGAAGTGCAAAGAAGAAATCTATGGATTCAAGCTGTACATCGAAAGAAGTAAGTGCACTAATTTTTTATGTTGTACATCAAAGCAGTAACATATGCTAAAAATTCTGATATGCTCCATTCACATGACTTTCTCTATGTCTCTGCAATACGCTATTTTTAAAAAGGTTATGCTTCTATTTACTTCCTGCTAATCGAGAAAAAATTAGCAGAAATAGTCTTATTTCTTGCTTCCTTGTAAGTAGAAGCGAAATAAGGGAGTACCATAGGTTAAAGTGATAGTCAAAAGTTGGTTGATATGTGACTGAAGTTCCTTTGTATGGACACGAGTTCACAAAGTCCAGTATGAGAAAAATATAAGTTTTTATAGCTTAAACCAAAAACAAAGAATACCTCAAAAACAATAAAATCCACGAAAAAATTGTATACAACATAAGCAGTGCGTTTTAATGTGCTCTACATTTATTGTGTGGTAAGTTTTTGTCCCTCTCTTACGGTTTAGCACTTATGCAAAATTCCGTAAAATTCACTCAGAATAAAGTAGTCTTCAGAGGCTATTACCAGAAAATTCAAAATATGCATTTTATTTGTCAGGTAAATATCTTTAATATACATATTTTAATCAAAATCATTAGAGACATATTTTAGAAAACCAAAATTTCGAAAAAAGTTCCATGTAAAGGGTAGTTTGGAGTGAGGAGATTTTTCTCAAAATCTTCGTGTCGCATCCCCGGAAGATACTAAACTTAAATAACAAGTTTGGTATTTTACCAACTTTTCGTTTTTGAGTTATCGTGTTCACAGACACACGGACACATACATACACACACACACACATGGACCTTTTTCTGAAAATACTTTTTTTGGATACAGGGGACCCTAAAACATACATTTCCGGTGAAATCTCGGTATCGAATTTTTTGGTGAGTGCAATACATTCTCTATACACTATGTACATAGTGAGTATAGAGAAAGTAAAAATCTGATGTGTTACACTCACATGACTTCTCTAGCTGATCTACAAACTTCTTAAATAAGATTATTCTTCTTTCCGCATCTTGCTAATCAAGGTACTCATTACCACACTGTTCTTATTAGTTAGTTCCATATAAGTAGGAAAAAATAAGGGAATACACTAGGCTAAAGCCATAGTCAAATGTTTTAAAAGCTGTCGTTATGCGATTGTCATTACAAATCCCTTCTTTTCTTGGCCAGGAGTAGAACAAAAGAAAACCGCACACTCCCGTCTGAGAAAAGTATAAGTACTTCACAATTGAAACTAATAACAATGAATATCTCGAAAACTGTAAGCTCCACGAGAAAAATGTATATAACATAACTTGTGTATTTTAACAAGACCTACATTTTTTGTATGGTAAGTTTTTGTCTATCTCTTACGCTTTACTAGTTATTCCAAACTAAGAAAAATTCATCCAGAATAAACAGGCCTTTAGAAACTATTCCCAGAAAATTCAAGATATATATATATATTATTTGCCAGCTAAATATCTTTAATATACGATATTTTAATCAAAATCGTTAGAACCATTTTTAAGAAAATCAAAATTTTCGAAAAAAGTTCCATGTAAAGGTAGTTTAGGGTGGGGGGCTTTTTCTCAAAATCTTCGTGTCGCATCCCTGGAAGAAACTAAACTTAAATACCAAGTTTGGTATTTTAGCTACTTTTCATTTTTGAGTTATCGTGTTCACAGACACACGAACACACACACACACACGCACGCACACACAACAGACACACACACACACAGGAGGACCTTTTTCTGAAAATGCTTTTTTTGGATACAGGGGGTCCTAAAACATGTATTTCCGGTGAAATCTGGGTATCGAATTTTAGGGTAGAATACAATACTTCTCTATCCCTATGTACATTGTACATATGGGGCTAGAGAAAGTAAAAATCTAACGTGTACCATTCACATGACTTTCTCTATATCCCTGCAACAAATTATTCTTAAAAAGCTTATACTTCTCTCTATTTTATGCTAATCAGAAAAAATTAGCAGAAATAGTCTTATTACTTGCTTCCTTGTAAGCAGAAGCGAAATAAGGGTCTACCATAGGTTAAAGTGATAGTCGAAAGCTGGTTGCTATATCAATGAAGTTCCTTTGTTTATATGGATAGGAGTTGACAAGTTCCTGTATGAGAAAAGTATACATTTTTCAAGCAGAGACCAAAAATAAGGAATGTCTAAAAAACGACGAACGCCACGAAAATATATAAACTAGCCAGAATAAACTACTGTTCAGAGGCTATTCCCATAAAAATTCAAGATATACATTTTATTTGTAAGGTAAATATCTTTAATATATGAAATTTTAATCAAAATCATTTAGAGTCATTTTGACAAAATCAAAATTTTCGAAAAAAAGTGCAATGTAAGGGGTAGTTGAGGGTGGGGGGATTTTTCTCAAAATCTTCGTGTCGCATCCCTAGAAGATACTAAACTTAATACCAAGTTTGGTATTTTACCGAATTTTCGTTTTTGAGTTATCGTGTTCACAGACACACGGACCTTTTTATGAAAATGCTTTTTTTGGATATTGGGGACCCTAAAACATATAGTTCCGGATAAATCTCGATATCGAGTTTTTGGGTGGAGTGCAATACCTTCTCTATGCACTATGTACATAGTGCGTATAGAGAAAGTAAAAATTAACCGCAGCATAGATAGTGTTGTTTAGAAATTAATGCTAACATTTTTAAGTTAATAAATAGAAACTCTAAATAATGTGAATACTAGTTAGATTAAGCGACACATTATGGGAATAGTCTGTCAATTATTATTATTATTATTATTATTATTATTATTATTATTATTATTATTACTTTTAATATTAATATTTATGTACGCATTGCTAGTCATACTTTATATTTTACTTTCAGTCCTGAGAGGTCATCGTGAGAACGAAAGCCTGCAACAAAAATTTGCAGCATTCACTTCATCGAAAATAAAAAAAGTTCAGAACATCCCCACAGTTCAATATATGTTCCCAGTATATTTACAGATGTGTCCAAAAAGATGTCGACCTTTTGAAAAACAACTTTCAGTCAAATGTATGCACTTTATAGGCAGAAAATCACAAATAATACCTACATCGCACATGGCTTGCGCTTCTAAGTATCCTCCGCATGACATGGAGCGGCGCCACCAGTACGATTTTCTGATCCGTGCACGGTGCCTATAAAGACCGGGACTTACTTATTGTTACTTACTATTGGGACAGAATAGAGATTATACAGAAGGAAAATCGACTGTAATCCATGTGCACTGCATGCGCTAATTCTGCCATATTGGGACCGAATAAATAGATGTGTTGTACAAGTTACACTCCTCATAATGCACATATTTTCAATGTCTTGTATTATTCAATTATATACTGTACAATTTAGAATATTATTTGGCTCTTAAAGCTTAACTGCTCTTATAATGAGCAGTAGTAAGAGAAAGGGTAGCCAGCACCAAACGCAAAAATAATTTCAAATGCAAATACGGGTTTTATCAAGCTTCCGATTTGTATTATTGATTTGTTTCATGTAATGGCAGAAATTATTAAAGATAGTATATATGTAGATATGGTGTAAAAACACGGAATGTCTCCTGTTAAGTTAGTAATGTGGTTTACTATGTGTTTGCATCAAGCTTCAGTTTTGCGGGTTTATTGTTTTATTTATTTATTTAGTTTTTGTGTGTATGACAGGCCCCGTTTGATTAAATCTCTTCAGCTCTTTTATTCTTTTATTAAATATGCTTTGCAGCCCATTCATTTATTTAGTTATTTACTCCTAACATCGTATTTTCCTAACCATCAATGCATGTTGCTGGGATTTGTTTTGTAGATATGACTAACAAACAAACAGTCTCACAAATCTGATGCGCTTCATTCACATTACTTTCTCTAACTCAAACTTTTCTTACAAAATATTATTCGTTTAGCTTCTTCTAGCAAGATAAACATTGATTAGCCTTATTACCTGCTTCCTTATAAGTAGAAGGGAAACACACGCTAAAGCACTAGTCAAATCTTTTAAAAGCCATCTCTATGTGAACCTATTGAAATTCGGTTCTTTTTGCTTGTTAGGAATGACTTCCCGTTTGAGAAAAGTTTATCTTAAACTGAAACCAAGGATTCGGAATATCTCTAAAATGGTGAACTCTACAAAAATAAATAAATAGATAAAATTAAAATACAAAAGAATAAAAATAAAGAAAGTATGTTACATAAACTCTGTGTTTTAATGAGATCGATATTTTTTGTGCAGTAATCTTTGTCTATGTCTAATGGTTATACAAAAGTCGTCCAGAATAAGGAGTTCTTCAGAGCCTATTTCCGAGATATGCATTTCATTTGTCATACAAATAGATATGTCAATCATATGACATTTCAATCAAAATCGCCAGATTCATTTTTGAAAAATGTTCCATGTAAAGGGTAGTTGGATGTGGGAGATTTCCATGAAAATGTTCGTGTCGCTTCCTTGCAAGATACTGAATTTAAATATAAAGTTTGGTGTTTCACCGACTTTTCGTTTTTTGGTTATGCCTACACACATCTTTTTCCGAAAAAGCTTTTCGGACTCAGGGGACCTCAAAACATAATTTCCGGTGAAATTTTGAGTGAAGAATAATACCATCTGTATCTACTACGTATATTGTATATGGACTAGAGAAAATATACATGTTCTAACAATTTTTATTAAAATACCATATGTTTAAAACTTTTGCTTGATAAACGAAATGTATATCTTGAGTTTTCTGGGCATGTGGTTTGAAATTCTCTTCAGTCTGAATGACATTTTTGTAACTGGTAAACCATAAGAGATGGATAAAATCTTAGCACAAAAAAAAAATGTAGATCCTGTTAAAGTCAACAATTTGTCACGCACCTAAATTTTCTTGGGGAGTAAACCATTTTCGAGAGACTCCTTGTTATTTATTAAACTTTTTAAATACATATACATTTTCTTACTACAAATTACAATTCAGAGTTTCTTCTTCTTTTTATTTTTTTTTAAGATATGCAAATAGAATGGGATTTCAAATCATCACATAGCGGCTGGCATCGAAAAGATTTGACTATCGTTTACACCTATAACAAAATGCGCAATTAAAATGTATCTGTATTAACAAGAAACAGAAGAATAGGCAGCTGTATAAATCATTTGTAGGAAAGCAAGCAGAGACTCTTTTTCTTTTTTAGGGGAGGCGCATAGTGTTCAACGCCTGCTTTAACTAATTGTGGCACCGCAGGCGAGCAAGCAGAGAAAGTCATATGTGTACCACACATAAAATTTTAATACATATGTTCGTGCTTTATTGTTTTAAAGCTTTAATTTGCTTATAATTGTATGTAAAAACAGTTTTCGTTTAGCATTTACTATGTTTCAATAGCGTCTAGCGCCATGCTTGGTTTCATGCAAATCAAAGCAGCCGTCCTCAAGATTCCTTTCTACATATTCTCTATTCTGTTATTGGGTTATGTAATCTCAAAATAACTTCAGCTCTCTTTGTGTGGTTTACCGGGAAGCATGCCAGCCAGATGAGGAATTTAGTGCTGTGTCGGCATATTGCCATGGTAGTTCAGTGGTTAGAGTAACCGGCTAAAGATCGTGGTTCAAATCCTGGCCCTGGCATTGAGTTTTTCAGTCTGACTCTACCTATCCAAGCAATATTAAAGTTATAATACCACTTTGCTGAGTCAATTAGGTGAATCGTGTCTTTCACTGATGTTGTGCACAGCTTTCCTCTGGCATAGCAAGGCGTAAAGCTGATAATTTGGCTGATGTTATGCCAAGGCTGCCCTGAAGAATTGGCAAATGCTACCTCAGCCTTTTCTTTTTTTAGGGATTAATCACGCCAGCAGCACAGGAAGTAATGTTGAATATTTACAATACACAGCAAGGAAAGGATTATTTTGTTATGTAAAAAGCCTTGGCGTCTTTGGTGCAGGTACCTTAAAAGAGAAGACAAAGCATTGAAGATTTGTGGACTAAACAGAATAAAACAAATAATAATGCTGGTAAGCAGGGGCATGAAGAAACCGGTAGACATACAAGAATGAAGAATATATGGTAACTAGAGGGGAGAAATCATCACACGTTTTAGAAAATACTGATATATAGGATAAAAACTATGGAGAAACGGGAAATCTGGGGAAACACTGAGGACAGAAAGTACTTAGGTCGATAAACTTTAAGCTAAACATTGTTATAAACGCGCAAGAGAGATTAATTGAGAGAAATTATATTGTGAAATGTAGCAGACAGGAAAGAAAAGGTTTCTTAGAGATAAGAACAAGCGACAAGTTCCTAGTAGCGTATTTTATGTTTTTGTTTTTGTCTGTTCTTTTTTTTTTTTTTTTTTTTTTTTTTTAATAAGGCTGATAAAGAAAAGTGAAATCAGATCCAACATAAGGAAAGGTTCACGCATTTGTATTTTAATGTATTAATTTTCAGTTTTATTTTATAGGATAAGGAAGGATTCGACGTAGCCAAATTTGAAGTGTGTATTATTTGTGGTAGCCATGGTTGGAATGGCGTGGTCTGGCGATTCTGGATCAGTTCCCATCTCTCAGTGTATACAGTTTTCCTTAGTTTGGGCAGCATACAATCAGCGGGATTGTCCAACGTCTGTAACTATTTAAAGGTATGCATTAACAACCAAATAAGGAAAATGTGTAATGGGGTAGATTCATATGTAAAATGCCAATTGGTGAAGGATTCCAACCGCCAGGAATCCACATGCAACAGTTTCCCAAAGCCCAAGACCATATAGCTGCCGTAGGAAGAATTTCATTAACCACCTCCTAGGTTACCGCTAAGCATTCCACATTAATGTGTGGAAGGCTGAAACAGCTCCAAATACGTTTCGAAGGCAAATGTGGCTATTTTACTTGGACATGCGGGGTGACAATAATAGGTCGTCGAAGAGAAGCATAAATATTCTTCATTGAACTAAAATGACCACTAGCAACCTTCTCTGTTGGTAATACACTGAAAGCATGGTACGCAGCATGGAACAGCAGGGGAACCTTATCACTTCACCTTGAGTCCAAAACGATGCACACCGTTTTGTAATACGATATCTACAGGGTCACCTCGATCATACAAAGTAAACAGTAGTTTAAGCATTAATGCCTGGGACTGTAGGGCCATATTCAGCATTCCCCAGCCGCCTTGGCTCTAATGGAGACGCAGTTGGGTAAGCGCGATGCGATAGAGCTTCGCTGTCCAAATAAAATTGCCCAGTACCAGTTCAGTTCTTTTGCAATGATGTTTCGTCGGTGGCAACACATGAGTCCGGAGCCAAATTCTGCTCATTCCAAAACAGTTACAGAACCACCATATCCGCTGTACCAAATTCAAGAATCGTGTTTTCTGATATACATAACAACATCAGAGACATGAATGCGAGATGTCTAATTGTACTCCCTCGTATCTGAGACGTTGTTATTGAAGTAGATCCGCAAAATGTTTGTTCGCTGCACAACAGGGATACCTATAGCTGAGGTATCTGGAGGCCGTATTCCAACTGCTAAGATCTCAGACTTCCGTAAATTAAATTTAATGTCTGTACCATTCACATAGTGCTGTAAACAATCCCTCAAGTGAAGAACATCTTGGTGTTGGTAACCATCACAGAAATGTCATCTGAAAATGCTCGAACTGCAAGCTCGAACATATCGTTTCCAGTGAGATTAGATATGCAGCCGTCGAAGCAGCGGGTCAACATACAGGGCGAACAATATCATCGTCATGGGACAACTTTGGCGAACGGAGCGTTTAACTGGTATAGCCGCTGTTAAAAACCCATTGCAGAGTACTTTGGATGACGAACACCATCCAGGACTCTAACAAGGTTTGAAAGCTTTTGAGGCATTTTTAAAACCACTAAGCGTTTCCATAGCCCATCGTGAACAACAGTGTCGAAGGCTTTTTCATGATCTAAGTTTATGAGAGCAGCAGACTTCTGTTCCTGTGTACAATGCAATATACAGTCTCTCATAGCAGCCAATAAATGATGAACTCTCGCTTGTTTGTGTATTGTAACTTGGAACTCACTAAGCATGTTTGGGAGTATGTTTTGCATACCAGCACCAATGATTTTATCAAATAACTTGTAATCACAATTCAATAACGTGATGGCTCAAAAATGATGTCTTCGGTTGAGAACTCTTCCGAATCTGAACGATTATACCATCTTCAAAAACGGGCGGCTGACTCTCTGCATTCCTCATTTCCTGGAGAACTTGAATGTACTTCTTTCCAAATATAATGCCGTCAGTGCTTGTAGGATTCATATTGCCGAAATAACCCTGCCAGAAGGATAGCACTCAAAGCTCTGTACTTGATTGGACTCGTAATCGAAGTCGTACAAGAAGCCCAGATTACAAATACTCATCTTCTGTAAAAAGCACAGATCATGTCATTACTTATCAAGAAGTCCCCGTAAAATTTGTTGATGAACACCTGTCGGAAGCCCTTAACGTTAAGAGAAGTTCATATTTGCAGTCCTAGAAGCATCCAAGGGAAAGAAGTTGTATCTGAGACAGCGCCAGATGAGACAACAGAACCAAAGCTTCTCAGTCATCAGTTTCCAGGTATGAGTCAACCTTAGTGAGTGTAGATGAACGTTGTAAATCCTCCAAAACATCCCTGTTACCTGCTGCCAGCCTCTTACTGTACTCTCTGTTTTTCACTTTGTCACGTGCCGGCGTGTAACCTAACAATTGTTGTACTCCTGCGGTGGCTGTCTCGCCGAGATACATTAGCCTTCCAATCGCCTTTGCTGGCCTCACAGCCGAGGATCACGGCTAGACAGGGAAGAACAACCCTTCTGCCCCAAGTGCAATATCTGACTAGCAGACATCTCCCTCTTCAACACTGAAAACCTCTAGAGAATTCACCGATGTAGCAGATCCCGATGCTCATCAATAAGTGTGGAGTGACTATCCTCATCCTCATGTTCGGGCTTCTCAATAACCAGCGGTGTCTCCTTCACGGTAGAATTGTTACTTTCAGCAAATGAAGAGTTCCGTAAGGCATTCACAGACGTCGATTTCACGACGGAGGTTCCCGTCGTAATGGACGGTGGTTTTTGGCCCCCAGCATGAGAAGGTGTGACAGCACCCACCGACTCGCTGAAAGTTGCTGGTCGATTCTTGGGATTCATGGGAAACATCGTAATACGAAGCGGACAAGCTGTTTTCAAATGTGTAGTTACATGACACAAATGACAAGCTTGTGGTTGGCCGATATACCTGATGGCCACCAAATACGAATCGATTGTCAAACTAGCTGATATATTATGTGTGAACTCTATCTTCACTGCATGTATGCCATTGTTGGACAGGAGAAGAAGATACGGACAACCCCATTTTTCTCGGCGTATATTATACACTGTAGCGTATTTACTCAATTCCTGTAATAAAACTGTGAGTAGCACCTCGGAAGGCAAGTTAAACCTACGAAAAGTATCTGTTTACTGGTCACCAGGTGTCATTTTCACGTTAGACACTAGAACTGTAGATATATGCAGCAGCACACAAAACAAACGAACTCTCGTTAGTGAAGACTGGCAGTACTCTTTAAAGGTTACTTCTCGCCCAGATTTGCATAATAATTAGAGCAATTAATTTGCATAGTTAAATAATTTGCATAATTGGTTCTATTGCACATCAAAAATGTCCATATAAAATTAGAATAAAAAATAGGGCAATTTATTGGCATATCTGACAGCTATTAATCATTGATGTACATTAATAAGCCCGCGGACCACGCTCACCGCGGGCCGCGCCCTTACGGACCATACCCCCTAACGGAAAACATTGTTGCTCGCCAATTATTGAAGTATATGGGACTTTGAGGGGTCATTTCTAATTGAAATTTAATGAGAATTCTTAGTATGCAATCCTATTTCACATATCACTGTGCAATAAAAACTTTATACATTAGCCAATTTGAATATTTATTATAATTAATTTAATGGTGAATGAATAAGCACTTCCAGGTCTACGATCACAAGATGCAATCACACAATACGTGTTTGGACATGAAAATGCTACAAATATTAAATACAACACTTAGTAATACAAAAACCAAATTTCAGCGTTTTATTTGGTAAAATCCGCTTAAATATCGCTGAAATCGCAAATGGTGAACATCCCTTCAAATATTTTAACCCTTAAGTGTTTTAATGAACTTATAACTAATAAAGGAAATACATGACTTAGGGAAACAGGAATTATTTATTTATTCTTTATTTCATTGCAGAGCTGAGTATAAGCTCGGAAAATGGACTTCATGGTGAGGGTGTGCATTCATCCAATACTTTGAGAATGAAATGACCATGAATAATCAGTGTGACAACATTCAAATGAAATGTAATAGCGCTACGATGAACAAATACCACACCAGTGGGAATCGAACCCTGGACATCAAAACATACATACATATACACACAGACACATACATTCATATATCCAAAAAAAAATCATTAATTCAAATGAAATGTAATAGCGCTACGATGAACAAACATCACAACAGCGGAAATCGAACCCCCTAGTCATCAGAACATACGTACACAGATACGCACTCAGACACATACATACTCATAAGTGTATTCATACCGAAAAAATATATACTCATCACTGGAAACAATCCCGCTACTCTCCTAAGAAGCACACACACATACACACGTCTACACAAAGCCCTTGGATTGATATAATATGAATGCTACTAAGACAGCAAGAGGCATCTGAATTCCAAGATGTCCCAGCAACATCCGAATCTGTACAAGAGTCCAAGGACAAATACCACAAAAACAACTTCTTCTCCGACCCTCAGCCCCGCCCAGGCAGGTGTAGAGGTACGCTCACAAGCAAGGCGACCATCAGCCCACCCAGGCAGGTGTAGGGGTACGCTCACAAGCAAGGCGACCCTCAGCCCCGCCCAGGCAGGTGTAGAGGTACGCTCACAAGCAAGGCGACCATCAGCCCACCCAGGCAGGTGTAGAGGTACGCTCACAAGCAAGGTGATCATCAGCCCACCCAGGCAGTTGTAGGGGTACGCTCACAAGCAAGGCGACCCTCAGCCCCGCCCAGGCAAGTGTAGGGGTACGCTCACAAGCGGGACCACCCTCAGGATGTCCAGGTATAAGAGACAGTTTCCCCTAAATTTAGAATTTCTCATTTCAGGTGGCATTCGTTATAATGAAAGAAAATTCTCCCTTACTCTCAAACATTTTCCCTGTACAAAAATGCGTGCGGGAGAGTTGCGAACTAAATCTACAGCTATTGTTAACTATTCAGAACTGAAATGCAGCTGCCTCACAAATTATTTTAGTAGCTTTTCAACTTTATTTTAAAAGCTAAGCACAGACTTTACACGGGGGCCCAGACTTTACACGAATTGTCTTACAGATAAATGTACGTCTATTCACGAGAAGATTCTTATAACCTTCACAGGACAAATAGAAAACCGAAGAGAAAAACACCTGTCATTCATAAATCATTTGAGATGGCTTACGATGTATGTTAAAAGTGACATCATTTGGGAACGAGATAAATGAATACCTACTCGTGAGAAAACTCCTAACGAATCGCACAATGGTGTTTCAAGAATCAACCGGTTGCACAAAGAAAATACGTTATCAAAAAGCCTCAGGCCATCCAACAGAGGAATGTGAAATACGAAATTCTCACCGAAAATATATACGAGCTGTCTAAAGAGAAAAATGGGCTACATTCGTTCATGACAGAATACCTTCAAATCAATTCTTCCTTAACCTTACAACCCCCTCCCCTCATAAATTATTTGAGATGGCATACGATAATATGTTAAAAGCGAAATCATTTGTGAACTGACAGAACAAAATAAATGAATACCTACCTACTCGTGAGAAAACTCCTAACGAATTACACAATAACGTTTCAAGAACCAGCAGGTTCCACTAAGAAAAGTCACTAATAAAAAGCCTCAGGCTATAAATCCCACGAAAAAATCGTGCTTGAAGCAGTCGCTTAGTTGAAGAGGTAGTGAGAAGCGTCAATACATATGCATCAGCCTCACTTAGCAAGGAGCTATATACATTTCAGTTTTATTCAAGGTAAGACCTTTACTTTAAAATATAAAACATCATTTTTTTTAGATTAAATGTAATTTACAGTGAGTTTAGCAGAAAACACACTGTTTTCACTGCTTTTTAAGCTTGTAATAATATAAATGTAAACTAATCCGTTTTTCTCTGAGAGAGAGAGAGAGAGAGAGAGAGAGAGAGAGAGTTGAACAAATTAATTTACACCATGTATAAACATCAGTGCTCACAGGTGCAAGCAGCAAATATCTTACATCCATATACACACGCGAATGTAAATACCAGTGGGGACACACACACCAACACATCTTAATATAAGACCCCTAATATCTTTGTCCTATGCATAGGGGCATTTTTACTAGCAATACCTTTATGTAGCATAATATGCAGTGAATTTTCACTATATTTGTGGCTTATAAAGAGTATCATAATGAAAATTTAGACAAAAACATTTTCCTCTAAGAGACTTTCAACAAACTCGCTCTCACATACTTTCACTTACATACACCAGCACACACGTGCATACACAATTGCACATAGTATCGTGCATACTCTTACACTCGCTCACACTCACAGGCATGCACACAATATATGCATACATATATTGGCACACTCATGCATATACACAAATACACATAAGCACTCAAGCAATCACACGCATTGCACACATTCACATGCTTACACACAGATTCACACGCCTACTTGCATACCAACATTCATACAATTTCATGCACGCACATGTATACACACATACACACACGAATACACACAATTGCACACATGCACACAATTGCACACATTCACACATACATGCATACACACATTCATACACTTTCATGCACACACATGCAAACACACATACAGACATGAATACACACATGCACACACTTGCACACATTCACACATACATGCGTACACACATTGATACACTTTCATACACACATGCATAACACACATACAGACATGAATACACACATGCACACACCTGCACACATTCACACATACATGCGTACACACATTCATACACTTTCATACACACATGCATAACACATGCACACATTCACACGCATACATGCATACACACATTTATACACCTTCATTCTCACACATTCAAAGACTTTCATGCACACACCTGCTTACACGCATACACACATGCACACACTTGCACACAGTCAAACATATACATGCATACACACATTCATACGCTTTCATGCACACACATGCATACACACATGCACATTCATACACTCTCATGCACACACTCGTATACAATATTTCACACATATATGCACACATATATGCACGCACACGCAAACACGCATGCACACACTCGTATACACTCATTCACACACATATATGCACACACATATGCACGCACACGCATGCACACACAATTTACCAAATGAAAACCTGATAATTTATAAGAAATATGTAAACATGCTTTCGAAAAAGTACAATGAGCTCATTATTATTATTACATTTTTAAACTTCCAGAGGCAATGCATCATACGGGGAACAAGAGAACACACCAATATGATGGTCGGGGAAGAGCTGTAGAGGCTAATCAAGGTGCACAGGCTTATGCTGACTGTGACTGTAGCATCCTACTGCATGACTCGCTTCTTCCCTTAACTGTTAAGATACCCAATCTCTATTTCATAAAAAACAAAGATATATAAACCATGTAAAACGAATCAATCTGAAGATATTAAAAGCTTAATTCTTTTGGTATATATTACAGGAAACGATGGTCTGCTTCACTTGTCAAAGAGAGGTCATAACCAACCTGGATTCCCTCTTGATCTGGTAACATGCATGACCCCTGATGAAGCCCAGGAGTCATTAGATCTTTCTATCAGAAGAGGAATGCAGGTAATCCCATAGGCTGAGGAGACAACTCTAGATTCCCTCCTTCTAAAAACATCGCGGCGGAGGGTGTCCTTTAGGTGGAGTCTTCGGGGAACGAGATATGGAGCGCAGCAATTGCTGCATTGAGATATGATGATGCTGTGAAGCGCAACTACCTCGACAGACACAAACAGAGCGTCTAAGTTCTCCAGTTCGAGGTCCTTCCTACAGACCCGACCATTTTGGGATTGCTTGGAAGGCTTCAGTTTGAGTTTCCATCCACGATAAATGGGCACAAGAGGGACCATGACGAGTCATCATCATCCTCGATGAGGACGTAGACGCAACCTCATCACCTAAAATTCTAAAGGTCAGTCATAGCCATCTTCAATGCAATACAAAGAAAAGGCATTCAAAGGGCGAAATTTAAATACTAAAATAGAAATACACCTAAAATCACTGACCCCCAGGCATTCCTAGCGAGATGCAGGCCTCTAGTTATCAATGTGATGAGCTTAATACTAGACAGAAATCAATCGGGATTTAAGATATTTTGCTCTTCGCAAGTTACGTATATGATCCAAGCCCTGATTCTGACCATATTGAGAATATCCATTTTAATAGTGTACTAAATTAGGACTACAATCATCCGATTTGGATTCTTTATTCTCCACTATGGTGAATGAAATACTTGTAAACATTTCAAATTTCCAAGGACAAGTTAGTTCAAAATCGTTACTGTCTGTAAACTCCCTAGTTAATAGTGCAAGCTATTATACACCTCTCAACGCATCACGCTACATAGAACTTCCTGCTGGAATTAGCAATAAATAGGCTGTTATAAACATTCATAATGATGATGTATACTACTTTGCCTGGTGTAGGCTGGCTGCAAGATATAGTGTAAGGAATCATCCAGAAAGAACAAGCAAATACCCTAAACATCTATTATTCAGCGAATTCAATTATACAGACATAGAATTCCCTGTCAACCTACATCAGGTAAATCAGTTTGAAAAACAACACCTGGGAACGTCGGTCGCTGTATTTGGCTTAGATGACGACAGCTTTGTAATCCCCCTATACCAACAAAAACAAAGCATGAAACTCATGTTCATTTGCCATTAATCTCAGAGGGGGGAAACGCCCACTACTGCCTCATGAAGAATTTGCTAAAACTTGTAAAAAGAGAATTCACGAAGAATTTTGACAAACACTGGATCCGCGAATCCTGCATGAGACACTTTAAAATAGAATGAAATGTATTAGAAACACCAAGGCACAACTTCTAAAAATGCCTACAAACGATGATATCCGGTTTTCAACCGCTTTAAGTAGTTCACCTGTAAGCTACGCTGCCATTGAGAGGGAGCTAGCAAAGGCCCACTCTTATGAGTCCTCTACTAACTAGAGTGGACCCGAGCTATACAGCATCACAATGCCATGTCAATATCACTCAAACTAGTGTCATCATGACAACACACTATCTAAATTTATGCTCTTTAGAGGTCCTGATGCTATTAAACATTTCTTTATCGAGCTTAAAATGATAGCCTACATGGCGATCTCGCATTACAGCAAGATAGAGGAAATGAATTTGACCGTTCAGGATTGGACTGATTTTCATAGCGCTCGTCACTGTCAAATATGTAGGAAGGGGTTTGAGGAACATGCTTTGAAAGTTAGGGACCACAATAATTTAAGAGGGGCCTTCCTTGGGGATGCTCATTCTGCCTGCAATTTAAATAGAAAGGTACAAAATTTCATACCAAACTTTTTTCATTGCCTGAGCAATTATGACAGCCACTTTTTAATTGAGCACCTGGCATTCAATGATAATCCGATTTCATGCATCGCAACCACTTCAGAGCGGTAAATATCATTTTCAAAGAGATATAGTATCATAGATTTTAGGTTCCAAGACGATAAGCTATCTAGCCTAGCAAACATGCTTGAAAAGGATGAATTCCGGATAACAAATGCAAAGTATAAAGATCCTGAACACCAAGAGCTCATTAGAGCAAAATGGATATTGCCCTACTCATATGTTGATAATGAAGAGAAACTGAGAGAAACTCAATTACCTGACATTGAACAGGTTGATGGTATATCTCAAGAAGAGTATCAACATGCCCAAAATGTTTGGAAAGCATTCAAAATTAAGAATATAGGCCAATACAGTGATCTATACCTTAAAACAGACACATTATTTCTAGCTAATGTCTTTGAGAAGTTTAGGACCTCTGTCTGGAAGTATACAATTTAGATCCGTGCTGGTATTATACGTTACCAGGGGCTGTCTTCGATGCCATGCTTAAAATGCCGAAGGTAAAGCTTGACATCCTTTCTGACCAACAAATGTTGGAATTGTTTGAGGGAGCATTCAGAGGCGGAATGTATAATGTATCAAATAGATACATAGAAGTCCAAATAAATATGTACCAGGCTACAATTATGAAGTAAATGCTTGTATATGCCTCCAATTGGGATTTGAAAGCCTTATACGGAAGATGAATGATTAATTACCTTCCTAAGGGAAACCTAAGATGACTGACCAAAGATGAAATCATTTTGATTGATTTCTCCTCTGTACCCCCTGATTCACCAATTGGATATGTGCTCGAAGTTGATTTGGAGTATCCTAGCCATATCCATGGCGAGCACAACGAGCTCCCACTCTGTCCACAAAGTCGAATACTACCACTTGGTCAATACAAGAAACTGCTGGCAATTTTGGTCAATAAAGAAAGGTACACCGTGCACTATAAAACCACCAGCAGTGTATTGATTTAGGTCTCAAATTGCAAAAAAAAAAAAAAAAAAAAAAAAAAAACTACATTGTTGGTGGCATATGATCTGTCGGATTGGCTAAAGACTTCTATTAATGTGAATATAGAAAGACGTGCAAGGGAGACGTCCAAATTTGGACAAATTCTGTAGAAAAATCACCAATTCTGTATATGAAAAATGCATTGAAAATGTGAGAAAACATACTGACTTCCGAATTGTATCGTCTTGGAAACAGGCCAGGAAACTGACTGCCAGACCGACGTATATTAGAGCATTATATTTAAGGAAAAGCTTGTAGGGATAGATTAGAGCAGAGAGGAAGTTCTCATCAATAAGCCTATCTACATAGGACAGGCAATTTTGGATATTTCAAAATTGATAATGCACAATTTTTTTCTATAGAGTCATGAAACCAAATTTAAAAGATCTAGTCCTGGCCTACATGGATACCGATTCCTTCATATTTGAAACATCAACAGATATTTGTCAATTTACGCAGCGGCATCTACACATTTTCGACACATCAAATTCTGCAGTAGACGACCCATATGGAATACCACTGAACAAGAAAGTGATAGGCTTATTTAAAGATGAGCTTGTAGGTATGCCCTTCTATGAATATGTCGGGCTAAGGTCTAAACTATAGTTATAGATATGAGGGGCAGACAAAAAAAGGCAAAAGGAATAAACAAAACCCGTATGATAAATCTAAATTTCAATAACTATTTTGATGTCTAAATGAACTTAGAAAAAAACATTTTGGTAAAGCAAATTACATTTCAGAGCTACAAGCATTCAATTCTTACGATAGAGCCGAATAAAGTGGCTATCCATGGGAGAGACGGCAAAAGGAAATTGATTGAAGGCTCAGATCACACTCTTGCCTGGGGTCATTATTCGCTGGCTATGGCTGACACTTAACATGGAAAAAATGCTCTCCCACACACCTACATTGTCTTGTATATATGTAAATAAATGTGTATATATTAATTAGTATCTTAATTTATTCACGTATATTTGTTTAAATGCTGTATAATTACATATATATATATATATATATATATATATTATCTCTATGATATATTCAAAGCCTGCATGTTAATTATACCTTCATCGGCGTTTTTGTGTATATATTTTTTATTTTTTAGCTTATGAATCATTTAATGTTTGTAGGAATTATAAATTTGCAAACAAAATGTTGAGGGAAAAGGCAAATGAAGGATGTTTTTTACTATAAAAAGCAGCTTATATGAAAGTCAAATGTTTCTTTACTTCAATACTTCCTACAATATATCTTTCCTGTCAATCCTCTTAGGTTTAGGGAAACCGTACCACTTTACAAGAATCCTATTTCCTTGGTTGCGTAAGGCTTTCTCAATTAGATATGCGCTAGGATAAAGTGTGGATTTAAGTTCGTGACCATAGAGCGCCTTTAATCTCCTCTGCATCATTGTTTTTAGAATGTATGTAGTAGGGTTGGTTCTTTTCACTGCGTCGACTTTGAAGATTTCAAAACTCCAATTAGTTTCATATCCCTTCTCAAAATGTCTTTTATGTTTAGATATCCTCACATAGTCACCAATTTTAAACTATCTTGCACTCCTCTTCTCTCGTCGATGATGGTCATAGTTTTATACTGACAGAAGAAGGCTGTTATCATTCAGTTCACTAGGCTTCATTCTTGTAGTTGAATGGTAAGTATTGTTGTACATTGAGATGATTCGTGGTAGAAGATCTAGCCACTTGTATGATCCTTGAGCTAAGAACTCCCGATATATCATATTCTTCAATGCTTTTATTAGCCATTCCACGGCAGCAGCCTTCACGTTGCTGTAGCTGCTGTAGTGATTAATGTTGTTGTTCTTCATCAGTTTTTTAAAATGTTTATTATAAAACTCTTTCCCGTTATCACTTTGTATATCCTAAGTGATTTCTGCATCTCATGTAAAATCTCTTCCATAGCCCTTGAAACTAGAATGCCAGTCTTATCCTTTAATGCTCTGCTTATGCCATTTTAGAGTAGAAGTTGACGGCAATTAGTATATACTTGAAGTTTTTGTTCTGTTTAGCATGAAGGATCATTTCAACCAGGCCAATCTGTACAAGATCGTCCAGGCCTTTGCTGACAATCTTTCTAGGTAAGAAATTTCTTCTTGCAGGTGCATGAGGTTCTGCGGCTATATTTTTCTTCGTCTCTGTCATGCTATGATCCTAGATGACTTTAGTTCTTGAATTATTTCGTTGATTTACCGGTTGTGATTGTTATTTCCAGCACCTCTGTATGCAATGAGTAGTCTCAGTCGATTCACTAGTGTATTGGGGTCATTCCAATAGATGTAATCTTGTTCTCACTCCGGATGATGTTCTTTTCATTCCAAACCCATCCGTTGTGCTTATTGAGTAGAGGGCGTATAATGCGTTTATACTTGTAAGCTTTGCTCTGTCTCAGCCGTCTTGCTTGACAAACTTAAGTTTAAGACTTTTTGTGTGTGTGGCATGGCCGCCGAGCAAGAGTAGAATAGGGCTTTCAGCAGTTGGGTTCATAAGATCAATGCATTTTCTGAACTAAACCCGAAAGTTCCTTTCTGCATTCAACCGCTTTCATGGAACTGTGCAAAATTTCCAGGGGGTATATGATCCAGACATTCCAGATGTTCACGTTTTCTCGGGAAGATGAACATAAGGGGCAGATAATTACCGGCTGCGCTAATAGCAACCGTGGCAATTGTAATCAGCTCCCTTTCTGCAGACATCAACTTTCTAAATTCCTTTTTACGTATTAGACCAACTAGTTTTGTCACCTATTTGCGTACTGGTTACTCCAGTCTTGTTCACATTTCATATTCGGTCTGATGTAAAATTGTAGGTGGTGTATGCTTTGTGCATGGCTATTCCGCTTCATGCTTGCGTGGTTGTTGTCATTCAGTGCTATGACCCACAAAAAATCATTTTAAAATTACTAATTTTCGTCCATTATTTAATTAGAAAATGTTTAAACTATGAAAATAGACCAAACTACACTTCGAAAGTATAATATAGTACATTTTATTTATTTGTTTATTTAAATTTATTACTAATCTAACGTTGAATAAAAGTAAATATTACATTTTTATATCATAGCATTTACTTAAATATTAAGTATTACTTAATAGTAAATGATATAATATTAAACAAGTGTCATCTCCAGGGTACATTAAAAGCAAAATAGGCTTTAAATAAATAGTGTTGGTTATATTAAATATTGGTTGGATAAAACGGGGACTCCCATTTTGCCAGACCCTGACACATTCCCGTTTTACACTACCAGGCCTTCTTCAAGAAAAAGGGATCATGAACGGTCTGCCCTTAGCCTAAATAGTTTTAATTTAAGTCATGATATAGTTAAATAAGCATGTGTTCACATGGCATACCTACATTTTAGTATTCAGTAGCTCAAAAGGGACAATTCACCAGAAAACAAAACGAAAATATCGCTAATGACCTCCAGGAACAGCACGTTTCTCACAAAATATCGACTTCAACTGGAACAACTATTTCTCTATGAAGAGTAGAAAGCCACCAGAACCCACCACCAATTTGCTTAGTAAATGAACCCTCCCCGTTTTATCCAACTCTCCCATAAATATTCTTATAGGTTTGTGGTAATTAATTGATAGTCGTAAAATAAATAATTGAAAAAAATAATGACAATTATTATAGAATTAATCTAATAAAATATCAAGCTCCTTAACTTGGTTAATATCATTGTAATTATACTGCATCCCCAACAGTAAACGGAATAATTTGTAACAGTAATTTACAATACAAACACAATTTGAAAGAAACGTTCTTCTCCTTGATAAATATTGTATTCACTTGCTTTGGTTGCACACTGACGCTGCAAATTGAACTGTTGCAGTTCAGTTATGTATTTGCAGTTCTAAGAACATTATATTCAGAGAAGTCAACTAAAATGACAATACATACTAATCAGTCTAGAAATTATTTTACCCACCTTCATTTCATTATTATCTTCCAACAAAAATATATACTCCACCGAACTGAACACCTTTTCCACCACTTTCTATAAAAAAAAGAAGAAAAAAGGAAAGATTCCTCCTAGTAAATCCACGTATAAGTAGATGGCATGTTTTGCTTTCTGTTCCCGAGGTTATACTCGTAAACTGAAACACTAACTACGACGCGCTATACAAGGAAGAGAGTAAATTTCTACTATTACGTGTTTATCCACTAAATACGCGGAACAAGCAGGCTTATTCCGGTACAAAATAAAACGAGTAGAATGAAGCAATGGTTATCTCGATATATATAAATTTACTTTTAGTGATGTCGAGTAGCTACGAAAATTCATGACTATATTTACAGGAAGTGATGTAACTGTTATGCATAATGCTTTTCTCTTTGTTGTTGATGTATGTCCTCTCCAGGTATTTGGCCTTAATGTTTTATTTCTCTACTGAGATTTCTATATCTATTTCTTTTTCCTGCAGTATTTCCTTTGTTCTGTACCCCATTAAATTCTCAACTAATTGCTCGCTTCTTGGATACCAAGAATGCAATTTATCAACGGTGAGACGCATTCGGAGCTAACAAAGTTTACGAAGATCCTTCTTTGTGCGAGCAAAGCACGAAATCTAGTAAAGAAGTGTACCAAAAGAACCGGAAAAGAACGAAATAAGATTAGTTTACAGTAGGGCAACACTATTTTTGGTAGATATGAAATATCATACACAATAATTTCACGTAATCTCAAAAACCACTAAATTGAACTTGATCATTTTTCAGCACTAAAATGCTCTTATTTTTCGACGGACATAAGATA